>JAQFVV010012586.1:581401-1002237 GCA_028023455.1 Epiperipatus broadwayi
ATGATGATGATGACAACAACAACAGCAGCAACAACAACAACAATAATAATAATAATAAAAAATCTTACCTTCCAGCCATTGCCAATTCAGTTAATAATAACAACAAAACTACAATATATATATATATATATATATATATATATATTGTAGTTTTGTTAATAATAACAACAAAACTACAATATATATATATATTACAAGTAAGGTATTTGAATTAAAAGATAAAAGTATAAATGTTTACATGATATATCAGTACCTTCTATTGAGAAACTTCTATAATCGGTAGTAAAAAATCTTTGCATATAAAAGCTTTAAAAAAGTTCATATCCAGATGTTGGTCACCAAGGTTTTAATAGACTTATACCTTCTTGTCAAAATTTGGTGTCCTTAATTAAGTACATGTATGTTCCAAATAATATCAAAATTATGGGTAAATTAAATAAATATTTGAATGGTTTAGATTCAAGCATTAAAAGTAATAGTCTGGATGCATGACCAGATTAGATCACTCTACACCAGGGGTAATCAACCTTTTTATATCTACTGCCCACTTTTGTATCTCAGTATTTTCTAACACCCACCGGTTCTACAATAATGGTGATTTATAAAGTATGGAAGCAACTTTACTTTATAAAATTTATAAAGCAGAGTTACAGCAAGCTAAAGCATATAAATCTCTATGAGATTTTTTAAAAAAGTCAATTAAATTAAAAAAAAAGAAAGTGCTTCAGTGTCGGACCAAACCCTTACCACCCACCATGAAGGCTGGAATGCCCACTAGTGGGCAGTATGGACCAGGTTGACTACCACTGCTCTACACCCTACTAAATCATAAAATCTTTTGATTAATTACTTTATCAAAATATTGACCAAGTCACAATGGAGAACAAGTTTTTTTCTTGCTGTTTGTAAAACTATTACTGGGATACCAAGAGAAAAATAGAATAATATGCATTTATAAGTCTGAAATTTGATGAATTTCTTAATGTTTGTTTAAATTGTTTGGTCGAATTTCAATGGACTTTTTTCTAGTTCATAAGCCATATGTTTTTAATCTAGCTAATATTTTATGTTATAAAAATCGGATGTGATTAATATTTAAAAAAATATAGTGTAAAGGCTAATGTAATTGATTTTTGATTGAAAGCATTTTTAGGTTCCTAATTTTTATATTAATGTATATTCGATTGACTCACATAATAAACCTTGGACATCAGAAATATGAAATTTTATAGACATATGAATATACTAAAAAAACCTTGCTTTAGGTTTAAGAAAAAATTACCAAGTTTGTGCCAATAGAAGAAGTGGTAATATCTAAACTGAAAAGTCTCACGATTAAAGTAAAACAAAAATAAACTTTATTTTCGGAGAAATTTTCATTTTTACTGTTACCATTAGAAAGCAGACTGTTTTTAAAAATTTAAATATCTCTTAAACAAGATATTTTTTAACAAATATCAATATGATATTATCAAAAGCCTTTAACCTAGGAAATATATAAACAATATGATATTGGGACTTATAATTAGGGCACCTTATCCTCGATCTCCCTGTCACTTCCAGGCAAGGTGACACTGTTGAATATGCTGGTCTTCCCAAGAATTGCATATTATCTACTGTTTATCACGCCCACCAAGACCTTCCAAAATAAAATAGGGTCACAGTGTACAAAAGTGTTTTGGAAATCATCACCTGGTAGAATTGTTTGTATAGGCCTCAATAGAATGAGAAAACCCAAAGACTTAAATGGTCTTGGTCTGCATGACATTCAGGTGCTGTTTATGCAGATGATGATAACTATTCTGAGGGTATCTAAAGATCTAGAAGGTAGAAGCCAACATTCTCCTTCAGTTGAACCCACTGACACCCCACCGCCTAACAAGAACAGGTGGGTAGCAGAAATGGAGGATCATGTGACAGGGCTCATATCTGCCAAAGAAGATCTTTTTGATAGAAAGATTAGGTACTGAGATGCTTACAAACTTATGCATCCCAGTCAGCAGAGTAACTCAGTCAGGCTAGAATTAACCTTAAAATCATTGATAAAAAAGTCCAAACACTGGTCACTGGATGTCAGGCTAGTAAATTTTATTATCAAATTCAGTTTGGATGCTCTTCCAACAAATCAATTCTTGGTAGATCATAGGGGATTTAAGAGCATTTCTCCCATCTGCCCATTATGCAACCAGGAGGAGGAGGATATTGATCATCTTATCTCCCATTGCTCAAAATTCAGAGACATGGAGATGAGATTGATATCTAGTATTAGGTCAGGATGCTCTCAGACACTGGACATCAGTGGGGCACTGAGAACTGGAGAATTTGCTATAATCTGAATGGCAATCATGATTCTCTTTGCAAAGTGGCTGACCAGGTGTCACAGTGTTTTTTGAGACAACTCGGCAAACCCATGGCAAGTCTTCAAGAAACACCTTTGCAGTCTGAAAACCAGAGACTATCTTATAACATCCCACAGACTGTATGCAGACATGTGGGAACAGATCACTCTGGATGAGCTGACAATCAAACCTCTCAAAATGACATCTAAGTTATAAAATGATCTGTCAACTGAAACTACAAGAGACAAGAAAGAAGAAGGTATGAAGATACAGAAAGTGATGACAGAAAGACTGACGAAAAAGGGAAAAAACAAAGATAACACAAAACAGATAAAACCTGCCACCAAATGAAAAATGGCTGCTTGATTTGACGCGGTGTAACCAAAGACCAAGATGTGACATAAATCTACACAAGATAAAAGAGAGATGCAAATTCAAGTTGAATTCAATCAATGTAAACAAAGACTAAAATGAATGTAAATGAATAGAGCTGTAATCTAATGTAATCTGTAGAATCTGTTTTCCAATAAATATTTCCTTAATAAAAAAAAATAAAAAATAAAAATAATTAGAAAAACATTTTTAGTAGTTTTTGTTTCCATATTAAACTTCATTTTAGGACATCATTCTTTAGAGTATATGATTACAGACTTTCACATGACACACCACTCTCCACTCTATCTCATAACACTGATACACTTGAACACATATATATAGAAAAGATAAATAATCGCCAATATATGTATTTCATGCTAAACCAGCAATCATCAGTTGGTTCAGATTATCATCTCTACACATATATGTAATAAGGGCTCAGATATATATTAAGATAGCCAATCTTCATGCTTTAATGGACAGGCTTCAATCCACTCCACACTCCAATACTTCAACCATCCATCCAATTGAAAATCTGATGATGGAACGCTCAAAGATCACCCTGAGGCTGAGATTCTCCTTGCATATATGTGTAGAGATGATAATCTGGACCAACTGATAATTGCTAACTTGAAATACATATATTGGTGATTATTTATCTTTTCGACAAATATGTGTTCAAGTGTATCAGTGTTATGAAATAGAGTGGAGAGTCATGGGTCATGTGAAAGTTTGTGCTCATATACCTATATATTACATATATTGATATAGGTATATAATAAGCTTATATTTCAGTTAATATTCTTTGAAAAATGTAAAAAATGGCAAAATTTTATTTCCATGGATTCTTATAATAAATGTATCATCTATCTATCTGAGTCAATTACAATGTTTTTTACTGATTGAATGTAATATTTGACTTTAAAAAGAATTTTAAAAAAGGTCAGAAATTAAAGGGGTAGTGGGGAATTCTATAAAAAGCTTTTAATTTTTTATATCTGTCATCATCATCATCAACCATTATCAATCCACTGCAGGATGAAGGTCTCTCCAAGTTCAATCCATCTTTTCCTATCTTTAGCTTCTCTTCTCCACACCACCCCTGCACACTTTCTTATTTCATCCATCCATCTCACACATGATCTCTTTCTGGGTCTTTTACAATCTCTTGAAATCTAGTTTAAAATTTCAATTGTCCATCTATTATCATCTCTTCTAACAATATGTGCAGCCCAACTTCAGTCTTTTAATTTTTTCAATGAGGTCAATAACACCTGTTTGTTCTCTTACCCATGCATTGTGTTTTCGATCCCTTCTTGTTACTCCCAACATGCATCTCTCCATACTTTTTTGAGTAGTCTCAAATCTCTGTATTGCTCTTCTATTAAGTGTCCAAGTCTCAGATCCATAAGTAAGAACTGGCAAAACACATTTATTAAAAACCTTCCTTTTCAAACACATAGGCATATTTCCTTTTAGTATCAAGTTATTTCTACCAAAAGCACTCCAACCAAGTTTAATTCTATGATTAATTTCATCCATTATGTTTCCATCTGTATTAATAATCTGACCAAGGTATTTGTAACTGTTAACTTCTTCTAACTCATCATAATCAATCTTTATTTTCATATTTTGAGAAAATCTATTAAACATTACTTTAGTCTTTTTAACATTTATCTTTAGTCCTACTTTCCTACTTTCATCTGATAACTCCTGCAACATTTCCTGTAACTCTAAAGCATTATTTGCAAAAACAACTACATCATCTGCAAAATCTAAATGACTTAAATAATCTCCATTTACTTTCACTCCTTTAGCTTCCCATTTTAATCCACAAAATACTTCTTGCAGCACTGCTGTAAAAAGTTTTGGAGATATGGAGTCACCCTGTCTTACACCCTTTTCAATGTTGATTTCCCTACTATCATTATGTAATCTAATTGTTGCTGTTGCATTTTTATAAATATTCTTTAAAATATGACAATATCCTGGATCTACACCTTGATGATCCAATGCTTTAATCACTGAAGAAATGTTTATAGAATCAAATGCCTTTCCATAGTCTACAAATCCTAAGCATAATGGCAACTCATATTCATTTGTTCTTTCTATAATTTTTCTCAATACCTGGATATGATCTACTGTACTAAAACCACTTTTAAATCCAGCTTGTTCTCTTGGTTGGTGGAAATCCAGTGTTTTCTGTAGACGAGTTGTAATTATCTTAGTAAAAATTTTGTATAAAACTGATAAAAGATTGATAGGTCTGTAATTTCTAATATCTTCTTTATCACCTTTTTTAAATATTAATATTAATACTGCATTTTTCCAATCATCTGGTACATCTCGTATCATTTAGATATTTGGTATATAACATTGCTAAAAAAATTCTACTTCTTTACTTGCTTCTTTTAATATATCAATTATAATTCCATCATTACCTGGATCTTTCCCTTTCTTCATAAATTTAATTGCATGTCTCACTTCCTCGGTACTTACAACTGTAGATCACTATCAAGTGAAGGAATATTGCATGAATTAGAAGAAGAACTGTCTTATATTAAATGGGACATTATTGGACTTTGTGAAGTTAGAAGAAAAGGTGAAGAAACAATTGATTTAAAAAGTGGGCATATACTCTACTATAAAGGCACAAATATTGGAAATACAAGTGGAGTAGGATTCATTATAAATAAAAAATGGAAGAATAACATTATGGAGATTGATGGTGTATCAGACAGAGTGGCAAGATTAGTTTTACAACTTAATAGCAGATACCAAATGCAGATAATTCAGGTTTATGCCCCAACAAGTTCTCATAGTGATGAAGTAGTAGAAGATTTTTATATGGATGTACAAAAGGCTTTTGATCAGAGTAAACAACATTTAAAAATTGTTATGGGAGACTTTAATGCTAGAATTGGTAAACAAATGAAAGATGAAAATGCTGTAGGTAATTTTGGTTATGGTAATAGAAATGAGAGAGGACATAGACTTGTGGAGTTTGCAGAAAAAGAAAAACTTTATATTATGAATTCTTTTTTTGAGAAAAATGTTAAAAGGAAATGGACATGGAAGCATCCAAATGAAGGTACAGCAGAATTGGATTATATTTTGACTAACAGAAAATACATATTTCAAGATTGTAATGTTCTTAATAAATTTAACACAGGAAGTGATCATCGATTAGTAAGATGTAAGATACATGTTAATGCACAACTAGAGAGACAAAAATTATTAAGAAAAACAATATTCACAGTTGATATTCCTAATCTTCAGAAACATTCTAATGAATTTAAATTAGAACTTACAAATCGGTTTCAAGTATTAGTAGATTTTGAGCATGATTCAGATTTGAATGACATTAATAGGAAATTAAGCGATACACTTTTAAAAACTGCACCAAAGATAGCTGGTAGAAAAAAACAGCAATTGACCAATAAAATTTCTACTGAGACTAGAGAATTTATGAAGAAAAGAAAGAATATGAGGATATACAACAATGATGCATTAAAAAAGATTGAATATCTCGAATTTTGTAAAATGGTGCAGAAGAGTTGAAAATGATATAAGAAAGTATAATTGTGAACTAGCAAGGAGAGCTGTAGAAGAGAATAAAAGTCTAAAGAGTGTAAAACAACATTTTAGTATTGGTAGGAAATTTATATCTGGAATAAGAAAAAAAGATGGCATTATTACTAAAAAGAGGGATGACATCATGAAATGTGTAGAAGACTTCTATCAAGAATTATATAGTAATAAAGAACAAGTGCCTCCTATATCTATTATATCTCTGTAAGCCATTTTATATAAAGGAAGGTAGTTTCAAGATAATATTGTGGCAGGTATAATAAAATTATGTAGATTTTTGTATTGTGTTATAACATATAACAGGAAAAAAAAATCACATTTTATTGATCACTTTTTGTTAAAAGGAGTATAATACTAGGAAATATTATTCGACATTTTGTCCTGTTTTGACAGTAGTCTCTGTTTCAGAACAATTAAAGATTCATAATTAAAAATTTCTAAACGAAAAAATAAATCTCTCCTGTTCATAGGTAAAAGGTCAAAGGTTATTATAAATTTATTTCATTAGTTTACAGATTGAAAAAAAATCCATCTTGTTGGAAACAGATAGCTATTGGAGAAAGATTAAATTCTCCATTTAAGATACTTTTTAAAAAACGATGATGCTTGCCTCGTCAGATCTTATTACATTTAAGGTTTAAAATGCCTTAAAAAATATAAGCCTCTAGTCTTGCGTTGTTAGCCGAGAGGTATCACAGCCGCCATGCAAGCAAGTAGTTGGTTGCAGACGGTTGTGGGTTCGCGTCCCGGCCGATGCTATGACATATGGAAAAAAAAATAAGCCTCTAATATTTAAATATAGGTTGCTCTTCCTAGTCTAAAGAGAGACAAATCTATTGTCATTATTCTAGCAAATAAAAAATTAATGCGTGTTTTATTTGATCACAATTTTAAATGTAGTTACATTTAGGTAGATTGATAATGATTATCTGACTTATCTAGAATAGAAGACTAGACACATTTCAGCTTGCATAATGATGTACAAATTAAAATCAACTCATAAAGGATTGATTACAATAGCCCATATTTTATGAATAACCGTGCAATATCTTAATCTTCTTTAGCTATTTTTAGTCCAGTAATTACAATCTTTGATTGATAACGGTCGGCATATTATATTCCTATTAATTAAAAATGTTAAACGTTTTATGTTATGATTTATTGATCAATTTTGACGTCATATCTGTTGGACACATAATGTATATGTTTACCTGATTTTATTATTTTCTGGAAAAACCTTGCCTTACAAATACAGTTTTATAAATAAGTTAAATATCTTTCTATGCTCTACCTGTTATATTTGTAATTGCTGACTTGCCCATAATTTTTTTAAAGTCAAATATTGAATGCTACTAGGTATGTGAAGTAAACAATTATTATATGGAAACATGAATCCATTACTTTTTTAAAAAATAATGGCATCTTATTATAAAGTTTACAACAGAAATTGAAACTAATAGTAATCCTTTATTCTGTATATTTTAAAGACTATCAATTTTCTTTTAAAAATCTATTCACTCGCAGATATCTCAACTTTTATTTCCAACATCATTTTGCTCTTATATTTTCTGTGGCTAAAACTCTTTTGATAAGAGTACAACAATTATCCACTGGCCAAAAAATATCTAAACTAAAAAATATCTAGCTCTCTAATGATTACATCGATTACATTATAAAATCGTTATGTGAGTATTGATAACTTAAAAAAGAGAAGTAATAAAAATTAGAAATATTATTTTTTAAGACATCAGATGTCTTTTTAGCTTTAATATTTAACCTTCTTTTTCCACTAGTAAAATACTTAGATTTTTTTCCATAAATCTAACATATATAGGGTATGAGCACAGACTTTCACACAACCCACCACTCTCCAGTCTATCTAATAACGCTGATACACTCAAGCACATATATGATGAAAAGATAAATAATCACCAATATATGTATTTCATGCTAAACCAGCAATCATAAGTTGGTCCAGATCATCATCTACCACACATATATACCATAAGTGCTCAGATATATATTAAGATAGACAATCTTCATACTTTAATGGACAGGCTCCAATCTACTACACACTCCAACTCTTCAACCGTCCATCCAATTAAAAATCTGATGATGAAATGCTCCAAGGCCACCCTGAGGCCGAGATTCTTGTCACCCCCATGTTGAACCAAGATCAATCTGAACCCCACATGTACAGGACATAATCCATTAAATACATATGCAAGGATAGGCAGACATTTCTACAATGTAATAAATCTACAATGTAATAAATCTAACAGTAAAAACCATTAAAATATCAAAGTGTAAATAAAAATGTTATATTTCTTGTATTTGAAAAGATGTTAGTATGAGAGTCAGGAATAAAAAAATGTTTTTAGTAAAAAATTCATTTACATCAGCTTTTACTTTGTATATATATATATATATTAGCTTATCTTTAATTTTGATATCACTCAACTATTATTTGTATTAAAAAAATATGGGGTGACACTAAGAGATAGTCAATTATAGTTACTTTAGGGATTGTAATTTTATAAAGATCTATTACTTTATCTCTTTTTTACTATCACGTCCTCGTTTATGATTTTACAAAGTCACTTCACCAAGTGATAATAAGCAAATTTGCTTTAAATTCTTTAATTTACACATAGATTTCATATTTCTCGAGAGACAACAATTTTTTAGTTCATCAAAAGCATGACAAAAATGAATAAGATTTCATTAAAACACTGTCTTATTTCTGTGTCTATAAACAAAAGTTTTTAAAAATTTTAAACAACAATTTTTTTTTAAAGATTTCAAACAGAATTTTTTTATTCATCAAGAGAATTTCTGATTACTGAGACTTGATAAATAATATTTCTAAAAAATATTTTTAATTTTATAAATATAAATATTAAAAAATATAAATATCAGTCAATAAAGTCTTTTAACTGTATATAAAAGTACCTTCATTTGCTAAGTCTTATTCAATCTGTAATCATTGTCAACTTAATATAACTATATCAAATTGTATGTAATGCCTTCTATCTACTGAAGCAATCAATCCTAATTGATGATTGAGCTTCATGCTCCTTCATACTTATCAAGTTACTAACCCATGTTTAAACCTTATGTTCCACCCCACTCTTATATTCATGTATATCTATTTTATGTATATGTTTGAGATGTGCACCTAAAAAGTTTAGCTTTTAATATTTTTTACTATTATTTATTATTAATTCTTCTTATTAAAATTAAAATATATTAGGTGCAGCTCAATATATTATATATATATATATATATATATATATATATATATATATATATATATATATATATATATATATATTCTAGCCTTGTAATTATGCATCCTCACTTCCAGATAATACATGATATAAAATAAACGGGTTCTATCTCAGTTAATAATTAATAACTAAATATTCAGTATTAAAATTAAAATATTCCACTAGCTCAAATTTAAAATTCGAATAAGGTTCAATTTATAAAATATATTAAATAAATATTTAATATTTTCATAAGACTTGAAGTGAAAATACAGGTGACAAGATAGATTACATTGAGCCAATATCCCACAGGATACCACCTCAATGGCATAAGAACACTATCCCCCCTTTATTACTATTTCAAATAACAAACTCATAGTATTCTTATGACTTTAATAACTTCTACTCACTAAGACTAAACTAATAATTAAATCTTAATCTTCTATTTAATAATAATCTAGCTCAAATAAAATAATCTCAGGTTCATAAAGTTTATTCTAAGTTAATTAAAAAATACGGTAGTAAAATATGAGAAGGGATTTTATGTCATAATCTACTACACTTAAACTAATAATAATAAATAACAATAATAATATTCTTCATGTAATGATATAATAAATACATGGTAGAATTTTAATAATCTGACAAACAAAATATGTGTGGCAACTGATAGCATATAATTTAATATAATATTGTGATAATTGATTTATGACCAATAAAATAATGTAAGATTATGATTATTTAATTATAATGAATACCAATAAAATATTTAACATTCTTAAAATAATTCTTTATTTATCTTTTGTGCAAAACTATATATTTGTTTCAGTTATTATGCATATATCGTGTTTTCATGCAGCGATGTGGAGAAATAAATAACTCTGACACAAAATTTTTTAAATAACAAAATTTAACAAAGTTTATTACTAACAATAAATAACTAAACAATTTCTTTACATTATTTACAGTGGATATCCTTAACCCTTTTTATTTTACAGTTTGATCTACCTGGTTATAAAAAATAATTTATATTTCAATTATATTTTATTTAGATTTAGGACAAAATTTAAAAAAAAAAATGTTATTATTTGGTTTCTCATCATGGTTAACTTATTACAAGTATATTTATCTACTTTATTAGCAACAGCATTTTATCCTTAATATTATTAAACTATCCTATTTTAAAAATTCATACTTAGAAACATTCCATAGGAAACAAAATTTTATAATGAGTATGGATTTCTCAAAATATTAAAAAAAAATCATCTTGCAAAGTCAAAGATGTTACACAAACTATTATCCAAAATTCAATACTAGATTTTAGTATTTATCACACAATGTTTACTAATCATAATATATTTTTCTTTAAGCCTTACTTTAGTATGATATAAGTTTAATCATTAATAGATTTCTGTTAATCAATAAACAAAAAATATACTATGCATATTGTTGACATAATTTACTTTGTACTATTGTATTTTAAAAAATAAAAAATATGCAATACTTATTTTTCTCTTAAAAAAAATTATACTAAAGCATTTAAAATTATTATCACTTTAAAAAAAATATCTTTGTTTAGATACCCTATTTTAAAAATTTTATATTTCATTTCCGAAATAAAATTCAAAAAGATATTTTATGATTCTTTCTTTCCTTAGGATACTTTGGATCTTCAATTTTAAGTTATAACATTCTGCTCCTTATAAGCAAATAAACTAATCTTATTCAAAAACGATAGCATAACATAAGTTCTAAATTATTTACCATTTCTCTTAAACATATCTTACTAAATGATGCAGTTACATGAAATAAAGATAGCGAAAACAGATGCATAGGATTAAGGAAGAAAGCTAGAGTATTATTCTTAACATATCTCAAAATCATGGTACAGTGCGAAGAGGTAGGACATTTATCTGCCTAATATCCTCTAGTACAGGGGCGATGTTAAAGCTATTTCTTTAGCTTTATTAGAACATCAAATATTTAAAGTAATATAAACACTGTCCAATAAAATATGTATCAGTCATAGGGCTATGTTAACTATGCTGATAACCACATAAAGACTAAATATTATTCCCATTCCTTATAACATCGTATTTTTTTAAAAAAAATACATCATCTTGGTTTCCTGTTCACTAAGTACTTCCAAGCCACTATCTCAACATTATTTCTCAAGATTTTTCTACATCTTACATCGATAAAACAACTATCTGCATTTACAAAATAATAAATAAAATTCATTAATAGTTAAACAATCTTACTATCCCATAAGAAAAGTCTGCTTACTTCATTGCTCTGTATGTTTAATCATATACGACTTACTTAGACAATATTTGAATATCCCATATCATAAAAAACTTTAAAAAGAATCACATAATTATTTGTTATGTTGGATTATATTACTAATAAAAAAAAAATAAAAAAATTGTCGTATGCATATTTCCAAATCAATCCTATCTCATAATGTTTTTTTAAAATGTTGTATAAAATGCGTTACATATAATTTAAAAAAAACTTTTACACTTCATTCTTCCAATTTATGGATGATCTAAAGAAAACAAAAATATACATTATAAAATTATTAATAGTTATTATTATTACCAATAACCTTTATCTAGTCATCGTGTTCAGTAGGCTTCCTTTGTCCACTTGAGCATTGCAGATATAAAAATTCACACCCATACACTTTATATTAAAATATTTTTTTTTTAGCTAAATTATTAGATTGTTATATTATAAGATTTTAATATTAACAAATTAATGTTTTTATGTTTTTCCTAATCTTATATAAAATTTTAGATTTAAATTAGGTCAACAAAATAAAAAGAATCAAAACTATAGTTACATATTTTCTTGACGATAGTTCCTGATAAGTCCAAAATGCTTATTATTTTCTCTAGAGTTTTTAAAAATGTTCTCCAAGTGCGTTAAAGTTTAAAATAAAATAATTATTAACCCATTTAGTAAAATTTAGAAAATAATCTTTGGTTTTTAATTTTTTAAGACGATAATATTAATTAATCCTGTGAAGCTTCTTAATCTTCTCTACCAATATTCTCTGCGTATCCGATGCATCAATCCATCTAATTTAATTTTAAAATTATTCGATAAACCCTTCAGTACTATTTTTGTATTTCCATGGATCCATTTTTTTTTATTCATCTATGTGTTCACTTTTTATCTATGTTTCTTTCCTGATACATAAAAACTTTCATTTGGTATTTTTTATAAATCTCTTTTAAAATAAAAACTTTAAATACTTTTGAACAAATCTTTTCCCAGTACATTTTAAATAATTCGAAGAACGGATATTTTAATATCAAAACGCTTCTGTAACATATTTTCCTGGGTTCTTTATTCAACTCTGCACTCGAAAATATTTTTTAAAAAAATGTTACCTTTAGAAAGGATATAACATTTTATTCCTTTGAATATCATACTATATAAAATAATTCAGGCAATATATAATTATCTTATTACCATTTAAAATAAATCTTGAATAAACTTATGCATCATAATGCTTCTTCAATTTTTTCATTAGATTCCGTATAATGTCTGAGCTGTGGTTTTTATGTACCAGAACAGTTCTTCGGTTAAATATTAATAAAGCTGTATCAATAAATATTTCAAACATTTTTACAGTATTACAATTTCTATCCATTTTCTTTTGTAGTATATCCATTTTTTATTGCGTAGCTTAGGTTAAACTTTTAGATAAAATAGGACTGGTAAGTACTTTAAAAATTAGAAAATCATGTTGAACGAAATTATTAAAACATTTTTAGTTTATACTTTCTTTTGGCAAAAAAATATATTTTTAAAATTATCAATTAGTTTTTTTCAGATAAAGTTATAAGAAAGTACTAAAAAAAATTGACTAAAATAAAAGATTCTAAAATTACTATCTTTTGATAGTTATAATTTACCTCTCTCCAGTTTCAATACATTTTTAATCTCCCGCTCTATCTTAGTTACAACAATATTTATCGTCTGTAAGGATACTTATTTCTTATTGGTCAATTCTTACACCAACTTGAAAACAAATTTACATGTTTTCAATTTATAGCAGAATTATATCTGAAAATAAAATGATGACGTAATAAACCCAAATATTATTTAACGTATTAATTTTAAATAAATTATTATTTTATTAAAACTATTTAAACATTTATCTATTTAATTTATCTATTTTTATTTAAATAAAATATTTAATTTTTATTATATCTGCATTTGTCTTTATTACATTACTTCATTACATCATTTAAACATGCAATAACGACAGTTAACTTAATATTTATTATTATTTGCTTTTATGATAGGCAACAATTCTATCCAATTCTATAATATAACTTTTAAAATATTTTAAACTTTGTTATTAATTCAAACAAGCAGTGTGTGATAGTATACATTAAAACAATCATGTGATTATAACTTTGACAGATGATCTTTAATCTATTTCTCTGCCTAAACTAATAAAATTGATACACTTATTATATTATATAAAATAATTATAAAAAATTTGGAAGAATAATTTAGAAAATATAGAATTAGATATAATTTTCACCATCACAAAGTTTATTTTTAAAAAATATACTATATTAATTTTGACTATTTTAATATGATTACAAATCTAAATATAGCATTTATTAAATCATACGTTTTAAACTATTAAAATCGGATTTTTTAAATATACTTTTAATTATTTATAGCTGTGTTATTTAATATGGCCAGCTTTTACAACCATATGAAACAATATTTTAAGCTTTATATAACTATTTTAAAATGATTTTATATACTACATATTTTCTTTAGCTTCAAATTGTACTTCAAAGATATAATTGACTTAATATAATTAATGTATTAAAAAACATTCTAAATTTAAAATTTCTTAGTAATTGACTGTTATAAACTATTACTGACCTATAGAAAAGGGCACAATATATATATATCGGGAGAAATTATTAGAGAAATTATTAACATGATATTAATTTTACAAATTTTTTTTTTAAGTTTGCAAAATTAAAACTTTTAGTCTAAATTCTTTATTTAAAAAACTGTATTTTTTTAAAAAAAATCCAAGATGGAGTATGCAACTGTTAATTGCCCAAAAATAATTAAAAGAGTGGAAATTTTACATTGTCTAATTTTGGGAAAGAATGAAAAATTATAGTGTAATAAAAGTAAAAAAAAAAAATCAAATTAAGAATTTCTATATTTGCAATTAAAATTTTATCATATCTATTTCTAATCTGAAAATAGATTTGAATATATTTTGGACAAATTATCTAATGGTTGCATCTTCAAAACAATAGGTGAAGGAAATGAGAAAATTTCTACTAGATAGTAATCATAAATAAAATTAAAAAAAGGAAAATTAAAAGCATTCCTCAAATATCTGAGGGCAGTATATAATGGACCGATTTTTGACTGCCTAGAGAGAATTGGTTTGTAGATCAGCTGCCGTGAAAGAACTCAACACTACTTTATTTTTCAAAATGTTCAACAAGTAGTCACACTAATCACCTTTTCTCACCTTTGCTATCAGTCTCTTGCCACTAATAATTATCTTGCTGATGCCCCAAAATGATAGAAAGTATGATCTAAGAACTGTGAGGAATGCCTGATGGAAACTTGCTAATACATTGGAAATCGTTTGAATCCTGTTAATTTGCCATGCTTGAGCTCAACTTTCAAAATGGACTCTTTAATATAGCAAGGTAATTAACCTAAGAATCACCTGTGAAATTTACATCTAATTCCTTCTAAAACTAATCTCAACCTCGGCTATTCAGATTTCTTATTTACATTGTTAAATTAAATGTTTTTCTTAACTAGTAATGTAAAGTTGCTCTCATATTAATAATTTTTTTTTATAAGTAAAGTCTGTCATATGCTCTTATTTCTTAAATCTTGGTGTGGTTCATTTCTTGATTTTAAAATATGTTTTATTTTATTTTAATTAAGTTGCCACTCTAAACAATCTAGCAAGCCTAATGTATAAAGTTATTTTTCTCTATCTACTCAGACCTTCTTTAGTTGAGGTTACTAAAACCCCCTCTCCCTTTTGAATTAGATTTACAGACATTCTTAATTAATATACTCGCCAGATTATTTCTCAAGTTAACATAGTTTCATGATTTTTATGCATCAAAAAGGGTATTATTTATGTATAACTTTTAAATCACCAAAAAATTAACGCTTTTAAAAATTTTATACGTCACTAACTTAATTCTGAAAAGATGATTTCTTATTGTTACTGTTTATATATATATATATTGAACCATTTTCGAATATGTGTGCATTCGAAACACCGGTCTCTTAGGCAGAGAAGAACATACTCGGAGAGTATGTATGCCCAAACGATAGCTATAAAGTATATAACTAACGTTACATTTCCAGGACATAGATTCTTCTTGGCTGTTGAGTTGAACACCACATCCAAAGCACTTTTTTGTTTGTGTATAACCACGGGCGCCAGCTGCTTATTCTAAAAGAATACTAAAAGAATAGACAACGCACTTTGAACATTGGCCACTAGCTCAACGCCTAAATCCACGACTAGCTCAGTTGTTTGTAATCACTAATGGATTATACTTAATTAGTGGTTAAAAGACTTGATAAAAGAATTGTAAAAGGAGTTGATAAAACAATTTGATAAAAGGAATTGATAAAAAGAATTGACCGACAAATAAAGTTTAATTTTAAAGATAATTTATTAACTAACATTTATTTACTAAATTTAAACATTTTATAATTCTAATAAAAGACACGCATATTTTAAATTAACATTTCTAAATGGTTTAAATATTCCTATAGATTTAATAACAGAACACTCTAATTTAACTAATAAATATTGATATAATGACCACGCACATATTAACTCATGTACACACATAATAATGATAATAAAGGACGACATAGCATTTGAAATTTAATCACACACATCAATAGTTCATTTATGTATGATATAGAGTTCATATAATTAGACTCTTGAAAGATTTGTACGAATTAAAGCAATGCAATGGCTATTACAGTATAAACGAAATAAGCAAATGTTTTACCTAGGATTTTGAACGTAGATTTAACACTTTGTTTTCTTCTTGTTTGTTGTTTCTTCCAGTATGAATGGTTCCAGTATGAATGCTTCCAGCCGGCTGGGATGTTTCCTTGCTGAGTTTTCTGATTTTCACGATTATTACCATCGGAGACAAATAGATACTGACGGAGATTTTCTAAGATGTTAAGCTGACATTATTTCACGGGCAGATCTGCTGTTTTCTCGGACATCTGGGCTGGAGATAAACATGCATTCCCAAGATCTTCTCAACACTGCATTTTGTTTGTTAACTGCTCAATTAATTTCTGAACTGCACTACTCAATTACTTTGTGAACTGATTGTCTCAACTGATTGTCCGATAAAATATTCAGTATTTATACCAATGAAGTGTTTTCTTTTCAATATCTTCCGGCAAATATCTGTTGTCAGAATTCTTTATCAATTAATCCTTTGATAAACGTGTTTTGGAAGATTGCTTAATTAGTAATAGCCATGCAATAAAACACGTTGTTTTATTTTATTAATAACCATTGCCGTGTTTTTAATGATAATCTTCTTTTATTTCGCATACATTTTATTTATTTACAAATCGCACATATATACACACATATATTTTTAATACAATTTACTATTTAGTTTTAACATTATTTTTTATTTAATTAAACTTGAATGAAAAGAGATTTGTATGTTTTAACTTTTTCAAATTATATTTTTACGAATACTAATAAAAACTCTTTACTTCCTTTTACAACTCTTAGTTTCATTTCTCAAACCAAGACTCCCCCTCCCCCCTTTTGATTAATCAATTGTAGCTTTTTTTTTTATTTCAAAAACTAACGCTAGAAAACTATTTAATTCCTATCTTTTTTCCAAAACAAACTGCAATAAACTCTTCAACGTTTAATTTTATGTTTTCTTTTATGAACGATTATTTTAATAATATAATTTTAGATAAAATTATATGTGCCTATATCAATATAGGTACAATATATATATATATTATTTCAAAGACTTGATTATTCTAAAGTTATAAAATTCACGAGGGTGGGATTTCAATATGTTAAATAGCAATGAAAGAGAAAAGGGATAATTTTAAAATCTATTTTGTATGAATTAAATCTTTCCCATATATGTTACATAGCATAGCGTTAATTGCCTAAATTATAGCATTTGAGTGAGGTTCATGTGTCTTAAAATAGTAACTTCCATTTCATGTCATTAAAGATATAGTGTTATGCTGCATTGCTGAAATATGGCTTAATTTTTTTTAAAATATTACTTGCTTTTAGCTTGGAGGTTGCGATGAGTTCAAACCCATAGATGTTCTTCATGCTCTATCCCATGAACAGTTGACCTTCCTGGGATCATTTTCATATAACAAGGACCATGCCAAACCTAAATAAAATTCTCTAAGCAGTGCCCTAGAAACGGGACTCTTAGCCACTTCTTTTTCTTCATATAGAAGCATGATGTCATTTCGGATTCTTTTGCCTTGATATCAGCCCCACTACTTTTCATTATTATTAGTTTATTTATTAAATGATGTCATTTCGATGTTGTATCAATAAAATTACATTTGCTTATGTATATATCATTCCAAGAATAGCGATTAGTTTAACTAATAATGTTGTTTTTCTTCTTATTTTAAAATTCCCACCATCATAATCTATTCCATTCATTTAAGAGTATATATCTGTTAGAAAGGTAAAGCGTTCTTTTTTTTAAAATCCAAATTAAAAGAATGCTTAAAATATTTTGCTCACTAAGCAAATAAACTTGATTTAAATATTTGTTATTTTATTAAATTTTCACAAATATTATCCTTAATGAGTAAATCATTTTTTAATATATATTTTATTGATTTTCACAACTGAAATGGCGTGAAACCAGTTTATGTGGTATATATAATGATTCCTAGAATGCACCAGAAATTTGTACATTAATGATTACCTTTCAGAACCACCACTAAGCGTTAATTCAATTGTGTTGTAAGTTTGTTTTGTAATCAAGTGATTGGCATCATGAACTCACCCACCAAATATATCTATTTACGTATGTCATTTATTCACAAGAGCATATTAATTATAATAACGTGATCAATTGTATGTCACTCTCTACCTCTGGGTAAATCATCTTGTCATGCACATTCAAATAAATATATAATCAATTTACCATTTCATTAAATGTTTTATTAAATATTTTATTATTTGAGCAACTTATGTAGTTCGAATTATCTTCTCTTCACTTCCATACATTCCAACATATATTTACTTCTTTTGTTAAATGTCTCATTGTCTCTTTCACTCTTCTAGTGGACCGCATTTAAGAATTGTCTCGTATGCCATCATTATTATGTTATTCTTTAGAATGTTCGATCTGGGACTTGTGGAATGGGGTTGAATCTAGATTGGTCCCTGATATAAATCTCTGGCTTGACTAAGTTTGAAGTATGTTTCATTGACTTCCAGCTTTTGTTAGATGGATCAACATGTTTTGACCAGTACACTACCAAACTTGATATAATATCTAACATACATGCTATATATATATATATATATATATATATACCTGTACAAACAATGAAATATATAGGATATTTTGAGCTCAGACATTCATATGACCCTCAACTCTCCACACTATCTCATAACACTGATACCCTTGTTCACATATATGTCTAAATGATAAATAATCACCAATATATGTATTTCATACTAAACCTGGGTGACAAGAATGTCAGCATCAGTGTGGGTTTTGAGCATTCCATCATCAGATTTTCAATAGGATGAATGGCTGAAGAGTTGGAGGGTGGATTGAATTGAAGCCTGTACATTAAAGTATGAATATTGGCTATCTTAATATAAATCTGAGCACTTACTGTATATATGTGTAGAGATGATAATCTGCACCAACTGATGAGTGCTGGTGTAGCATGTTTACTGGTGATTATTTATATTTAAACATATATGTAGTCAAGTGTATCAGTGGAATGAGATAGTGTGGAGAGTTGAGGTTTGTGTGAAAGTCTGAGCTCAAAATACCCTAAACTTGATATAATGTAATATTAATCTCCTAATGCTTTTATTGATTAAACTTCCTATTGTTTTTTTTTATTTTGGGTCTTATCATTTCGTTCTTTCATCATAATATTAACATTTTTGAAATTCAAAATAAATTCATAAATAAGTAATCATATGGTTTATTTCTTGGGAATTTACAGAAGTTCAAATATTGGAAGTGATAAAGTGGGGCCACAAGCCATGGACTTTGATTTCCAGAATTTGTGACTATATCATTACAACAAATTATTCAGGCAATAAAGTCATGTTTGGACAGTTTTTAATAAATCAAACTGTATTAACAACTTTTATTTTTTATGTTTTAGTTCTATTATAATAAGTGATACTTATTAAAAAAGATTATGTGCACTGAGTGCTACTTCTTTATAGGACACATAGCAAACACTTTATAAATAATATTACTATCCTTTATAAATCAATATCTTTTGTATTATTAATCACTCTGTGTAAATTACATAAAATATATATATCCAATGCGTAAGCTTGTGATTAAGACCTGTAGAGGTCCCTACCTTCGCATTTTTAACCGCACTAGCTTTAGGTTTATTGTCTTAGTAAATATTAATTATGCAATTTTAAAAATATTTTTTACATGTATGTTTTACATAATTTCCTTTATGAAATTTAAATGGAAAATAGAAATTCATTTTTAGAATTCATAATTTTCTAAAAATTTCATCGACTTTTGCAGAATAAAACATATTATTTCTACCACTTATACATAACACTGATTTTTATATAATATTTTGAACTAATCATATTGGTTTTATCAATAATTAAAAGTAAAGCAATCAGATATGCAAATCTAATCATTAAATATAAATCTTAATACAATTTTAAAAAAATTTACCAATATTTTTTCCTTCATACGATAATAAACTTAAATTAAATATCTGTGTAAATATAGGCAAAGCCTGAATCACTCATTTTATAACTCTTATCATAATTTTAAAAAATATTTTCATATATAAATTACAAACAATTAATGATAAACCACCTAGTTTTATATTACTATATGTTAACAGAAAAGTTGTATTAATAATATCAATAATGTAAGTCTATTTCTTGAACCACACATTTTAATAACATGGAACGATGCAATCCAATATTATTAATAATGTTTCAAGATTTTTTATCCTATTATCAAAATGAAAAAAAAAGGCACAGTAAAACAGTCAAATCTTAAATATTTTTTGATAATTAACCAACAGTTTTTTTCATCCGTCAAGCAAAGTTATTCACGAAATGCATATCTAGTTACAGAGGAAGGTTTGAGTTTTTTACTAATGCATTGTTGAAATGTCTGTTGATACAAATGTAAAAAAAAAAAAAAAATGAAAATATATTTTGGCATAAATGAACTATCAAAATTAATCTTGAATCTTAATTGAAATGTTGTTTATATAGCGTCATAGTTGCAAAAATAATAGGAATGGATGAATACATACTTAAATATATATTTTTATCAATAATATTTCCTTTGGAATTTTTAAATACTATCTATAAACGTCAATGGTTGCGCTTCAATATTATATTCATCTCTTTGTTGAAAATACAACTTTTTAAGTACAATTTTATTTTATCTTCATGTTGAATCTTTGATAACCATTTGATTATAATTAAAGTACACTGCAAATTTATAATTTGACTTAAGCCAAAAATAGTACTCTTTCTTTGTGTTTATTTCTATTCTCTATTATTTCTTTACTTATAGTTACTTTGCACTTTTTATCTATCTCAAAATACTTTATGTGGCTACATCAATAATTCTTCTAATGATTCTCAACACATTTACCACTAACATGATTTTATATATGTGTGTATGTGTGCGTGTGTTGAATTAAATATTTTTATGGATTATTTATTATATAAACAACGGAACAAATGGTATTATTTTCCTGTAATGACTTGAAATATATTAACAGTTTTTGGTTTAAGGTAACTATAAATTATGATTGACAATCTTTAAACGAAATAATTTGCTCTAGATATTTACAGTAGTTATGTATCTTGAGTTTACTTAGAGATAGATAGATAGATAGATAGATAGATAGATAGATAGATAGATAGATAGATAGATAGATAGATAGATAGATAGATAGATAGATAGATAGATAGATAGATAGATAGATAGATAGATAGATAGATAGATAGATAGATAGATAGACAGATAGATAGATAGACAGATAGATAGATAGACAGATAGATAGATAAATAGACAGATAGATAGATAAATAGACAGATAGATAGATAATTTAAAGACACAGATAAATAGATAGATAGATTGGTAGGTGAATGGATAAATAATAAATAAATACCTATGTAGATAAATATATACAAAGATAAATGATAGATAGATAGATAGATAGATAGATAGATAGATAGATAGATAGATAGATAGATAGATAGATAGATAGATAGATAGATAGATAGATAGATAGATAGATAGATAGATATGTAGATAGATAGGGAGATAGATAGATAGATAGACAAACAGATGAACAGAGAGTTAGATATTATGCAACAGTAAATATATCAAGTAAAATTGTCAGAGCAAATTGAAAACACATGAACTAGTAATAGCAATATTATTTGTCTGACATGTTCAAGCAAAGATAGACCATATTTATCTTAATATTTTACGTGTTATAAAATTAGTAAATCAAATTTAGATATTCTATATGTGAGAAAGGTTGAAATATAACAATTTTTCTAAACTTTCACAAATAACTAAGCATCTCCTGCAAAGTGCTGTGCATATTAATTTAAACATTTTATAGATTATATAACGATTAAAAATATAATAAATTTTTTATGTAATATAGATAAAGTTACAGAGTAACGAGACAATAATTAATTATAATTGGCAATGCAAGCTAAAAACATGTTATATAATTTAAGATAAATCACATATGTATTATTGTCATAACTATGTCGTTTCAGCCATCATCGCAAATTTTAATTACTTGTTGTCAGGTTATACCATAGATTATTACATAAAAATTATTATGTTTCAATATTTACATCTATAATTCTATTATTATTAAATAAATATGCACAACATTTTATGGGATCTGCTTTGTTAGTTGTAAAGATTTGGAGAAATGGTTATTCTTCCAAATTCATACATATATAAAATATCTATGGCAAATTTACTTTTCTTGTAATAACTAAAGTGTTAAGTTGAATGTAGTCTGCTTTTGATTTAAGGTAACTGAGAACAATATTATTGCTTATATTAAATGATGTATCTTTGCCTTGCACTTCCAATTTTAATGGGTTTCTGTATTGCTGAATCATATTCAGATAGTAATTGTATTGCCATGTTTTTGATGTCTCAGGTAGTTTCCAGTGCTATTGAAGATATCTGAATTAATAACAGAAATGCATATCTATTAAGGAATTAATTGATTTTCTCATCAAGTATTCTTAAAATACTGAACATTTTTCTATAAGGGGTGTTTGCAAAATAACATTAATATTTTATATATTTATGTGACATTTAATTAAGTAATTAATCACATATACAAATATTTAATTGAAAATAATGTTATTTAAAAATGAGATTGTTTAAAGATCTGCGTTTTTGATGATAAAATAAAAGTGATACAAAAAAGGTTTTAGTCATTATTAGCAATTGACTTTCATTCATACATTAAGACCATATTGAACATTGTGATTGTAATTAAATAAAAATTATGATGCTATGTTAGTCGGAATCTCAATTAGTTTTCTGTGTGGCTGATGATCCTCAGGTTTACTGATAAAAACATTGGTCCAGCAAAAACTATCAAAAAAATTTCTATAGTGAGTGTAAATGAAATAATGTTATATATATATATATATATATATATATATATACATTATTTCATTTACATATATATATATATATATATATATATATATATATATAATCAACCATTATCAATCCATTGCAGAATGGTTTCTTCAAGTTCAATCCATTTTCTCCAATCTCTAGCATCTCTTCTCCACATCACACTTACACACTTTTTTGTTTCATACATTCATCTCAGAGATGATTTTTTTCTTTGTCTTTTACAATATCATGGAATCCAATTTAATATTTCAGTTGTCCATATTGAAACAGTAAGATTCATATTCGAATCTTAAGTTTCACCTTTTTCTGTCGTCTCTCACTGACCGGTCTATCCTGCCCAAATTTAAACTTTTTGGTATCGAATTGTGTGTGTAGCAATATTAAAAATGTATAAATATATGTAGAATTCAGCATAAACACACACACATTTCGCTCTCAAATTAAACGCAATAAATAGGGATAAAATAATATAATTTAGATTTCTTTTAATTATATAATTTTGTATAATTTTAATCATTTATTTTGCATTATAAAGTTCGTATTTATTGCTTTGTTTAAATTTCGTTTAATAATAATTCTAAAAATATCTGATGTAATATTTAATTAAAAGCTAAAATAATCTTATGTTCCCTTTTTGTTTTTGAAATTTAAAAGCATCGGTCAGTGATAGATAATAAATTAATTAAAGAAAAATTCCCCCAAATTAATTAGTAAATGTAAAATGTAAACAATAGAATGGCAGCTTTCTTTAATTAAAAACCAACAAAATGCATTTATTATCCTCAGGGCAGATTAAGTAGAACCTAAAAATATCTTAACAAAATGTGAAAGATCAAGATAAAAAAAGAGGCCATCTTAGACTTGCTGGAGACATTCACTTAAACTTTAGCTTTGCTCTCGATCACTGAGAGTCTCCAAAAATATAAAAATAATTTGTTCCTGCCAAGGTATGACTGAGTAAAGCACCTAGATTATTCTCCATCGGATTATGGCCCACCGGATGCTGAACTTTCCATTGCCCATCATAAATTCACCATGAAGATCTGCTGCCTGAAATAAATGAAAAAGCTGCTGCTGTTGTGAAATTAAATGAAATATCTAAATACAAGAAAGACTTGCCACTCGTGAACTTTTTGCTGCTAAACTAATGGAATCGGAGGACTTCTTATAAAACAGGTACCTGTCTGTATTCAAACTCTAGAATACTCTAATAATATGCTATAGCTCTTCTTCATAATACTTATCTAAATTATAAAATGTAAAAACTATCATTTGTATAACTAAAATTGAATAATTAATTTAATGTGTAAATTTCTCTAATAATCTAGCTTACCTCACTCTATCTTTCGTGGGTGCGTATTTCTATAATCAACATGTTTATCTATAGTTATTATTTAATTATTGCATGCTCATAATTGTCTCAATTTTCAAAGTAAATCTATGATCGCTTGAAACAAAGAATGCGTGTCAAATTTTCATTAATATTTACTTTCCTTAATAACTTCACTTTCATATAAATCGACACGCATTCAGTGCATCATTTATTGTAATGCAGGGTCTACTACTTCGCAAATGGCTGGCATATTAGTTGTCATAACTCCCAGTTGATATACATTTTGTATTTATGAAATTTAATGAATAATTCTAGAAAATCCCATTTCTTTGAGAGTCGCCAGAGTTCTTGAGTAAATGTTGGTAATGTAGGGCCAAGTCAGAAATCTATTTAAATCTCATCATAACCATTTATACAGTATACATGTGTTACGTTTTAGAGACACGATGATCTATTCCACCGTAAATATTCCAGATTCTCCAGGGTTGAAATTAACCCCCGTCGTCCTACACAAGCAAACATAATAAATGCTCCCATAGGATTTGACCTGTCATGCAGCCAGCGGCAAATTGCGACACGTACCGCTTGTCCCTGGTTATGCTTATGTGACACCTTACTTTGTCGGGCCATGGCAGAGACCAGCCTGACAGTTTTATAAATTCATTCGCGGCATTGCAGTTTCAATATACTGCCATTCTATATCGCCTTTCTAAAGCGTATCATGTGTTCCTTCACTTAATCTTATTATTCTATATATCACTCCGCCTCTGCATTATCTGCATAATTCACTCTCAAATAAATGTTTGGCTTAGTTATAAATAAATATTTTAATTAAATAAATATATGTCTGTCATTACTCTTATAACCCATACTTTAGCCTCTTGCATTGCAAAGGAATAAATCCCTCCAGGCATGCATTAGAAATACTTACTCGAGAATTTTAGGTAGCTAGATTACGCCTTCAAATAAATGTATTCCTTTTGTAAACATTACAGTATTGGAAATACCGCTACTGAAATCATCAATATAAAATAATGTCTAAATAAATAAATGTATTCTTTAAAATATAATCATGTCGCAAATCCCGCTACTGAAGCTGTTAGTCCATAAAATATTATTAGATTGTTTTATTAAAATGTGTTAATAAATAATTTTAAACTATATGTCTGCATTTACGTTTCATTTATTCGATACCCATTCTATATACTATTTCCTCGATTATGTAAATATGAATGTTTAATTAATATTAGTTTGATTATTGGCTAACTCGAGAATAAAATCATGAATCTCTTGCATATCCCTGACCCCCGTGCCTAAGGAAATATTTACTAATGTCGCATCAGATGCGTTGTTTCGTGGATTATATTGTGGAACCGATAAACTATGTTTGAACTCAGTACCATGGGTGGCTTCGCTACTCGATGGTGCTGCTGTTCTGTATGGTGGTCGAATTCTGCACTATGTTTACGAGTCACATGTTTTCTGACTGTTACAATATATTATCATCTCTTCTAGAAATATGTCCAGACCAACTCTACATCAGTCTTTTAAACTTTTCAATGATGTCATTAACAATTGCTTGTTATCTTACCCATTTATTGGCATTTTTGATCTCTTTTAATTACTTCTAACATGTATCTCCCTATATTTCTTTGAGTGGTCTGAAAACTCTGTATTGCTCTTCTATTAAGTGTCTAAGTCTCAAATCCATAACTAAGAACTGGAAAAATGCATATTTAAACACTTCCTTTTCAAACACATAGGCACATTTTCTTTTAATATTCAGTTATTTTTACCAAAAATATTCCAACCGAGTTTAATTCTATGATTAATTTAATCCATTATGTTTCCATCTGGAATAATAATCTGGACAAGGTATTTGTAGTTGTTAACTTGTTTTAACTCATCATAATCAATCTTTATTTTAATATTTTGAGAAAATCCATTGAACATTATCTTAGTCTTTTTAACGTTTGAAATGTTATGTAAATCTATAAAAGACAAATCTCTCCAACTGTCGCAAAAACCATTAAAATTTTA
Source organism: Epiperipatus broadwayi (assembly GCA_028023455.1). Classification (NCBI taxonomy): domain Eukaryota; kingdom Metazoa; phylum Onychophora; class Udeonychophora; order Euonychophora; family Peripatidae; genus Epiperipatus; species Epiperipatus broadwayi. Next base: position 608,322 of record JAQFVV010012586.1, read on the forward strand.
TCAAAAGTCATTTGAGTAGCTATCAAATAAAATGAATGTTGCTTTGTCTGATGTATGAAAATCTTATGTAAAAAACAAATTTAGACAATTTTAATTATGATAATAGAATTTTACTTATTATAAATGTAAATGAACTCTTATTACATGCGGCTCATATCAATATTTTCAAAGCAGAATTGCAAAGTTATAAAATTGAATACTTAGTGATTCTTGGAAATATTAAGCTGAATATTCACAATAAGAATTTATTTACACCTTATTAATTAGAGAAAATAAAACTTACTATTAAAAATTTTTGGCTGAACGTTTTCGAGGAACCATGCCTCATACTCATAGCCTTCATGAAAAGTGTAATAAATATATGCAAATGCAAATATTCAAATAAGCTACTGTTACATAGCCCATTTTTTCGAGATCTCGAAGCATGTGTCCTTTCTGTTAATGGCATGGATGTCTCTATTAATATAGAATGCCTCCTTTATTTTTCTCCTGTAATCATTTGGCTCTGAACATAAAATAATGGGGTTGGCAGTTATATTTTCTCTAATTAATATTTACAATTAAGTATTTTTGTTTTTTACATATAAGGAGAAATTAAAACCATATTTATTACACCTTATAAAAATTAATTCTTGCAGTAAGTGTTGTTTACCCATATAAGTTCTTGATGATCACAGCAAAACTAAGACTTATTTTGTTTAATTTTTCATTGTATGTAAGTGTTTGTGTGACATTATAATATTGTTTATGCAATAATGAGTAATTATATATATATATATATATATATATATATATATATATATATATATATATATATAAGTGTGTGTGCTTTCTTAATGCAATATAAATATTTCAAGTTGGGGATGATTTATTTATATATAAATATTAAAAGCATAAAGCTAAACTAAAATCAAAATTGTCTCAAATTTACAACTCAACCAGATTAGCCAAAAACTAAACTCTAAAACACTATCAATGCTTTTACTGCTATGAGCAGACTTTTGAAATGTAAAGAACCATAAAATAACAAAATATTTAAATTAAACATTAGCCACAATTTCACTTACCTCCCATACACCCTTAATATTAAAAGAACTTTTAAATAAGTTAATTGCTTCAGAGTCATAAATTTTTAATAATAAAGATTCTTTAATTCTTTTTTTTATTTCATTTCTCTCAAAGAAGACAATCTTAGCTTAATCCAAATTAATAGTGAGGCCTGCATATATAAAGCAGAATTAAGATATTTATTTTTAACACTAGTTTTATAAACTTTACTCTTTCATTTAAGTTGATTGAGTTGTGAATTTGGGGTAATTTTGATTATGATTTATATATGTATAAATATTGAATTCTCTTCAGAAAACAAATTGAAAAACTAAGTATTAGCATAATTTATTCTTGAGATTTAAGTGACAAGAACTTAGTGATTGGCTTTGATAAATATCAGAATAGTAATATCTTTATATGATCACCAGTTAATGATGGGATTTAAAAATTTATATATATATATAATAGAATTTTCAATTATCTAAATCAAATATTTTAGCTAAAACTTTAAAAAATAAATATTGAACAGATGCTTTTTTGAAATATTTTTTTCTGTTTGTAGTAATTGCAACATGTCTATCTTTTTGATTGTCAAAAACTTCAAGAGTTTCTTAAAATATAACTATATAGCTAAAAATAAATATTTCGAGTCATTATGTTGTAGCAAACAGTAGCAGACTTTTTTTATAATACTAATTTTGTGACATCATGGAATATAAAATGCTGAATGATTAAGCTATGGACTTTCTTTCTTGTATTAAAATTCCTAAAACCTCTCTTCAAAATAAATATATTTTATTCAGCATAATCTTAGTTTCTACTCAGTTTATTAGATAATTTTAGTCTCTATAACATTTCTAATATTGTCATTTGTGCAATAATAAATAGAGAACATTGATTATATTTGTGGATCATGTTACCTTTTTAAATAACTAAAATTTATCTTTTTGTCAATTTTCCAATCTATTAACTTATATAATACAATATCTGTATAATTTGCTTCATTGTTTTAAAACTAAATGTTTACGATATATTTATAAGCTCAATGAGAAAAAAATACAGTTATCTTCAAAAAAACAATTAATGTTATGTTTAATGCTATTTAAATTAAATAGTAATTAAATATCAAAATCAAAATTTATTACTGAATATAAAAAAATTCCATAATTCTTAGCTGTTTTTAATATAAACCAGTTTTTTCAAAAAAACTAAAAGTTGGACATATTATATTTTTACCTAAACTCTTTAAATATAAGTTAAAAGGATATTACCAATCTATATTCTAAGAAAATCAACTGATGTTAACTAAACTATTAGGTATGCATTATTGAAGTATTTTATATACCTTTTTTAATAGAAAAAGTACTTCAGTTCTATGTTAAAAAAGGCTCAATGGTCAATAAGTGAGATTAAAGTGAAGATTTTTATTTTTAAAATTATTCAATCTCTACTGAAAATTTTTGCACATTATTTTTAATTATACATATTTTTCTACAAATTTTTTAATATAAAATTTTAGTTCTAAAAAAATTCCATAGATGGCCAGGACTGCAAAAATTTGGCAAGATAGGAGAGCTTTAGCTTCACCTTCTGCTTTTCTTGATGAGTCATCATTTTGTATTCTGTCATTTTTTGATGTCACCATATTTTACAACATTGTTTAGAAAAAATAATTTGAGTAAGGTGTTTATTTATGAATTTATTGCAATTCAAATTTTTTTATATAATAATTATAACATATCAAGTATAGTAAATGGAGGGATTTGAACTTATGATTTTCAGTCTATATTAATTCTCCATTACAGAATGAATAGGTTAATTACAAATTAAGTATATAAATTATTAATAATTTATTTTGAAGAGAAATATTTTATTTTTAAAAACATAACATTATATTTATGGACAATGCAAACTTATCCCAAATGTATTTAAAGCTTAGTTTTATGTCATTTCTGTTATTCTTAATAGCAAATGTGAAGAGTGTGAAAATATCATATTACTGCAAAATAAAATAAAAAATAAAAATTGAAACTTTTAAAACATAATTCATTAGATTTAAGAGAAATAAATATTTATTCATTCACAAACAAAAAAACAAATAACAAAAAAGATTATGTTGATTTAGGAAAATGAAAATAATTTTTCTAGAAATGATGATGTAAAAATCATTTTGTTTTCATTATAATTTCATTTTTTAAATATTTTAGAAATAAAATGTAAATATTTAGAATTTATTCCAGTAGTAAACAACAATATCTATCCAATGAAGTCAAATTTATTATTTTCTGATAAGTAATAATGGTTTAATCTTAAATTCAGTGTTGAATGTGAAAACAAAAAAAATGATAAAATGTGAGATGATTATTATTATTATTGTTTATATCAAGCTAACATTGGAAAATCTAAATTTGGGGATAATTAATGCCTTTAATTTAAGTTTGCATCTAGTAATTCATTTAAAATTGTAATAGCTTAAAGAAAGTTTTTACTATCATTAGATTGGAATGAATTATCCCCAACCATCCCCAATTTTAAATACTCTTCCTGATTAAAAAATGTTTTTACTTAAGTCAAATTATTATTATGTAATAAGGTAATATTATACATCATTTTTTATTTAAGTAATAAAGTTTTAAAAATAAAAAATTACATACCCATTTGATTAAGATCCAAGTTGTTCAACATTATATTGATTTTTCAAGGAAAAATATTAAGCTATAACAACTTTTTATTGTATTTTAATAAAAAATAATTGTCACATGTGTTTTTGGATGTTTTTATGTTTGAAGATATAATTAAGTTGAAACTTGCTTATTTTTAAAGATTTGATAATTTTTAACATATTGCTATTTTTATAAAATATATGCTTAATTAACTTACCATATAATGATGTTAAAGTATTTAAAATCATCTTTTCAGTATAATTTGTCATCAGTATGATTATAAAAGTACTACTGTATTAAACCAAACTAAAATAACAATGAAAAAAGAGACTGAATTAGAAATTGATATAACAACTTAACATCATTAATTGTAATATTTTATATAAAAATATAGTACTTTTAAGCAGCGGATTTCAGAGTTAAATTATGTTTAAATAAAAAAAATGTTTTTATTTTACATTAAATAGTTTACCAATACAAAATTTCTGATGGAATAGCATTAAACTAACATTACATAATTTTTCCATAATTTTGCTTTTGTAGTTTATTAAGTAAACATTTGCAAATAATTTACCAATATTCCTCTTTGTCATTATAATTCTTTTATGTCTTTACACACTCTTATACCATGAAAAAATTAAATATTAAATATAATAATATATTATTTTTGAAAATTACATGAAACTAACAAAAAAATCTCTAAACTATTTCTCTATCTTGTTATCAGTGATTAACACATGTGGTAATGTTATCCAACTTTTATCATTTCAAACTTTGTTTATAATAGTATTAAACTCTTCATAAAATAACATCCAGTGCAGGTTTGTGCACAAAATCCATATCTTGTGCCTAACTCATCCATTATCCCCAGGCTAGTTTTTAACTTGTGGCTTTTCTCAGTGAGGATACTTGAATATGAGATCATTGCATCAAGATCTTAGGATCTAATGCAATTCTCCAGCAACCACCTTTTATCTATTTAGTTAACTATAAAGCTATGAGCTTTACTAAGGCACTGGATGGCACTATTGTATGGAGAGTTTCTTACTATTTTAACAGCTTGTGTAAACATAAAAAATAGTATCGTGGATGTTTTAGTGGCTTCAAACTTTATTAGTGGAACAATATAGAAATGGACAAAAGAGAGAGACTTTATTTACATGCCCAAACATTAGATGTCAAAATCTGTAATGGAATAAATTAAGTAAATGGAGATGTTTACTCTAATACACCCCTCAAATTGAATAAAGCTAAAATCTCTAATAGTATGCATTATACAGCACCAAATCTTAACAATATGAATAGGCTAGATAAAATTAATAGAACTACATAAATTGAGTAAGACCAAATCTGTAATGGAATAAAATGGGAAAAATTTAATTTAGCTCTATTATTAAAGTAATCCAAAATCTATAATGAATAAAGTTAAAACTTATTAGCAATATGTATAAATTAAATAAATATTGACCTGTCTGGATGCCAAAATTCTAATACCCAATATAAATAATGTATTTAAAAAATTATAACAGATATATTAAATAATAATCTATATTGGTATTCATTCATAAAATAACCCTTTTATTAATTTGTACTAAAAATTTATATTAATATTAAAAATGAATAAAATTATTTAAGCTTTCTGATTATATAAAATTGTATTATAAATAATTTATTGACTAGATTTTATACCAATTGATGTCTACAAAAACATTAGATGCACTTTTAATCATTACTAAATTCTAGTACAGTAATAAATTTACATTATTTTGTTAATTAAATATTATGTGTTTATGATTGCATTGAGACATTAAATTATTATTACTATATCATATATCTACTAATTCAAATAATACTATTAACTAAAATTTAATACTATTAATTCAAATTTAATAAATAACTATAATTTTATTTACAGAATTATTAATAAAACATTAATTAATATACTTTGATAGATTAAATCAATATATTATAACATATTTTATTTTATTTTGGATTATACATGATTTTGTGGCATTACACATTATTAAACCACAAGAAATATTTTTATTGTTATCTTTAAAATATAATATTTATAAAACATAAAAATGCTTATTTGTTCCAGTTTCTGTACTGATCATTTATCAACAAACAAAACAAATTATTACATAAAATTTGATAATAATGGTTTAAATATAAAGCTATATTTATCTACTAAAAATTTTTCTGGTTAATTATATATCTATATGTTCACTTACACACACACACACACATATATATATATATTAAATGACACTTTAAAACAATAGCAATAGCAATGCAAATACTAATTATATAAATAAATGTATAACTTGCTTGGACACTCATTAATCTTTATACACAAAGAGGTCCACAGTCTTTAAATTACTTCAAATGGAGATACACAAAAAAAAAATCCATGAAATGATAATATTTTTAAAATACAGTAATTCTCAAGAGCTTATTTTATTAAAGTATCGGAAGTTTATTTAACAAAATAATTCTTAATAATCCCTGATTAGATTCACATATAGTTGATATTGAGAAACAAGTATTATTTATCCTTTAACATGATTAAATGGCTATTTTAAATTTCATAATTATTCCATTTGAAGATATAATCCTTTGCAAATTATTTATTTCTTGGTACAAATAAATAAATAAATAAATATATATATATATATATATATATATATATATATATATTTATTTATTTATATATATATATATATATATATATATAGTAACCTCAACTTTCCTCAGTGCAATCTTTAACTTATTTAGCCTCAACAAACTCTCATTTATTTCAAGTAGCTAGTCAATTGAATTTAATATTAACTTTTAGGATCAAACAAGGGATGGATAGTTTGTTTATCTATTAATATTAACAATAAGATCAAGTATACCTGGGCGCCAAATTGCAACTATAAATCATAATACCCACCAGTGATCATCATCATTAGCCACGTTTAGGACTATAGAGGATAATGGAGAAAGTAACTAAATTGTCTCTTAAAAAAATAATATTGATAAAACCATTCAATCTATGTGGTCTTAATTTCGAACCTAGCATTAGTCATGCAAATATTTCCTGATAAATCTATTATTAAATTCATAATAATGTAGTAACTTTCTTCCACAACTTTATTATAAATATCTGATCTCGAGTGGTAACTATGGAACATATTATATACTATTCTCATTTATATATGACTGGAAACAAATCAGTAATCGATACAGAGAACTCATAATTCATGCTCATAATATAAAATAATTATTTAATTTAATACAAGATAAAAATTATCATAAATAAATCCTCCCCATTTAATTCCATTACTTTATTTTTCGTTCTCAGCATCTATTACTTTTAATAGCTACAATTATATAACACGGAATGTCTGTGTTATGTTATCTAATCTGAGAATCCCTAATCTTATTCCACTAAACACACATACATCTTTCGATCAACTATTAATTCATGATCCCTATTTTAATAATAGTATAATAATTTTATTATAATATGCTACTTGACTTCCAAACTAGCTCTTAGACTAATAATCGAACTGCTCTTTCTGAAGGTCTAGATCTGCCAAGAGATGCCCTTATAAGCGATTACATTGTAATGGATATGATCCCAAATATGTTAAAATAAATTTTAATACGAGTTTATTAGTGGAAATTACTCTAAACACCGAGAGCAGGAAAGGGATTTTATGTCTGCTCCCAATATTCATAACATTACAACGAACCAAAAGATTAAATTTATTAAACTTAACTATTTCCTATCATTTTATTCTATTATATCTAATTTATTGACCAAATTTTAATTAATAATTTTAAATCTATCATATTTGCCAAAGTAAACTATGGAAGTAAAACATGGACATTAATCATATAAATCAATCAAAAAATTACTTATGAAAGTAAAATACAGAAATAAATCATAAAATTGGATTATGCAAATTAACTATGAAAATAAATTATGTGAAAATGAATTATATAAAAAAAATGAATTATATGAATCGAATATGGAAATAATCAATATAAAAACCACTACTGTAAATCAATCATGGAAATAAATTATCAATATAAAATGAGTAATTAAATTTAAATATAAACTAATATTACTTTAACTATAGGTGCTGGATGTAGATTCTGGAGATATTTGAAACACCAAAACACAAGACGCAATGTAATTTTATAACAATAATAAAATTTTTATTACATTAACAATAATGATGAAAATAAAAATAAAGCCACTTAAAGATAATATTGTTACACTCAAACATATGATTCAGATCTAATAAAGACTAATATTTATAATACCAATACATATCGAAATTAACCAATTTTCTGAAGGACTTATTAATTGTTTTGACCCATTTATTTATCAAAAATAAATAAAAAAACAAACGCTTAACGCATGGAATCAGAATTCCATATTTAACTTTAAGAAAACCTATAAATTCCTACCCCCCCTCTTTTTATGGTAAACATTATCCATTGGACTATTCCAAAATAATTTATTTGTTTCAATTTTTCTAACCAGCAATGATAAATAATCATCAATTTCTACATCATTTCAACAAGCAATAATTTTTACATTTCTTATGAAGAAGGATGATATGCCATGAAAAATCCCCTACTGATCTTGCAGATGGATTTAAATTAAAAAACCCACACTTTTACGTTCATGCCTGTCAGATCTTTATGTTTTTCAACCGTATATATCTCATTAGGTCAGCATGCTGCCTTAGCTTGATGACCCTCAATTAACCTTTTTTCACAAAAACGACCACTGATCGGTTAGCTTCCAAATTAAAATCTTTGTCATTCCCCTTCAACACATATTCATCTGACTGAATTCTCATCCTGTCAGGGCAACTTTTATTCTGTTCCACATGAGAAAAACAATTCTTCATATTCCACACCACTATGCAGTATTTATAATGCGCACACATCAGCATCTTGGTAAGGGAAATTAAAAAAACAACAACAACTAACTTGAACTGTTTGCTTCAGCCAGAGAGAGAGAGAGATCTTTTCTTGAGACCTATAATCATGTGAAGAGCTCTTGTCTATTCACTTACTCTCTATATAGGTGTGCAAAACATTTTCTACAACTCAACAATAACTCTATTAATAATTCCCTACCTTAACAAAATAAATAGAGTGAAACTCAGTCATCTCCTATTCCCATGGTAAATAAATCATGAGACAGCCATTTCCCATCTGAGGTGGTGGGACAACTCTACCTCAGTAATGATAAGCATTTATAGCTTTATATATGCCCACATATACATCGATTACAGTCTAAATAAATGACAAAGACTAACCAGATCCTGAATCAAAACATATATGAATTATTTCAATTTTAAACAGTCAAGCCAACAACATACACCTAATATTTATATTAATAACAGATCATCAACACTTATAGCATAATTATGGTTTTTTCACATGACCATCCCATCACTCCTCATATCTAATATTAAGCTCAAATAAAAATTTTTTATTAAGAATAAAAAATTTTTTTTATATCATTTCTCTCTTTTCTTTTTTTAAATTTACATAAGCATTTATATGTCAATGGGATCAAAATCATTTCCCCCTCTTTACTTTAAACATTTTAAAAACATAAATAAAAAAAATTAAATTAATATAATCTAGTGGTTAAACATGCGACATATATATAAACAAAATGAAATAAAGAATAAATGACATATTATATAAACAAAATGAAATAAAGAATAAATATCAAACATTACAATAGTCTCTTTCCAATGTCTTTTCCTTTGATTGTCCATCAATTAATTACTGCATTCAGTTCATTTTTATTTGGATATAGCTATATAGACTCACAGCACAGATAGTTATTTTTATTCAAATGTATATAAAAATGCAAAGACAGTTATTTGAATCAAAATAGATAAAAACATAGACAGTTATTTTAAATCAAAATGTAGCTACAGGATAATTAATAAATTTTAAAAGAGTTATGTTGATTACCTTCCACTTTGATGAGTTTCTTCTTGGGTTTGAATTCATTTGTTTCCCCTTTCTTTTTTTTTCCATTTTAAGGCTCAAAATATAGACAAGTAGATTCAAATTATCAAACATGAATTAGCTCTTAAACATCATACAGAGGTTTGCTGTGGTTTTTTCAAATGAATTTTAACTAGCCAAATAATTATTGTAATATGAATTGGTCTTTTCATATCATACAAAAGTTTGATAGTTCTCTCCTTACATGAATTTTTAATAAGCCAAATAGACGGGTTGTGGCATTCATCATAGAATATCTTATTAAAAGTTGATTTCCTCATAATTGATTTGAGGAAGAAAAATACGCACCACTTATATATGAATTACAAATTCATATTTTGGTTGTACTGTAAACTTAAACACATTATTAAACTCTGAGAAAGAAAATTAAAAAAAATCTCGGAGAAATCTTCAGAGATAAATTATTTTAGTTAGCCTGTTGATTCTGAATTAGTAAAAGTCCCCCTGATTCACTCTGTCCCCCCTTTTTATATTCACAAGGATGGGGAAGAAAAACATCTGTTAACCCTTCCCTCTCCAGGTTGTTCCTCTTAAATCTTAATCAAGATTCCATCTCAGAATGAACAATTGAACTATTTTTTACTTGTCAATTTTGACAACTTTTCTTATCTTAAACCATATCTTTTGGTTAACACATTATCGGTGAATTTATGGAAAAGCAATCAAAAGAAAATCTAATCAAAAGATAAGCTTACTGACACTTTTTGGTAAAACAAATGTTACATTCTTTTTTTTTTACTTAAATAATTTCTTATTTAGATTTACATTTTTGAGCTAGAAATAATAAATTAGAACAGATTCATTTATTTTTCCCTTTTCCACACTTATCATGAAATAATATAGAAAATTATGTCAATTTCTATAAAGGAAAGAAAAAAAATCAAACCCATATATCTGTATCACACACACATACATATGCAGAACATTCAATAGAAAACTGCTTATTCAGATCCCATGAACATAAAATATCCATTATAATTTCTTATAATTACAAGCATAATATCAATTATAATTTCTTATAATTTTAAGCCTATTCTCCTGAAAAGAAACTGTCAAACTAAAGCCACTGATAATTAATTCAATTTCAATTCTCACCAACTTTTTAGTAATAGATATTAAAATTCATAAAGACTTTATCTTAGCCATATAAATATTTATTTCTCAATTATCATATTCGTAAATTATTATAGCAGCGTACAAAAAAAATCAATCATCCCCCCCTGCATTAAATAATGCTAGCTATATTTTATACAACACAAACTGTATCTCTATAGATGTTACTTTTGAGCCATAAAGTTATTGATTTCTCAAATAAAACTTTTTAACTTTTCTTACATTTAAACAATTTTTTTTTTGCCTATAACTAGTTTCATTTTCTTATAATTGGTTTATAGATGAAATAAACCAAAGGCTACAATATATATATATATATATATATATATATATATATGTAGCCTTTGGTTTATATCTGACCTGGTTATATATATATATATATAACCAGGTCAGAGAAAATCACTCTGATTACATATTTTAAAATTTTGATTTTAACTTAGTCTGCACTTTTTCTGCAACAGACCAGCCCTTCAAGCAAAGAAGTATAATACCACAGACAGATGAAATATAAATGGTACCTGTAACCAGACAGAGGCTATACAATGCATAGCCTATGATCACATTTCCAGGTTATAGCACTTCTCAGCTGTTATAATCAAACCCCTGCCATTCAAAGCAACTTATTTGTTTAGAGGATTAACCTGAGGTGCCAGATAACAACAGGTTAGGTAGTCAGCATGCCTGGAAGGCATCTATACAATCCAACACTTAATATATTCCCAAACTAGCTTCTTTCCTCAATTGTAAGGGAAAATCTTTGACACTCTTTCCTAACACTTAAAGTTAATTATAACTTAACTGCCTAGTGGCATAGTTATAAGAGAGAGAATTGTTCAGACAACAATTAAACAAATATTTTAATTTACACATGCTCATAATTATAACACAATATAATATAATTTTACATATACACATATATTTAGAACCAATATAATAAGAATTTTTGGCCATAACTATTGGAGTTCATTAAAGATCTTTCATTCACATTTATGTGCAAATGTAATTAAATTTACCTAGGATTTTGGACAATGTGTTACACTTTTATGAATTTAGTTCCTTTCCTATTTTCTTCTTTGTTGGCTACCAACCAGTTGATCTTTCAATTCCATCGATGATTTTTGCTTCTTGTTGATTTTCCAGTTTATAATAAAGATAGAAAGAGATTTGGCAGTTCACAGATCATGAAGCTGGCATGAGTTCCAGGTGCAAAAACTTGATGGTATTGAGAACTGGAATTGGAGGCTAGCTGAACACTTTGAGTGTTGTTCAGCACTGCATGCTGCTAGTCAGCTTTCAGTGAAGATAGGTCACTGCACATGCATACCAGAACATGGATAGCTTTTCACCATCTTTCCTTTTTTAATTTTAATAGTAATACAGCAGTTGTGAATAATACATTTTTACTGCATATGAAATAATCTGAATCGCAATGGCAATTAATAATCTTTAGTCTCTTCAGTCTTTTATATTTTTTCCTCTCATTGTTTTCCCTTATTGTCCTTAGATCAGTTTAATTAATTTTGTATTTTTTTAAATTCATTTTTGAAATCTGTTTTAATCGAATCTCTTGCTTAGATTAATCTATTACTTTAAAAAGATACTGTATATGTTTTTTTAAAATTAATCCAATTGGGAGTTATCTTTTCTTTTATCAGCCAAGTAATCTTTAATGAATTTCAAGTTTAAAACTTTTTTTACAAATTGTATTTTTAGTCTAATTTTATTTTTACATTTATTTATTATCTCTTTCTTTTTCATCCATGCATTTTTTATTCATAAAAAGAAAGAGCTAGTTTCAAGTTTTAATTAGAATTATCCCCCCCCCATTGTTCTTTAATATTAAAACTTTTTTATTTTTTAACAAACAGCAAAAAGTGACACAATACTTTTTTTCAAGTTTGTGTTTTAAAAAAAATGCTTTAAAACCCATATTCTTTTTTTATTTTATTATTTTACTTTCTTTTAAAAAATCAATTTGATCATTTATTTTAAAATAATTATATATGTAATGTAGAATACTTGTGTATTTTGTAACCCATATGTTCAATGTTGATACATCACTCCCCCATTTGAGAAGTAAAATACATCTAATTGACCATTTTATTTCTAATAACTTATTTATTCTACTTTATTTCCATTACCTTACAACATAAAATATTTTATTTTATTAGCATTATTTCCGTTCTTTATGTAATCCAGGTATTTGTTTATTTTTCATTGTCTACAATTCCAATCAACAACTGTAGCTTTTCTTAATATTTGTCAGGTGGCTCCTTTTTCTATCAATATCAGTGACTGATAATTGTTAGTTCTCTTTTCTTCCACACCCTTTGCCATGACAAATGCATTGTTGTTACATTTTCATATTATCACATACAGACCATTGTAGATTGGTTGAAACTTTTTGTACATGTTTTTCTAGGTGGCTCACAGAATAAACCCTTACCATAACATTGTCTCATACTCTAAATTCATCCCTAGCCTTACCTTGCCGCCTCCGCCTTAATTCACCCATCTTCTCTAGCTTAATTGCATGCATACATTATATCTCTCTTTATCTATAAGGCCTGTCTCCACTGATAGTTTGATTTTAAACTGATAAGATATGTTTTTTCAAAAGATTCAAATCCTGTAATTCTATTTTTGACCAATTCATCCTATTGATGATTCATTGGATTTCCTTAATGCACTTTTGATGATTATTGTGTATATATACTCTGAACACTCACTCTAATTTATGCATAACCCACTCACATGAATTGAGCTATGGGTTGAGAATAGATATGAGTCCATGTTTTATTCTGTGTCTCAATCCATTTCTTCTATTCATCAGATATGAATGGTGATCCACGATCAGATATAATCTTATCAGGAATTCCAGAAGTTTCAAAGTGCCATTGTTCCAACACCCATATTGTTTCCTTAGCATTTGCCTGAGACACTAAATATGCAGCCAACAGTTTAAAAATATATCATAAACCACAAACATATATTTTATTTTATTAAACAGGAACAGTTGTCCATAAAAATCTATCACTAAGCCATTAGGTTATTGAGAGAATATAGGCCTCAGTGCATTGAGTGCTTTGGTTTTCAAGCATACTTCACACACATTCATGATGTCCAGAATGTTGACATACATTCCCAGACAGTGAAACCAATGACTCAAACAACCCTCAATTTTATTTGCTCCATAGTGACCATACCTATTCACTATTCACCTCTGCATAGTGACAGGAATAATTATATGCCTTTGTTAATCTTTTTTTTTTCATTTTTCTACTGTAAAAATTCCTCTTTTAAGCAAGATCACTTCCTATCTCTCCACAATAAATGATTTCTGGTTTCTTTCATGGGTTGATGCTACAGATATTTGATTATCTGCCATTAGTCAAAACTGTCTGTCTTTGTCTATTTCCATTGCAGAAATGTATATGTCATTACAGCTTGAATGCTGTTGATGTTATGTCTGTTACTGGCTTAATGTGTCTGCTACAACATTTTCTTTCCTTTGACAATATTTTACACTGTAGTTAAATTTTTGGAAAAATAGACTCCACTTTATCAGATGTCTGTTTATAAAAAAGCTATGTTTTAAGAATTTGAAGCTTTTATGATCTGTGATTACAATGACCTCAGATTCTATTAGAAACTGGCAAAAATTTGAAAATGCCAGAGGATTGCTATAGATTCCTTTTCAGGTATTGTGTAGTTTTATTTCAGAACTCTTCAATAAATTTCTAATAAAAAAGAACCCTGTGCTGACCCCTTCTTGGATTTAAAAAATGTAGTCCCCAATCTGACCCCATGAACTCCTCTAAAGACCTCATTTTCATATTGTGAAAATGTGATTGTGCTGTTCAGTCCACCCCGACTGCTTTTCCTTTTTGAGCTATTGCAATAGTAGCTCCATGTCAAAGAAAATATTTTTATAAAACCGTTTTAAATATTACACAATCCTAAGAAGAATTTTAATATGTTTTTTTTTTGTTTTTTGGCATTGGACAATCCTTAATTGCTTTATTTTTTTCAGGATATAGTTGAATTCCTTCCCTCTTATTATGTGGCCTAAAGATTTTACCTTGGTAGTCATTAAATTGCTTTTATTTAACTTTACTTTCACCCCCCTTTGTCTACATTAGTGCTCTTCCACACTCTCTGACACCAATACAATGTCATCCACATACATTGCCACTAAATTTTTGATTTCAACCTATAATACCTGGTCCAAACACTATATTAGTTCTGCACTGCTATTTTTTAAACCAAATGGTATCTGGTTAAAGTTGTAAGCATGACCATTATACTGAAATGAAAGTATATTTCTGATCACTAGGATATAACTTGATCTGCCAGTAACTGGCAGTCAGATTGAATGTTGAAATATCTTTTTATTATAAAATTTTACCAACAACTCATTGATATCTGGAGGGGGGTTTGTGTCAGGGATAGTTATTTAATTTAATTGTTTTAAACATAGTTGAATGGACCTGTCCTTTTTCTTTACAGTTACAATAGGGTTGTTCAAAGGGGATGAGCATTTGGATATGATCTACACTTCATCATTTTACCTATCTGCTCTTCTAATTCCCCCTTATACTGATGTGGAATATAGTATGCCCTGGTCTGATATGGTTGATCCTTATGAGTTTATCCTATGTGCATACCCTTAAATTATTCTGGGGATATTAGAAAAAACGTTTTCATACTCATTCAGACTTCCTCCAATCACCTGTTTTGATAGTTATTTATAAACTTTTATTCCTTTAGTTTTTCATGTAGTTCCATTTTTACACCTGCATTTTGGATACAACACACCCTAGTGGATCTATACATTTTGTCTGATGTAATCATTAGTGCTTTGTTGCTTAGTTTTATTTGATTTAATTTATAATCCAACACATAGCTTGCATTATGCTTTAAGTGCAATCCCAGTATGACTTCATGGATTACTCCCTTCAACATAAGCAGTACATGACTACCCACACTTATTTTGATACAATTTTTGCCTTTTTACTATTGGACATTGTAACATATACTGTTTTCAACAGCAAAATTTTGATGTTAGGGGTGATGTGGCTTATTTCTTCAAACATATTTTGTGATATTAGTGAGACTTGGGTCCCAGAGACAAGAAAACATTGGTTACCATCCCTGCTAATACTATTTTTACTTTTGGACAGTGATGGAGTGCCAATATTGGTTCTCTTTTTTCCCAGATGCATACTAGGTTTGCTACCAGCACATGAGTGTCTTCTCTATCATATCTTTCCATTCATTTTTCTTTCTATCCCTCACTCTTCAATTCATTATCTTTCCTACCTTGATTTCTATTCCTCCTTTATAAGAATTATACTTTATGCTACTTCTCCATCTGCCTATTTTTGA
Organism: Epiperipatus broadwayi; assembly: GCA_028023455.1. NCBI lineage: Eukaryota > Metazoa > Onychophora > Udeonychophora > Euonychophora > Peripatidae > Epiperipatus > Epiperipatus broadwayi. Next base: position 624,596 of record JAQFVV010012586.1, read on the forward strand.
GGGTTTGTATTCCCTGTCTCTATTCTTCTTAATTTGTCTACTGCTGGGAAATGCCCTAAAGTTACTCAGCCATCTGCTTGACAGTTTTCTGTTCTCTTTCAAAAACTGTATCATACAATATGAATAATTTGTTGTTCAGATAATAAATTTGTTGTTATCGACCTACCACTTGTCAGTAAAAAAATGTGATAAACAGTTCCTCAGGCCACCATGTGCTTTGCACCACCTGGTGTGTACTGTTCTCTTGTTATTATTCACTCCAATAATTCATGAAATAACAATGCTTATCTTCTCTTGATATTGTTCACTCCAATAATTCATGAATAACAATGCTTATCTTCTCCAAATGTCACTGGTCTTGAGAATAAAAAATCCCACGAGAATTGCACATCACCTTGAAAATGACTATGAACTATAGCGACCATGGTTTCCTCACTCAATTTGTTCAATGCTGTCAAGGTGTTCATTAGGAGTCTCCCCTGCATACCCCAGAACCATTTTTACTTTTAGAAACATGATTTACTGTATTGTCTATTTTGATGTGCACACATCTTTATGCTTTTTATAAAAAAGTCATTTTCCAATCTGCCTACTCATATTTATTCTTATGCCACTTGTTATTTCCATATTCTCTCATCATACTATATTCATTTCCAACCCTCACCATTATATTTCTTTTCTCAGCATTGCTGTCTATATTTCCATTCTTTCCCCTTGCAATCTTGGCATTTCTTGTATATTATTTTGCACCACCAATTTTGCTTTGGCTCTATCACTGATTAATAATTTTCTTTTTACTAACTTAAAACACAAATTTTATTTTACTTCTTTTTTTTTATTTTTCAAATAATTTACTCAGACAAATACCATCTCCAAATCTCCTAGTCCTTTCTACATTCCAGCTTATCATCAATACCCCTAATATGTAAAAAAAATATTTATTTTCTAGTCTCTCTCCTTTTTATTTATATTTTACTATTCAATATTATAATTTGTTTGCCTTTGTATATTCTCCTTTTATACTGCTCACCAATTTCAATAAGCATTAAATGTTTTATTAAAATAGTATATGATTAGATTTCTGGATTTTATGGATATCAAAAACATTAAGAGACAACATAAAATTTTTTGTATAATACATAATATTTATTAACTGAATAAGTGATAAACTATAATAACAATAAAATAGAATTAATCTTCCTAGCTATCCAAATGATAATAAAAATATAAAATATTTACATGGGCATTTACAGCTGCTATGAAAAATGATCCATTATCTGTGCTTATTTTTCTACAAACATGTTTCTCTTACAACAAATGTACATTTATTGAGGTAACTGGAACTAGTAAGTAACAATAATATTAAAAAAATAGTTTTGACTAATTATATTTTGCTGGTTCAACAACACTTTCTTGGGAGGCAAATTATTATAATGCTTACACTTAGTAACTAATAATTAACTTGTTAACGTTATTAAACAAGATAAACATACTCCTTAAGGCTACTGATTTGGTAAAATTAATATTATGCCTAGATGTATGTTTGACATAACTTCTTGTATAAATCATTGCTTATCCACATATTAAATTCCTCAATTCCTTAACTCTAGAATGATTGGCTATTTTAGAGGTCACATACATGCAAATACACACATTTAATGCTTTCTATGTCCCCAACACGAGTATTACTCATTTGTTTTACTGGTCCAGCGATGATTTGTTTCAGCTCTGTTCTGGATATGATGTGTATTTCTTATCTAAGCTTTTTACATTATATCTAAATTTTAATGGATTAGCAGTTCTAGAAATGATCTCAAGCAAGCTCAGCTAACCATAATACATCAATTCCTAAGTCATATTTTTAAATTTAAAGTATCCTGAAAAGTCTATGCAATAACCCATTACAAACTTAAACAAAGTTTTATACAAAATATGGTGATAAAATATACATACCCAAGAAAAATAAATTCATAAAATAATGTATTAGTGTTGGCATGAGCCAAAAGGACACCTTCTACCCAAGGGCTATGAAATATGTTAGGACTTTGTCACTACACATATGAAAATGGGCATTCACAAATCACTACTACTACAACTATGAAAATACCTCTTACAGAATACATTAATAATGGATCTGGAGATACACCCATGATCTCCAAACACCTTAAAATTCTTAACACTTATAATTGTGAGAGAATTACATCTCCATCTCAACCTTCAAGGCAGTGAGAACTTGGCATACCTTGAACCAACAAGGGTCATTCACACCCACATAATCCAGAGAGAACAAGGTTTGAATTCTCATAAAAATTATATCATTGATAAATGAACCAATAATTTAATAATAATCTAATACAACTAAGTAATAAAGAAAAATATCTAAGCATTAATATTATAAAATAAGAAATGTGCATCATTCTTTTTCTTTCACATATAAAGACTTTAAATCTCTCAACATCTAGGACATAGCAATATTAAAGTTTTAAAATACATGAGTAAAATAAAGCATTAAAATACCAATCTTAACTATAAGTATAAAATTATATCTGTGAACCTTTTGGACAAACATCTCATGGTATCCTTCTACACAATTAACATCCTGATGCATCTAAATTTTTCTTCTGCATCCAGTAAAGAGATATATGTTTCCTTAAGATGCATTTAATATTCAAAGTAAGAAATTTATATCATTCAAAGTTAGTCACAAGCTTAGACATATCTTAGTAATTTCAACTTTCTCTAGCATTTCAAATCCACTATTTCCATGGGATATATACTTGGTTTGGCATTTATTATTTTTATATTAAAGCTTTGGTTTTATTTAATTTTTACCTGTTTGACTTTTCATTCACAATTAGACAGTAATAGTTGAGCATTTTTTAAAAATTTCTTTCATACAAAGAATCAGTCTTACTTTTACAAGACACATTAGTAAAATATGTAGATAACTTAGTTCATACTTTGGACTAGACTTGCAAAGTATTTCAAAGTTTTTTTATATATACACTTCCTAGAACACCAACATCATCACTCCCATCTTTTATACATCATAATTGTTCTAATAAAAGAATTATTAACAAAAATCAATACTTAAGATGCTTTACTTGGGGAAAATTGTAAAGTCTATCTCAGATGCTTCATTCTCCACATAGTCATGATTAACTTCAGAAGTCAAAATTAAATGTGCCCGATTTAGTAGCTTTATGTATATATTTGTATATAACACAGTACAATTTTAAGTCGATATTATGTCAGAATATGAATAAGCCAAAGAGTATAAAACTCACTAGAATAAATAAAATGAAACAGAAACTCAGAGATGTGAATTAATGCCAATAAGAATAATAAAAAGGAACCCTTCCAAAATGTGTGTGTTCCTTTTATAATCTCCAGTTGTCAATCAACTTCCAACTCATCCTCTTGACCCTTGTTATTAAATTTTGATTGGCTATTAAACACAATTTTAATGTTTTGCTTGAAAATTTTCCCAGGTTTAAATAAAAAAAAAAAAAATGTAGCAACTTGAAATAAAATCTTATAATGGAAATAATAGAGTAAGTTTTAATTTAAAATTTATGACTGAATATTATTAAATATTTATTTGAAACTGATATAAAATTATTATTCTTTCAATTTGCTATCAAATGATATCCTTCATGAGACAAAAAACCCATATAATTGTCCCAATAATTAAATTTTGATGCATACCACAGGCGTTCTTGTTCGCTCACTAATAACCTTTCTAGTCATAAAGATTCAAAATAGCACTATCTATTATATAATATTTTATGGCTATTTTCCTGTAAATTGACTATTAAAGTGAATACTATTATGAACAAGCTAAATTTTATAATCAACACTTACATCAACCTTTTCAATTACTTAATTATCTTTTATTAAATAAATATTACTTGTCAATCACAATATTTAACTTTTAACAATTAAAACATATCTAAATTTAGTATGTATTAGATTTCAAAATTACTTCCACACAGTTAAAACAAACTTATGCATTAATTTTCTCTCAACCATTTTACCAATATGAATCTTTTATACATTGTATGACTATCAAAAACTTTTTGATTTCCCTGATTATTTAAAATTACTGTTATTTATAAAATTTATTACTTAATCAGATTTTTTCTATGAGAAAATTTTTTTCTTATTTATTAAAAATGGCATCTGCAATGAACTCAGCCATCATTGTTCAAAAACAAAGCTTACAATATATATATATATATTGTGCCCTTTTCTATAGGGCGGTAATAGTACATAACAGTCAATTACTAAAAAAATTTAAATTTAGAATATGTTCTTTTAATATGGTAATTGTATTAATTCAATTATATCTTTAAAGTACAATTTGAGGCTAAAGCAAATATGTAGTATATAAAATTATAGCGAATTATTTAAAAAATGGTTATGTAAAGCTTAAAATATTGTTTCATATGGTTGTAAAAGCTGGCCATATTAAATAACACAGCTGTAAATAATTAAAAGTATATTTAATAAATTCGATTTTAATAGTTTAAAACTGATAAGTTAATAAATACAGTGTTTAAATTTATAATCATATTTAATAAACAAAAATTAATATAGTATATTTTAAAAATAAACTTTATGATGGTGAGAATTGTATTTAATTCTATATTTTCTAAATTGTTCTTCCAAATTTTTTATAATTATTTTATATAATATAATAAGTGTATCAATTTTATAAATCTAGGCAGAGAAATAGATTAAAAATCGTCTGTCAAAGTTATTAATCATGTGACTTTTAATGTATACTATCACACACACGCTTGTTTGAAATAATAACAAAGTTTAAAATATTTTAAAAGTTATATTATAGAATTGGATAGAATTATTGCCTATCATAAAAGTAAATAGTATTAAACATTAAGTTAACTATCGTATGTAATGTTTTAAGTAATGTAATAAAGACGAATACAGATATATATAAAAATTAAATATTTTATTTAAATAAAAATAGATAAATTGAATATTAAGAAATGGAATAAGTTATTAAATGTTATTTTAAAAGTTATTTTAAATGTTTAAATAGTTTTAATAAAATAATAATTTATTTAAAAGTAATATTTTAAATAATATTTTAAGTTCATTACGTCACAATTTCTAATTTTGAAATTCAATTCTACTATAAACTAAAAATATGTAAATTTGTTCTCAAGCTAAAGTAAGAATTAACCAATAGGAATAGGTATTCTTACAGACTATAAATATATCGTAACTAAGTTATCGGGGGAGATTAATAATGTATTGAAACCGGAGAAAGTCAATTTTTTTTTTGGTACTTTCTTATCGTTTATTTTGCAAAAACTAATTGATAATTATAAAGTGTTTTTGCAAAAGAAAGTTTTAGAAAAAAAAATTATATATTTAGAAACTTCATGGAGATGATTTTCTAATTTTTTAAAGTACTTACCACAATAAAAAATGGATATACTACAAAATAAAATGGATATAAGTTGTAATACTGAAAAAATATTTGAAATATTTATTGATACAGCTTTATTAATATTTCACCGAAGAACTGTTTTGGTACATAAAAAACCACAGCTCGGACATCATACGGAGTCTAATGAAAAAATTGGAGACGCATTATTATTTATAAGCTTATTCAAGATTTATTTTTTAAATGGTAATAAGATAATTATATATTGCATGAATTATTTTATATAATATGATATTCAAAGGAGTAAAATGTTATATCCTTTCTAAAGGTAACATTTTTTAAAAATATTTTCGAGTGCAAAATTTAAGAAAGAACCCAGGAGATTATGTTATAGAAGCGTTTTTGATATTAAAATATCCGTTCTTAGAATTATTTAAAATGTATTTGGAAAAGATTTGTTCAAAAAATACTTGAAGTTTTATTTTAAAAGAGATTTATAGAAAAATACCAAACAAAAGTTTAAATGTATCAAGAAGGAAATATAGATAAAAAGTGAACACATAGATGAATAAAAAAAAAATGGATCCATGGAAATACAAATAGTACTTAAAAGTTTATAGAATATTTTTAAAGTTAAATTAGATGGATTGATGCATTGGATACGCAGAGAATATTGGTAGAGAAGATTAAGAAGCTTCATGGGATTAATTAATATTATGATTTAATAATTATCGTCCTAAAAACTAAAACCAAGGATTATTTTCTAAATTTTACTAAATGGATTAATAACTATTTTTATTTTAAACTTTAACGCGCTTGGAGAACATTTTTGGAAAACTCTAGAGAAAATAATAAGCATTTTGGACTTATCAGGAACTATCGTCAAGAAAATATGTAACTATAGTTTTGATTCTTTTTATTTTGTTAACCTAGTTTAAATCTAAATTTTTATATAAGATTAGGAAAAACATAAAAACATTAATTTATTAATATTAAAATTTTATAATATAACAATCTAATAATTTAGCTAAAAATATTTTAATATAAAGTGTATGGGTGTGAATTTTTTTTATATCTGCAATGCTCAAGTGGACAAAGGAAGCCTACTGAACACGATGACTAGATAAAGGTTATTGGTAATAATAATAGCTATTGATAATTTATAATGTATATTTTTTTTGTTTTCTTTAGATCATCCATAAATTGGAAGAATGAAGTGTAAAAGTTTTTTAATTATATGTAACGCATTTTCATACAACATTTAAAAAAAAAACATTATGAGAAAGGATTGATTTGGAAATATGCATACGACAATTTTTTTTTATTAGTAATATAATCTAACATAACAAATAATTATGTGATTCTTTTAAAATTTTTATGTTATGGGATATTCAAATATTGTCTAAGTAGATTGTATATGATTAGACATATAGAATGATGAAGTGGACAGACTTTTCTTGTGGAACAGCTAGATTGTTTAACTATTAATGAATTTTATTTATTGTTTTGTAAATGCAGATAGTTATTTATCGATGTAAGATGTAGAAAAATCTTGAGAAATAATGTTGAGATAGTGGCTTGGAAGTACTATAGTTAGCAGGAAACCAAGATGATGTATTTGTTTTAAAAAATAGGATGTTGTAAGGAATGGAAATAATATTTAGTCTTTATGTGGTTATCAGCATAGTTAACAAAGCCCTATGACTGATACACATTTTATTTGGACAGTGTTTATATTTCTTTAAATATTTGATGTTCTAATAAAGCTGAAGAAATAGCTTTAACATCGTCCCTGTACTAGAGGATATTAGGCAGGTAAATGTCCTACCTCTTCACACTGTGCCATGATTTTGAGATATGTTAAGAGTAATACTCTAGCTTTCTTCCTTAATCCTATGCATCTGTTTTCGCTATCTTTATTTCATGTAACTGCATCGTTTAGTAAGATATGTTTAAAACAAATGATAAATAATTTAGAACTTATATTATGCTATCGTTTTTGGATAAGATTAGTTTATTTGCTTATAAGGAGCAGAATATTATAACTTAAAATTGAAGATCCAAAGTATCCTAAGGAAAGAAAGAATCATAGAATATATTTTGAATTTTATTTCGAAAATGAAATATAAATTTTTTTTAAAAATAAAGTAGCTAGACAAAGATATTTTTTAAAGTGATAATAATTTTAAAAATGCTTTAGTATTATGTTTTTAAGAGAAAAATAAGTATTGCATATTTTAAAATACAATAGTACAAAGTAAATTATGTAAACAATATGCATAGTATATTTTTTGTTTATTGATTAACAGAAATATATTGATGATTACACTTATATCATACTAAAGTAGGGCTTAAAGAAGAATATATTATGATTAGTAAACATTGTGTGATAAATACTAAAATCTAGTACTGAATTTGGATAATATTTTGTGTAACATCTTTGACTTTGCAAGATGAAAATTTTTTTTTATATTTTGAGAAATCCATACTCGTTATAAAATTTTGTTTTCTATAGAATGTTTTAAATATTAATTAGAGAAAATATAACTTACTATTAAAAATTTTTCGGCTGAACGTTTTCGAGGAACCATGTCTCATACTCATAGCCTTCATGAAAAGTGTAATAAATATATGCAAATGTAAATATTCAAATAAGCTACTGTTACGTAGCCCATTTTTTCGAGATCTCGAAGCATGTGTCCTTTCTGTTAATGGCATGGATGTCTCTATTAATATAGAATGCCTCCTTTATTTTTCTCCTGTAATCATTTGGCTCTGAACATAAAATAATGGGGTTGGCAGGTATGAAGTTGTGCCCAGATTGTTTACTATGTTCGAAAAATACAGAGGATGTGTTGCTGTTCGTTTGAGCTCTGTTGAATGTGTAACGATGTTGAGCTAATCTGGTATTAATTGTGGCTTTCGTTTCCCCATAATATGTAGCGTGGCATCCAGCTTGAGAGCAGGAAATAGAGTACACCTCGTGTGGGGTGAGCAATCGATCAATGTGGTCTTTAGAGTTATTGATCAACCTATTGGAATTGGGTGGAGTTCTGAATGTTATGTTGAATTTATTGTTTAATGTTTTCGTTAGTTTGCTGGATATTTTAGGGATGTAGGGGATTGTTATTCTAGGTAGATTAGTGTGAGGTAATTTATTTTTTTTTAATTTTTTTTTTTTTAAAAAATAAACTAAAAATTTTGGGGAGAAAAAAAAAAACAATAAAAAAAAAAAAAAAAAAATTTAATAAAAAAAAACAATAAATTACCTCTCCCACTAAAAAAAAACCCCCCCCCCCCCAAAAATCAACCAACAAAAAAAAAAAAAAAAAAAAAACAATAATTAAACCCCCCCCCCCATTCCAATGACCTAAACCCCTTCCCCCCCCCCCCCCCTTCCCCCCCAGATGCCATGCTACATATTATTGGGAAACGAAAGCCACAATTAATACCAGATTAGCTCAACATCGTTACACATTCAACAGAGCTCAAACGAACAGCAGCACATCCTCAGTATTTTTCGAACATAATAAGCAATCTGGGTACAACTTCATACCTGCCAACCCCATTATTTTATGTTCAGAGCCAAATGATTACAGGAGAAAAATAAAGGAGGCATTCTATATTAATAGAGATATCCATGCCATTAACAGAAAGGACACATGCTTCGAGATCTCGAAAAAATGGGCTACGTAACAGTAGCTTATTTGAATATTTACATTTGCATATATTTATTACACTTTTCATGAAGGCTATGAGTATGAGGCATGGTTCCTCGAAAACGTTCAGCCGAAAATTTTTTAATAGTAAGTTATATTTTCTCTAATTAATATTTACAATTAGGTATTTTTTGTTTTTACATATAAGGAGAAATTAAAACCATATTTATTATAGAATGTTTTCTAACTATGAATTTTTTTAAAAAATAAGATAGTTTAATAATATTAAGGATAAAATGCTGTTGCTAATAAAGTAGATAAATTTATTTGTAATAAGTTAACCATAATGAGAAACCAAATAGTAACATTTTTTTTAATTTTGTCCTAAATCTAAATAAAGATGTAATTGAAATATAAATTTTTTTTTTTTTAACCCGGTAGATCAAACTGTAAAGTAAAAAAATTAAGGATATCCATTGTAAATAGTGTAAATGAATTGTTGATTTATTTGTTGTTAGTAATAAACTTTGTTAAATTTTGTTATATCAAAAGTTTGTGTCCAAGTTATTTATTTCTCCACATCGCTGCATGAAAACACAATATATGCATAATAATTGAAACAAATATATAATTTTGCACAAAAGATAGAGAATTATTTAAGAATTTAAATATTTTATTGGTATTCATTATAATTAAATAATCATAATCTTACATTATTTTATTGGTCATAAATCAGTTATCACAATATTATATTAAATTATATGCTATCAGTTGCCACACATATTTTGTTTGTCAGATTATTAAAATGCTACCACGTATTTATTATATCATTACATGAAGATGTAAGATCATATTATATTATTTCATTATTTTATTATGGTAATAAAATTATAGTAAAAAGAAAAGATACACAGAATTAGTTAAACGATGAAGAATATTATTATTGTTATTTATTATTATTAGTTTAAGTGTAGTAGATTATGACATAAAATCCCTTCTCATATTTTACTACCGTATTTTAAAATTAACTTAGAATAAACTTTATGAACCTGAGATTATTTTATTTGAGCTAGATTATTATAAATAGAAGATTAAGATTTAATTATTAGTTTAATCTTAGTGAGTAGAAGTTATTAAAGTCGTAAGAATACTATGAGTTTGTTATTTAAAATAGTAATAAAGGGGGATAGTGTTCTTATGCCATTGAGGTAGTATCCTGTAGGATATTGGCTCAATGTAATCTATCTTGTCACCTGTATTTTCACTTCAAGTCTCATGAAAATATTAAATATTTATTTAATTTATTTTTATAAACTGAACCTTATTCGTATTTTAAATTTGAGCTAGTGAAATATTTTAATTTTAATGCTGAATATTTTAGTTATTAATTATTAACTGAGATAGAACCCGTTTTATTTTATATCATATATTATCTGGAAGTGGAGCTGCACGAGGGCAAGGTCAGAATATATATATATATATATATAATGCTTTTAAATATTTACTGTGAAAAATGCCATATATTAACTGAAGTGATATAAATAATATACATAAAGAAAATCATATTTACTGAGGCTATAACCTGGATAATATGCATGTAAAATGCAATAGTAGGGACCTCTACAGGTGTTTAACCACAAGCTTATACTATGGAAGAAAAGAGGGGAACCCTTCTTTACTTCAACCTACTTTCTATTTAAATAGGTGAAGCTGAAGCAGTTAGATCTATGAGCGTGAAGCTATCCAATACTTCACTGATTAAGTCCACATTTCTTATTACACATTAATACTCACGAAATCTTTTGATTTACAACGAGTCAATGGAAAGATTTATTGTTTGAAATCTATTATAGTAATTTAAAGTTGTAATTATAAATTTATTAAATGCACATTGATTATGTAAGTAATATTTACTGAGGCTATAACCTCGAGAATATGCGTGTAAAATGCGATAGTAGGGACCTCTACAGGTGTTTAACCACAAGCTTATGCTTTGGAAAAAAAGAGGAGAACCTTTCTTTACTTCAACCTACTTTCAATTTAAATAGGTGAAGCTGAAGCGGTTAGATCTGCAAGTGGTGAAGCTATTCAATACTTCACTGATTAAGTCCACATTTCTTATTACACATTAATACTCGCAAAATCTTTCGATTTACAACGATAGAAATCTATTACAGTAATTTAAAGTTATAATTATAAATTTATTAAAAGCACATTACTGAGGCTATAACCTCGAGAATATGCGTAAGTCAGTAAGTAAATGTCTTCCAAATTAAATCATGGACAATTTATATCATTTATTTACTGATGAAACATTGAGGTCATTAACCCGAATACAGTCACTAATGATAAATTCAAAATTTATAACTTGTAATTTATTGAATAATTATTGCACTTTAATTAGAGCTCATTCAAACAAACCAGCATATCTGACAAAAAATTTTTTTTTTTACTTTTAACAGAAAAATATTTTAAAATAAAATAATAATAATGATTTTTAATTTCTTCTTTAAATAAAAATACATTTGTTCTGCTTAATAAAAGATCATTACATTTTATATACCTTTAATAATATTATTATTTCAAAAGCATTCACAATTTTAAATTTATACAATAATTTCAATTTTACACAATAACCCAAACATGCACATATATTTATACACACATAGATAATATAATTACCTACAGTGTTAAAATATTCATTAAAATAAAATATTAATGCTAACCATTACTGTAAAATCCATTAAAATATATATATCTTTAAATTTAGGGATGATTTTATTGTACGATTTTAAGATTAATGCTCCAATTTATTTGTTGTATTGCTTTTAAATATAAAAGAAAAATAAATCACAAATTATTAGTTTGTATTTGAGTGTATCTATAATAACTTCAAAATTAGGATAAACATTATTTGATGATCTTAAACATTTACTAACATATATAATCATGACAATATTTTTTTTTAGTGTAACAATGCCTATGTTTAGTCATATTCAGGATGGTACATATATATATATAATTTTTACAATTTTCCACATATTTTTATACATAAGTTATAAAAAAATAAGCTTTTAATATGAAAGATAAATTTCCAAATTCTCAATTTTTTTGATGCAAACTTATTGTAACAATTATTCAGATACTAAAATACTTTAAGCCTTACATATTTTTATATTTTTGCCACTTTCAAATACATATTAACACCTTGGTTCTTTTCAATCAAATATGTTATCTATGTACTTAATATTTTGACTCGAGACTCGACACTTCATCAACTATTCCTTAGTTTTCTTCTCACTCATAAGCACTTTGAAATCGGCTGTAATTTCTAAATAAGACTTGATCAACCTTAATAGTACAAATCCTTTTCATAAATAAAAATTGACATAACATCAAATAAGAATAAAACTGATTATCATAATCATTTTTAATCACTATCTATCCACTACACTATGACTATTCCTTTAAGTTTATTTAGTTTTTTTGATGAGTAATTTGTCTTCTCTACAACACACCAGAAGACATTCTTATTTTATACACACATTTCACATGTGGTCTTATACAATCTCTTTGGATCTAATTTTAAAATTTCAACTATTCATTTATTAGTATTTTTTATTGATATGTCCATTCTAGTTACAATTTAGTTTTTTAATTCATACATTAGTGTGATATTTGTTTTTTTACCAAGTATTTTGTTTTTGTGATCTCCTTTTGTTACTCCTAAAATACATCATTATATTTTGTTGAGTGGTCTGAAGTCTCTGTAAGTGTTCAAGTTTCAGATCCTTAAGTAAAAACTCATAAAACGTAACATAAAATACATTTTTTAAAAACCACGATTTTTAAACATATAATGATTGTTCTTTTTAATAAGTCGTTTCTACAAAAGTGCTTCATCCTAAGTTTAACTCAAAATATTGATTTCGTTAATTAAATTTCTATTTGTATTAACATTCCATTATTTCCAAACACGTGTGTGCTCTAGTAAAATAAAATATTGCTGTCAAGTAAAACTAAACCCTACAAATCTGCATCTTTCTTTACAAATATGCACGCCACGCACTCATATATAAGTAGGATGTACACGTGTAAGAAAATTAAACGTAAACAAAAAAAGGGTAAAGATCGTTACGAATAACCACTTATTACAATGCAAATATCACCAAGTATATAATAAACTTAGAAAGATAAAATTATTTTGAAACATTTCTTTTAAATATTTGCATATATCTAATACATATATGACTAAGGGCTGAGTGTCGTATACTTACCATAAAATTCAGAAATATTATTACTTATTCCATATTCTCTCTCCCCCTTTCTCGTTTTTTTAAAGCTATATAAAATATTTTAAAAATTTATAATTATATATTTAAAAATTCCGTACGAAAAGTAAAAATAAACATCGCCCAGAAAATTTTTGCATTTGTTTATAATAATTTTACAGTTTCTGCTTTCATTTTGACTAAATTTTTCAATATTTTTTAAATAAAAATTAAAATAAAATATACTAGAAGTACAATTATCAAAAATTAAAAATTTGCCTTTGAAATATTGATTATTTTTATAATGAATTAGGTGTTATAATATTTGAACTTTTATTAACACATATTAGTCTACATTTACTGTATTTTTAATAAATTAAATGTGACAGTTCAATTTCCTTATTTATGTTTATACAAAATTTCAAGCATACTTATTCAAACGCCTCAGGGTGGCCTTTGAGCGTTCCATCATCAGATTATCAATTGGATCGACGGTTGAAGTCATGGAGTGTGGAGTGGATTGAAGCCTGTCCATTAAAGTATGAAGCTTGGCTATCTTAATATATATCTGAGTACTTATTGCATAGATGTGTAGAGATGATAATCTGAACCAACTGATGATTGCTGATTTAGTATGAAATACGTATGTATATTGGTGATTATTTACCTTTTTGACATATATGTGTTCAAATGTGTTGTGTTATGAGATAGAGTGGAGAATCGTGTGAAAGTCTGTGCTCATGTACCTTATATATTACATATATTGATACAGGTATATAACAAGCCTGTATTTCAATTATTATAGTAGATTTAATAAAAGCCAGTTTAATATGTAAAAATTTAAGAAGTCAATGATAGTTAATTAAAGTTAATGAAGGTGACATTATACATAGGTAATAGGTGGAAAGAGATTATGGACTGTAATAGAAGTGCATCATCTTGCTATGACTTCGATTTGAGTTTCTAATCCAGATTAGACAACATTTGACATTTTTAGTCATTCAATTAATAGACAACTCAACGAATAATTCAAGGCTGATTGATAAATGGATATCTAGGTATTCTTTGATAGAGAAACAATAACAATAGAAAATAATCAAACTCTAACCATTTGATGTTTGCACACTTGATAATTTACTAACAATTTTTGGAGAAATTTTTACAATCCATATTTAAAAACTAATCTATTTTATCTATGAAAAATATAAGTAATCCATTAAATAGCCAATTACTAATCAAAAATGTTTCAAAAATCCTAAACTGAATTAATCAGCAAGATTTTGAATTGCTGAGTAGAATTGGATAAGATGGCTTTCCATCTCTGTTTTACCTGGTTAGGAATATATAAATGCCCATTTATCTACTTATGTTTCAAAGAAATTTTATTTATTTTTCAAAGATTATATAGTTTATTTGTTACCAACTGCTCTTGAATTATTTATAAGAGCAACTTAGAGAATTATTTAAAAATAAATTATTTCAGTAATTGTCTCTCAGATTTGCAATATGGTTTACAGTAAGTTTCATTTTTTGTTTAGTTTTATGATGCAGTACTATCATGTTACAGACTTCAGCACAAATGTGTTCAACAGTGTTTTGTTCTAAGATTTTATAGTCTCTTTGTTAAAATATTTCTATTTCATTTGTTAGTGTGCTGGACTGTCTCCTATTGGGGTTGTTAAAGAAGAAAATGAATCTTGTTTACCCTAGTGCAGTTAATGGGAAAGTTGTTGCAATGATATGTGCATGGACTCCTCTCTGAAAAAGTTCAAAAAATTATTTGATTTGGTTGTATTTGTTCCTTAGTAGATCTAATAAGGAAATGTTGCAAGTTTAGCTCATTTAAGAAAAAGTTGTTTTTATATTTCTAATTCAAGGTGAATACTTGCATCTTTAACTAGTTTATAGTTTCTTTTAGCTTTGAGAAAAAAGAGAGCATGTTGATTATTAAATGAAATTCAAAATATGTTGGTTTAAAAGTATCAGAGCCCACATTTTATACATTGTTATTTATTGTTTAAGTGTAGGATGTTTTTTTTCAATCTGAGGGAAGGAATGAACTAATTTAAATATTGCTCAGCTTGTGAATTTGCCTTTGGATAACAGTAGGTGAAGTTTTCAAATGTTATAGAGTTGTTCTATAAGGGTTTTTAGTAGCCTTTATGGACATAAACTCTTTCAGTGGGAGTAATTTAAATGCAGTTTCTAAATATGGAAAAATTAATTTACAAGCTGATATTATATTAATGTTTTTTTAACTCTAAATATTTTCAAATCATCTAGCCAAGGTTTATTTTGTATTAAGGTGTATTGTAAACTTTTAATCAAGATTGTAACTGTTTTTTGTTCCAGAATACTTTTCTACATAAGATGTCAAACTGATGAAGATCAGTATTAGGGTCATAGCTAGTATATTGAATAATGTGCTTGCATTGCCTGGGTTATATTTTCAATTTTTTGTCTTTCTTGAATTTGCTGTCACATTCAGAGATGGAAAAATACCTAAAAATGAGGTTGAAGATCTTTTGACTGTATATGTGAGTTTTTTATACAGCTAAGTGGTGCATGTGTGATTGAATAGTGATGTTGGCCCATCAATTGTGAGAGAGATAGTATGTTTGTAATGCGGTGCATGATATGTGAGATTATGCTTATGAAAGCACACTATTCTTGAACTGAAACTATTTGTCGTTGTTTAATCTTGTTTAGGTAAATATATTCCTTGGAATAGAAAAACTTCATTATATGTAATGGGAATAAGACTCTTGTTTTACATGTTTATATTACTTTGCTTGAGTTAAAGCAAAGATATTGTTCTAATAATATATTCTTTTTTTTTTTGGTAAAATTATACTTAATTTAATGGCAAATATTCTAGAAAAAACATTTAAGAGTATGAATAATATGTTATTTCCTTTTAAATTATTGAAATAAAAAAATCATGAAAAATAAGAGAATTTCCAAATTATTAAAATAATTTTTTGCTACTTTGAATACTTTTTGTGTTCTTTATTATATTATGATGCAATATTATTAATTATTTTTAGTAATAATCTTAATATTAATATAATGTGATCATTAACTATTTTAGTAGAGAATATCACAAGATACATTTTGATTGTAATTTTTTTTCCATCAGTTTAGATTTCAGTTCGTTTTACAATGACTATTATTGGCTAGCCAAATTCCAATTTATTTTTTTTATATTGTTTTATTATTATACATATACATTGTAAATATTTTTTTATATTTTATAACACATTTAAGTCACTTTCATTCTACATCAATACCTATAAACATGACTAAATTTATTTAAACTTTATTTATAAATTGGTTATGTAAATAAGAAAACAAACGCATAGAAAATTTTCTAAACAAAAATAAATTTTATTTAGAAGATAATTTTCAGTTTATTTGCTATTATTATGATTTGCATTATATCCTATAACATCTGTGTTATTTTCGTCATCTGAAAATAAATAAATTAAATATATGTAAAATAGTTTTAAATTATAATAATGGTAAAAAATAAACAATTGTAATTATTGCATGTAGTATATTTTTAGAAGAATTTTTTTATGTATGCATTAATATTAATATTTTTAATAATATTTACAGCCAGTAGTACAAATAAAATATCATCAAATAGAAATTCGACAAAACATTTATTTATTATATCATTTACTGTAAAATCCGTTCTAAAAATTAATATCTACAGGTTTCTTTTATCAAGGTTAATATCCAGAAGATATTTCTCATGTACGTTTCGATATGTCAAAATAAGTACAAATGATGTAAAAAGTTTTGTTTTTTTTGCATCTTTTAAAAATAAGACCTGTTATATTTATATCTGGAAATCTGATAAAGATATTTTTTCATTATATATATATGTTCTGTATATATAAGCTATATTTATATAAATAATTTGTCAATTAAAATATCAGGCTAACAATAAGCATTGATAATAGGTGTTGGTTTATATTCTTGAATAATCTCTAAGCATTGTGCTTTTAAAACACTTATTGATGGGAGAGTGGGTATAGATTAAATACATCAATCCAACAGCGCATGTGTAGTGATTCATTTCCTTACACAAGATTTATACACACACACATATATATATATTAGTAAAAATCAGTCACATGTCACATGACCTATATAGCTTGTATTACCAATATGTAATATATAAAGAGCATGCTAATAGCTCTAAACAAGCTTATTTATTTTATTTTTTATGATAAATGCTACAACAGAAAATACTTGAAGCCTTTATCTATAATGATCCCCATCCCCAGACCATTTTCGAGTGATGGCTCTCATCAGTGAGGAGCTAGGACATTAGATTCAAAATATTAACTCAAGCCAAGCATTTATCTAATTCTTAAATATTAAGAAAAAGATCCAAATCTTCAGACACTAACATGCCTTCAAACTCAGCTCTTTAACTTGTTTGTATTTGTATAGGAAGCAAATGTTAAGATCATGGAATTGTGGGAAGGTTAGCCTTTCAAAGTGTTAGTTGACAAAGACTAGGAGGGTAATCGAAAGCACTCCTAAGTGAATAAAATTTTTAATGTTATACTTTACATGTATCTAATTACTGTATTTATAAATATTTAATTATAAGATTGCACACACACACTTATATATATATATATATATATTGCAGTCAGATATTTTTAATTATTTTTCATGAAATAAAAAGACCCATCTCTTTATTTCCACATTATTGTTTATATTAGGAATGAAAACTTTTCTTTCAAACATCAATAAGTAAATTCAGGAATCGAATTCAACACATTGAAGAATATATTACTATATTATCTTTATATTTTTAGGATCTTAAGAACACTTTTAAATTAAATATTTTTTTCTAGTACTATTATATAACATCATAAAATATTAGCATTTAGTTTTATTATAAAAAAATGGAGAAGTAATAGTACTATTTGTAATTAATTTAGACTTTTTGTTATAAGAAAACCTACTTTATATTAAAGGCAGAAGTTTCACTTTAGAGTCTGTATTGTATCTCAATATTCAAAGTCATTTTTCTATCTAAATAATTATGAAATATAATAGTAAGAAAATCAAGTCATACATCATGTGACTTAACGTAATAAGCTTGTATTACAAATGTAATACAATGAGTGTGCTAATAGCCTTAAATGGCATTTATCGGAAAAAATTGTTTAGAGCTATTAGCACGCTTTATATTATAATTACAAAAGTATTTAAGTTGATTATTATTCTCTGATAACCTTATAAATTAAATGTTGCTAACTATTTTTTTCATCATTAACAGACAAGTTACAGGTTGAACATTAATAGTATTAATAGTATACTAAGTCAAAAGTTTTATCGATTGCATTCAAAACTTTAAAAACATTATGTAGATCATATTTAGAAATAGCAAAAGCAACCATTCATCTAATCTTCACTTAAAAGATATATAATACTAATAAAGATTTAGCTACATTTCAAAGATTGCAACAAGATTTTGGATTAGGTTAAATGCTTTGGCCAAAACCATAAATGTTATATACACCTTTATCTTGAATTTAGAAACAAAACTCTGTTTATTGTAGTCTATGTTTTTATAACCATGTTGAATTTCTAAGTAATATTGAATCTTTATAGCTAGAAATATCCAAGTCAGTAAATGTCTTGACTCTGTTTTTATTGCACTCCAGTAATAGTTTTCCAAGAAGTTTATTGAAATCCTTTTTATTAACTTTTATTTTTGCATTGGAACAATAAAAATACCCTTACCAATCAGGTATTCAGAATATATTTCTAAAAAAAAACCTATTAGGACAGTATTTTAAAAATTTCCAAATATCTCAAAAAAGATATGCAGTTCCATTTTTAATAATATTAAAAGCTGCTTTAACTTCTCTAGTTGTGTATTTTTTTTCAAATCTAAAGAAAAAGATAAATTTGACATAATTTTAAAAGCAGTCATATAGATCTTTGTTCAAAGTATTCTCTCTCTCTCTCTCTACGTTTTAAAATACCGATGTTATTACAAAAAGTTCAATTGATAGGTATAATAAGATTGTCAATTTAATATTCATATAATATTTCTATTGACTACAACAAAGTTTAAAAAGATTGTTATTAATAAATAATTATTCTCTTGGCAATATTATATTCTCAACTAAACTAATGTTTATTCCATTGATTTATTCCACTCTTTCTCCTCTCATACATATTTATTCTTTGTTAGTTGTCTTTTGTGATTATTTAATTTCTTGCACGTATCTTGTTTTATTTTTCCATTGACAATTTTAATAAATAATTCTTTCATTTTTTGAGCAGACTGTTATGATTTATTACAAGTATAAATATAATCCTCATCTAGAAATTTCCTTTTGCATTTGCCTTGTATTACATTCATATATATCCTTCTAATTTTTAATCCTTCATTTACGATATATATAACTTATCATAAAACTTTGTTCTACCTTAAAGTTATACCAACACTAATAATGATCTGTTTATGTATTTTCTTTTATTAAAATTTTCATTCAGATACACTTTTCTATATTTTATTTTTATATTACTTAATTCTAAGAAATAATACTCCTTTATGTTGTTTATCTTATAATCAATGAAATATAATATAAATCTTTATTATATAATAATAACAACTTGTAAATACATCAACAGAAAATTATATATATAAAAGCCTTTTTCGGTAATTCTAAATTTTTTACCCTTCTCAATATGATACCTCCTACTAATACTAACACGTATATTACGTATATAGCGACATCTACCGACATTTCCTATAATTCATTATTTTTATCATTTTATTTATTTCCCCTTATATTACTTTCCATTCTTTATCCATTACCCAATCATTCATTAAATCAATTGACTTTTTGTAAATGTTCATACATGTATTTATATTATATTTTATATAATTTGTTTCATATATTTTCCTTCTATTCATTTCCTTTATATAATTTAATGGTCTTATGTTTTTAATACAATCTATTTTATGTCCAAATTTTAAATAATGAACATATAATGCTGATCTATCATCCCTCCTTTCAATAGCACTATTATGTTCTTTTGCCCTTTGTTCTAATTGTTTTGATGTTTGTCCATAGTAAACCATTTTACATATCCCACAAGTAATTTTATATACTGTTCCCTTTATATATTTCATATCATCTTTAATCTTATAATTTCCTATTAATATATCTAAATTTTTACTATTAGACCATCCTATTTTTATATTTTTATCCATATAATTTTTATTTTTAGTTAATATATCATAAATTTTAGATGTATATGCAATTTTAATCCATTTTATATTATTTAATATTTTATTCCCTCTAATATTATTTTTATTATCATATAATATATTCCTAATATTTCTAGGATTATATCCATAGCTAGAATATAATTTAATAAATTGTTCTTTTTGTACTTCAGAGGTTTTTTTTATCTGTATTATACCAATTACTGCCATCTTTTGTGTCCAAAATCAACTATTAAGCAAAATCAACTATTAAGTAAGTCTCCTTATTTTATACCATTTGTGGATAAAGACATTAAAAAGAAGATAACTACAGACATAGAATTAGCAAATATTTCTACAGTAGATAAAAGAAAAATGAACTACTTATTGAACAAACAATTAGGAAATATTAAATGTTCACAAAGGGAATATAAATATAAAAGAACTACTAAGGAAATAAGAAATATATGTAGAAAAGAGAATATAGTGTTATGTAAAGAAGATAAAGGTTGTAGATTTGTAATAATGTATTCTAAAGATTATATAGATAAGATAGAAAATGAGATAAAAAAGAAAGGATATATAAAATTATTTAAAGATCCTACTAATAATATAAAAAGTAGATATATAGAGATATTACATAAAATGGAAGGGAAAGGAATTATTGATAAAAATAAGTATGGATTTTTGTATCCATCAATGTATGAAAATCCATATATATTTACTAAAGTAAAAACACAAAAAGAGGATAATCCATTAAGATTATTATTTAACTTTTCAAATTTCATTTTACAGAAATTTTGTAGATATATAAATAAATGGATAGCAAATATTATGGGGTATGGGGAATTTTGTATTAAAAATACTGATGAAATTATAGATAGGTTAAATATAATAAAAATGAATAGAAATCAAAGTATTTTTGTAATGGATATAGAGAAAATGTATCCAAGTATACCTAGGGATGAAAGTATTACAATAGTTATACAAAAATTAAAAATGTATATACAGGATATGGAAATAATTGACATTATGGAACAGGGGTTAAATTTAATAAATAATAGCTTATATTTTAAATATAAAGATGAATATTGGAATATAAATAAGGGATGGGTTATGGGATGTGCAATAAGTGGATTAATGGCTTCAATATTTATAAATGAAATGGAATTACATATTGTCAAGAATAGAATAATAAATAAAGAAATAAAAGAGTATTTTCGATATGTAGATGATATCTTAGTAATAGGGAATAAAAGAGTTATAAAAAATATATATAATGAATTTAATAATAATAAAAATAATATAAAGTTTACAATAAAAGAAATAGATAATAAAATAAAATATTTAGATATAGAAATAAAGATAAACAATAACATGATTGTATTAAATCATTTTATTAAAGAAGATAAAATAAGAAAAATAATTTATAGGGATTCACAACAAGCATGGACACAAAAGATGGCAGTAATTAAGAATTTTAAAATTAAAAATGATAGGTATAATACAGATAAAAAAACTGCTGAAGTACAAAAAGAACAATTTATTAAATTATATTCTAGCTATGGATATAATCCTAGAAATATTAGGAATATATTATATGATAATAAAAATAATATTAGAGGGAATAAAATATTAAATAATATAAAATGGATTAAAATTGCATATATACCTAAAATTTATGATATATTAACTAAAAATAAAAATTATATGGATAAAAATATAAAAATAGGATGGTCTAATAGTAAAAATTTAGATATATTAATAGGAAATTATAAGATTAAAGATGATATGAAATATATAAAGGGAACAGTATATAAAATTACTTGTGGGATATGTAAAATGGTTTACTATGGACAAACATCAAAACAATTAGAACAAAGGGCAAAAGAACATAATAGTGCTATTGAAAGGAGGGATGATAGATCAGCATTATATGTTCATTATTTAAAATTTGGACATAAAATAGATTGTATTAAAAACATAAGACCATTAAATTATATAAAGGAAATGAATAGAAGGAAAATATATGAAACAAATTATATAAAATATAATATAAATACATGTATGAACATTTACAAAAAGTCAATTGATTTAATGAATGATTGGGTAATGGATAAAGAATGGAAAGTAATATAAGGGGAAATAAATAAAATGATAAAAATAATGAATTATAGGAAATGTCGGTAGATGTCGCTATATATGTAATATACGTGTTAGTATTAGTTGGAGGTATCATATTGAGAAGGGTAAAAAATTTAGAATTACCGAAAAAGGCTTTTATATATATAATTTTCTGTTGATGTATTTACAAGTTGTTATTATTATATAATAAAGATTTATATTATATTTCATTGTTTATTTTTATACTAGGTATACTTTTCCAGGCCTAAATATTTCCATTATTATTCATTCTTACTTTAGTTTTAATTATCTCTAAAAATGGATACATGACTCAGTTATGTTATTCATCCATAAATTCCAATTTAATCTCGCACAACTGCTATGATAGCCAAAATGCATAAATATTTTATCTTGCTCATTAATTTAATTATGTATGAACACAGTGTTTCACTTAATTCCAAGTATTACTTGACAACACTTTGGCATAAATGTACAACTCTTTCCTTTCATTCTTCTCATATTTTCCCAATATTTTCATAAAATTATTAAATTCTTAAGTTCACCAGTATAAATTTCTTATTTTACTCTTGTATTTTAATGCAACTTCGTAATATATATAGTTTTAAATTCTTAAGCAGATCGTAAAAATATAAGTAAACTATTAGAGATAAACCAAGTTACTTGTTCTTTTGATCTGTAATCTTTTTTTTTCTATATCAATTTTCCCTCTGATTTTTTTTTTTTTTTTTAGAAAATGTCGTCTGTGTTGTTAATTTATTCCTAATTAGCCATTGGTTAATTCTCCCACATCTCTGATTTTGAATATTTAATGAGTTGCTTGTAGTTTATGCACTTTTAAAAAACAAATATTATTTATTTTAAACCATTTCTTAATAAAAAAATAATACCATTTTATGAACTTAATAAAACTACAATTTGCTTTAAATTAATTTAGATCATTTTGATTTTATTTCATACAGATTAGATTCAAGATTACTTTTATGAACTGTTAATCACACAATTTATAACATAAATATTAACTAATTATTTTGGAAATTAAACTAAGATTTCACTAGAAGAAAATCATTGCTTTATAATACCAGATGCACACACACACACACATGGTATCTATCTATATAATGCATATTTTCATTAATAACAGTAGATTTGAACCTCCCTACAATTTTAAATATTATCAAATGATTAATTTTTATCACATATTATTAATAAATATTTTACACAGGATTTGCAACATTTGTACTCACTTTAAATTAACTAAGCCCAAGTTCAAACCTATGATAATTAAAATGACTGTTATTTTTCATAGTTGAATAAGTAAATATTTTTGACTTTATAAAATTTAAAATTATGCATCTTAAAATTTATTCCCAATTTGTTTTATGATGAGGTGTATCAATAAAAAGGGCACAATTTATATATATGTCTATAATGTATGTGTTTGTGAAAATATTTAAATCAATAAAAGCCAAACACAAGTGAGAAAAAATAAATGTCAGATATGAAAATTTTCATCTAATTGTGAAACAAATTAAAAATTATCAAAAATATTTGTTAATAATTTATATATAAAAGTAATTTATATAATAGTATAAATAAAAAAAGATTGTAGAAAGACATACTTGTGATAATTTAAATTATAAAAAGAAAATTACCTAACATTTACAGCGGCAATATCCGTTACCATAACTCATAAATCGATGATCTATAGTTTCATCTCCACAATCTGCCTTATTGCATTTTAAGTGTTTAGGACATTTTGAGTTACACCCAGGACTGTGATATTTATAAAATTAATAATAAGAATATATTTTTTACACAAAAACATGTTATACATTAAATTAAACATATAAAACGTATAAAATAAAATAAATAAAATTACAAAAACTGTAGGATGATTAACTTTAGGAAAATTTTGTATGTTTGAAACTGATATAGAAGCAATTAAAATTGTACAGTGATTGACTCTAAAAAATGGCATATATTTTAAATTGGTATGAAAGTTTTCTTTCTTTCAAACTGTGATTATAGATGTTTTTATGTAATTTCATTTTGTAACAATTTTTTAACATATGCTTAAAAAATGTCTAATTAAGATCCCAATGTTATTTATTGGTTAAATAACAATTTTATCTATTATATCGTTTTTTAAATGTATCTTAATTTAAATGGTAATATTAGTCTCCTTGTTGCACTATTGTATACAAGTAATTTCTGTTTTTGTTGTTTTGTATAGGTAAGTTTACTTTTTGAATTAACGTTTGATATTTTTGATCTTAACATATTTGGAATTAAGTCGTGTAAAAAAGTAAGTGATGGTTTCAGCCTCTTAAGTTAAGACAATCTTAATTATTTAGTGCTAAAATGCTGAAATAATCTCTTCAATGCAATGGTAGAGGGCGTCTTTAGACTTGAGTACCATGGATCGCCTTTCCAGCTTTGTTATATTCGCGTTTGAACTTCTCAAGAACTCCTAGTAATAAACTATTAACTTTTTTTAAAGACTTTTTTGTGATTAAATAAAATTATTGAATATTATTAATATTAAAAATGTGGAATTTTATTATTTTACGATTATGAATTCAAATAAACTACTATTTTAAAAAAATTCATAAGTTGATAATATTATTCCTAAGAGTTAATGTTGACCTTAATATTAAATAAATAAACTTTAATATATTTTTTTACAATTGTTTTTGTAATTATTTTTTTGTTTCTGTTTTAGGTTTTTGCCTAGATTGTATTAATAAATTTGCATCTATCATTGCTGAGGTAAATTTTATGTTTAATGATGCGTCTGCCATCAATTTATTTCTGTATTTGTAGACTTTTCAAAAGGATTGATATTACTAAAATCTAATTCCAACGCTTTTTGGTGTCTGGATTTTATCAAAAACTATATTTTTTTAAAACATATACCCATTTATAGATAATATTTTGCTTGTCTTTCTTTTTTAAAAAAGCATGTTTCATTGTAATTGTTAAAAGATATGCTAATGGACCTAGAGTTCTGTAAATTACTAATAGCAAAATGTTAAAAAGCTACACATTAATGCTTATGATTAAACTTGATTATTCCAAATCTTGCAAAATAAACAAAACATAGTTTCACTATTTTACAGATTTGTATTGGATTTTATATGTTTGAGAACTAAAGAAATTATGATATGTGGGAAAAGAGCACATGGTAAAATTTTAAACAGTAATAAAGCCCTTTAAAAAACTTATCTGTGAATATTTAACAAATAGAAAAATAATAAAGCTAGATTTTAATATATGAATTTTGTCTACAGTACAGGCTTTTTCATACCTGTATTCCAAAATGTAATATATAGGGGGTTTGATCTCAGACTTTCACACAACCCTCAACTATCCATGCTATCTCATACTGCTGACACACTTGATCACACACATGTTGAAAAGATAAACAATCACCAATATACGTATTTCGTGCTAAACCAGTGCTCATCAGTAAGTCCAGATTATCATTTCCACACACATATTATTAAGATAGCCAATTTTCATACTGTAATGGACAGGCTTCAATCCATCCCACCCTATAACTCTTCGGCCGTACATTATAATATAAAGATTGGCTATCTTAGTATAAAGCTGAGCATTGTAAAGATTGGCTATCTTAGTATAAAGCTGAGCATTGATTATATATAAGTGTGCGGAAATGATAATCTGGACCAACTGGTGAGAGCTGATTTAGCATGAAATACGGATATTGGTATTTGTTTATCTTTTCGACATGTGTGTGATCAAGTGTGTCAGCAGTATGAGGTAGCAGGGATAATAAAGCTAGAGTAAAATGTTTTGAGATAATGTGTAAGATATTTGTTTAAAAATATGAATGATTAATGGTGATATTGTTAATATATAAAATAGACTAATGGGTATAAATTAGCAGCATCTTTTAAGGTAAAAAATAAGTAACAGTTATGAAAGATTCTTTTTCAAATTCTTTTTTTTTTTTTTTTACTAAAGTTAGCAAATCATTGCCTATTTTAAATCTAGAATAAAGCGATAATTTTAATATTTGTGATGCTAATCTTTTTAATTTTTATTCAATATAATTTTTTATACATTTTTATATACTTTTTGTCTGCAAAGATTAATCGCATAAAATATGCAAACTCCTACGTTTTATTAGATGTCAAAAGATATTAATTAAGAGTTAATTATATTTTACGTATCTAAAAATCTTTGATAATCTTCTTGAAATCCTAATTACAAAAAAAAAAAAGCATAGATAATTTAACAAATTTATTATAATAGACAGTTCAAAGTGAACTTGAGATCTTAAGAAAGTAATATTAAAAGTGAGTCTCGATCACAAAAAACAATCCGATTTTGAATTGAAAATGAAAAGGTTTGAATGCAATAGAACAGAAAATGGGACATTTGAAATTATCTGATGATATATCTCTATTATGATAAAATAAAAGACAATAAAAAGTACCTGAAAACTCTAGAAAAAAGAGTGACAGAAATGATTTCACATGAGTTTCTAAATTACTATCTGGTATCTATTGTTTATGGAGTTTACGGTATATTATTCTAGAGTAGAATGAAAAGAACTACTCTTGAAAGCATAAGAATAATAGGAAAACGACACGCAATAATTTCTTGATATTAATAAAGCAACTAATTCTTAACCAGTTCATATATTTAGGATAGACTCTGCTAGTGAGTAATCATTCAGAAAAAGAAAATTGAGTTAAACAAAAATAAATGGACAAGATACTAAAAGTAGAGGAATTATATATATATATATATTAATTTATTGGACAAACATTTCACCAGATTTATAAATCCAATGTATTCCATAATTCATACTCACAATCAGTCAGATAAAAGTAAAAGTACAATAAAAAGCATTGGAAGGAAATTTCTAAAAATAAATTTAAAAGGTAGTCAAAAATATCGATTTACAAAAAAAATAATAAGAGTAAAAAAACTTTTGAAAGCAAACTTGGATGGAGGTATTAAAATAAAATATGTCTATAAGTTAAAAAGGTAAGTTTTTAACAAATATGTTTCGCCAGTTCCTATTTATGAATATGAGACTAATAGAAGAGCCATACAGAGACTTCAGACCGCTCCATGAAGTATGAAAAGATGTATATTAGGAGTAAAAAAAATCATTGAAAACAAAACATAGCGGTAAGAGAATAAACTGATATTATTGACATCTGTGGAAAAATTAAGAAATGAAATTAAAATTAATATATTGTTAGAAGATATGTTAATAAATTAACAGTTAAAACCTTAAATTGAATACTAAAAGTAAAAAATTTAGTGAAAGATCATAAATGAGATCGATGGATGAAATAAGGAAGTTTACTGGTATGATGTGAACTAGAAGCAAAAAAAAAAGGTGTAGGCGATCCAGATGTGTTTAAGCAATGATAATACCTATGAAGTTAAGCATCTGCATGCACTCGAGAGCTTTTAATAATTAAATTAATTTTCAGCTGGAATGAAAACGCGGTTTAATTAGCGTAATTAAAATTATCAACTTATCGATTAGATGCTCAAATTTTACACGATCTCCCGAACAATTGAATATACAATTATTTTTTAGTTATACATATTACAAATTGCCTAATATTTTATTTTTCAAAGTTTTATTTTGATTATTTGCATTTTGGCTAACATTTTTTCAGATGTAATATGATAAATATGTTACTTGACTTTTTAAATGCTTTAAAAGTAATAATAATTATTATTATTGTCATTTATTTATTTACATATCTAAACAATGATAAAGATACTGTAAGAGATTGTGGTCTGGGTCAGCTGATGAATGTTGATTCAGCACGAATCGTGTTATCTGCGATCATATTTTTTCACGTCTTTGGTCATACGTTTATGATTACATCCGTCCACAAACAGTTAAAAGCAGAAAATAGTCCCCACCTTGCGCGAGAACGGTGTAGTGAAATTTGCACGACAGAAATATTCATTATCAGATAGTCTCTAGTCTAATAAATGACTATTAAAAATATTAATATATTCTGATTTATAGAAGTTTTGTTATTCTATTTTAAGAAATTTTGCTTTAAAAATTAAAAAATAAACTCAATGATCCTACAAGGGCGTTTGGACAAATCACATTTCCAGAAAATAGAAATATAATTATAATAATAATTAATAAATAAATAATTTTTAGATGATTGATTTAGTTTTAGTAAAATGGATGTTGTAATACTTGTTAAGTACGATCAAAATTTAAAATAAAAACTTAATATAACCAATATTAAAGTATTACATACTTTATTTAAAATATCACGAAAAAGTATTATTTATGTCACAGATATTGGACTAAAAGAAAAAAAGATGTTTGGGTTACTGTTATTAATATGATATAAGACAATAATTATTTACAAGACTTTTTGTACTCTAGTAGAATAAAACTATAAAATACTTAAATATTTTATAAATTAATGATTAGCTTTGCTTTATGAATCTTAAGAATAAATGAATACTCTCATCTCCAACACAAGATAAAGTCTTTGTGAAAGAATAGAATGAATCCACCTATTTTTTCAATCCAAACCCTTAAATATGGGCAAATCTTAAGTACTGGAAATGAGAGCTGAAAATATTAACCAATCACTTTAAATTACTTTTACTATTTTCTTGAAAGAAAGTTGTAAAGTTCAGAATATCATTGAGAAAACAATCAGTGTCTCATTAGGTTTTTAAAACATCCCGAAATATATTTATTTAAGCAAAAAGATCGTATTGAATGGAAATTATATCCCTGCTCCTTCCCCCACTCCTATCTCACACCTCAACTTAACTACATGGGTGGCAGAATATTATCTCTTTGAAAGATATGATTAAAAGAAACAAAGTTGTACTTATAAGATGATCATGGTCTTTCATAGTTTATGACTACCCAATCCTAATTCCATATTTAACAGATAAAAAAGAAAAAAATGGCCGATCTACTTCTTTCGGATGAAATTAAACATTCAATTTTAAAGACATAAATTTTGTGTCATAACTTTTTTTATATTATTTCAAGCATATATTAAAGCTAATTGGTTTTAAATAGCAATTCAACCATAAAAGTGTAGGTATTTCTTCAGATTAAAGCCTTTCTTGAGTTTTGGCTAGAATTTTTTGATACATCCATTGTTTTCTTTCTCTACATATTGATTTCCATTGACAGTTGTTTTTAAAGATTTTTTCCTTATTTATATTGAATATAGTGATCACTTTTAAAATAATCAATATAGAAATACTAAACAATCCATAATTTTCTACTCTAATGTTACAACTAAATGAACACTAAAAACTTAAATCTTTGAAACTCATACCGGTCAGACATTTTTTTTTTACTGGAGTATTCAATTTTCTTTCAAATAATTATTATTATCTCCTAAGAGTTTTAACTGTGTAACTAATTGTTAATTTAGCATATGGATTTTTAAGACTATAGCTCTTAATAAAATATCTCGAGGTAGTATTTAGAGAGTTCAACCAGTAGATACATTTACTAGTGACTTTATTAAGATCTTCAATTTGCTATTGTATTTACAGATTTGGTAGTCATTCACTATGAAGTTTATTTCTGTTCACATTTGCATGGATCAGTAATTGTTGAATTTCTTTTATAATGCAGGTCAGCAAATGATAATGGTTTGTTTTGAATTTATTGATAAGAGTTAGTTGCTTCTAGAAAATTCAATTCCAGATTAATTTATTGTTCAATATAGAAGGATAATTTTTGACATATCCTCACTTTTTCAATTAAAGATTTTAGGTTAATCACCCAAAAAAGTAAATCTTAATTCGAAACAAGCTTTATATAGCGAAATTATATCTAAAGTTCTACTTCACAACTTTCTATGCTTTCTCTGTGGGGCAACTTTTATTCTGATACTGGCAGAGGAATATGAAAACAGAATGGAAGCCAACACAAAACAAGAGATTTGAGAGTTCCAGTATTACTTTTCATCCTAATAATAAATTGAATATCCAGAAGTTTGGTGTGAGGACATTTTCTTTAAACAGAGGTACAATATTCACTAAAGAAATATGCTAGAACAAAAAACTGTCCCTGAACCACTTGCATCACACCCTAAGTAATGCCAGCCAATTTTCCAATAATATTATTTTTAAAATTTGATATAATGTTAAATAAATAAGATAAATAAGTAACAGTAAAAGCCAAAATTATTCTCAAATAGCTTGGCTAAGAGGATATTTCAGTGTATTTTTGCAAAAGATTACATTCAGATTACAAAGATGATCCAATTTTTTGATAAAATTTGCACATATTAACTTCATTAAATAATGGGTAACGTCCCAGTCTTTGAAAAAAATTTCAAACCTTTTCACATCTTATTAAGAGACTTTTCTATTTCTGAAAAAAATATATTTTGAGAGGTCAAAACAATGTTATCAGCATTAATAAATCTTCTGCCTTCAGTTTCTGGAAAATCATTGATGAATATGCTAGCTAAAATATGTGGGAGGTCTAAATCCTCTATTAGACCATTCCTTAAAATATTGTGTCTCCTAGTGACATTTGAATTTTTCTATTGAAGAGATTTTGCCAAACGAAATATTTGCATTAAAAAATTTAGGAAACTTTTTAAAAAAAAATCTTTTTCGAAATAAAATCATCATCATCAACCATTATCAATCCACTGAAGGATACAGGTTTCTTCTTCCCCCATCTTTAGCTTATCTTCTCCACATCACCCCTGCACACCTTTTTATTTTAGCCATCGATCTCACATGTGGTCACTTTCTGGGTCTTTTAAAATCCTTTGGAATCCAGTTTAAGATTTCAATTGTCCATCTATTATCATCTCTTCTAGCAATATGTCCAGCCCAATTCCACTTCAATCTTTTAATTTTTTCAATGAGTTCAATAACACTTGTTTGTTCTCTTACCCATATATTGCATTTTCGATCTCTTCTTGCTACTCCCACATGCATCTCTCCATACTTCTTTGAGTGGTCTGAAGCCCTGTATTTATCTCCTATTAAAATCATAAGCTGAAGTTAAATCAGTTAAGATGAAGTCAGGTTTTTTTTAAAAAAAATCTTGTTAATGCTAATAATTAAAGATTAAAATTATTCATACCAGTTTCTTCCTGGCCTAAAATCAGCCTGTTGTATGTGTAGATAAATTTCATCTATTCATAATATTTTGATTCTTTCAAAAGGTTTGTAGGGAACACATAATAATGATATTGGTCAGTAACGTTTTAGTTTATTGTTGGCCCTTTTTGTCTTCAATATGCTACAGTTTTGTTTTTATGCCAAATTTTTGGAATAATTTCTATATGAATAATATTTACTCCATAGTTTTGTTTTCGAAATCCAAATATTATACAAACTCTGGAAGTATGCTATTTGCTCTTGGATTTTTTTGGTTTAAGACAACTCAGGGAAAAATTCAAGTTTGCCAACACTTACAGAGTTTATCAAATTTATATTAGAAATTCATCGTGAAAGAAAAACTTTCAATTCCGTTTAATAATATCTTTCCCATTCTATGAATATTAGGTTTAGAAAGATTGGTCATCTCATTAGCAACAACAATAATAATTCTTGTAAAGGTACTTTTATATCCACTTAGATTAGTAAAAGTGATCAAGTAAGATCTTTTAAAATATTCCTTTTTATAGTACCTCTGCACTTTTTTTTTCTGGCATCATCCACTGATTTTATCTTTTTTTCAGATTTCCAAATCTTTTAAGAAATCCTATGATCTAGGTGCAGTGCTCTCAGATCCAAGGCTCTGCACTGATGAAAGCCACAAGCTAGAAACTAGTTGGGGATGTTGGATGAGTAGGCACTAGACAGAGATTTTATGCACACACCTTTTTGCATTCATTAATTACTCTGGCTTGCATTGAGTAGCACTACTATATGGAGAGTTTAGCCTCTGTGTAAACAGCTTGTGTCAGCAGAGAGAATGGTGTTCATGGATGTTTAGCGGTTTAACAAAAAATGATTATAAAGTGCATTGATGATTTCATTCTAATCTGGAATTATTGCTTTTGATGTTATTAAACCAATCATAACATAAGGAAATTAGAGAGATCCTATTAATACTCTACTCACTCACCTGATATATAAGATCCAGTTAGTCTGCTTTAAATTTTATTACAAAACAGAATAACTTTATTTTTGCTTTATCTTGGTTAAAAGAGAAATGATCTAATATTAATAATCCCCAAGTAATGGTAATTTATTTTTGATATAATAAAATATTAAAAATTGTATCTGTTCCCCATCTTCTTGAATGAAATTTTTTCTGTGATTGACATAAAAAAGTTTGTTATTTAAATTCATCCATTCTAAAAGTTGATAACCACAATTGAAATCTCATAAATGTAGGGTTAGTTAAATGATGAACTTTTGTGACTGTATGGTATCAAGACATATTGCTACGGCAGTAAATTATTGTATTTAACATACATATTTAATATTTTTTGGTTTTTATTATTACAACCCTCACTTCATTCCTACCATATTGCAACCATTCATAAAAACTGAAAAACACCCTCTCCCACCGGCCCAATTCTACTTAAACATAAACACATGGGATATTATATTTAAAATTTCCATTTTACTACACGTTCTTGAAACATATGAACAAAGACATCTGAAAGAACATAAATGATCGTAAAATGGGCTTTTATACTTAACCAATATTCATCAATTTGCCCAGCTTACAATCTCATACACATGAATTCACCATTTATTAATTATTTATAAATAAAAAATTAATATAGTTTGCTTTTTTATTCAAAAACTTTGTCACTAACCATATATAAATATATGTAAATATGGAGTCTGTGCATGCTCATATGTTCTTATATATTTTTAGAATCATTGTGCTTTTATGGATATCATCAAATCAATAATATTTGATTGTCTTTTAATTGATTTAACTGTAAATTCCTGTATGATAACAACTTGTACTACTTATTTTAAAAATAAAAATAAAACTTCTATCATGTACAATGTAAAAATTTTTTTTTACTTAATAATTTGCAAATATTATAAATTAAACTTTTTTATTTATTAATATTTACACGAAATCTTTTCTATCGTAACAATATAATAACAAAATGCGATAATTTCTATTATTGTTGTTGTTAGTGTATCAATAGTAATGGGAATTAGACTTATAACAGTGAAATAAAAATAATGCCTTTTTTTAAAGACCGAAAGTATTTATATTATATTTTCCGTAATCATTTCATCAACGCCAACCTCTGGTCATGCGCATTATAGATAAATATGAATCTGTTTTAAATTCGAAGAAATATCTGAAGTAGCTCGCTTTGCCTTGTATGAGTTGCAAAATATAGATCATCAAGACAATTTAAAAGGGAACAACATTTGTGTTATTCAAAATTTTATTTAGTTAAAAAAATCTGGAATATTTATTTACCGGGAAAAGCTACTAACATTATTTGGTTTACTTCCGATGGCAGATCAGTACCCAGGTAATGAGTTATCGGATTTTTTTAAAAATCATGTGTAGAACATTTTTTCCCTCTCATAAGTATTTAATTATTTTTTATACTTGTAAGCCTGCAACAACTAAAGAACTGAAAACATTTTTATATGCACATTAATTCAAAACTTAATGTAATTAAAAATATATATAAGCAATATCGAAAGATAATTTTTCTTTCGATTAGATAATGTATATGTGAGCACATATGCAATTTAACGAAATAAATATATTTTTTCAACTAATTTATAGTATATACACTATATATATATATGGCTGCAGAAAGGAGTTTGCTATTAACTGAAAGGAGACCCTTTGATTCCTCTTGGAGGCATTAAAGGAACCGAGCAGGGCAAATTCCTAATGTCCACTCCATACGTTCTTGTCGTTGCAGCTGTTATTACTATGTGTTTATTCATATAATATACGAACATGGATGGGCTGCTCACCAACATGCATTAGCCAGCGTGGTGAGTTTATTGGCTTTTTACCTCTGAGTTTAAGATCAAGAAACACCATGGTCTTTCTTCTCAATGCCCGATGAGGAGAAAGAATGTTTGTGTAAATGATAATTATTTTTCCAATAAATATATACAATTATGACAGACAAAAATAAAGCATGGCCCTTATTCCCAGGAGGCTGTAAAGTCACCAACCAAGGCAGCGGTTGGTGGCTGAAGGCGGGGGGGTGCTAAGAATCCCCTGATTGCGGACCCAGGCTGCCATTTGATGACAACTTTTTATTTAGGTACTTACAACTGCAGATCACTTTCAAGTGAAGGAAGATTGCAAGAATTAGAAGAAGAACTCTCTTATATTAAATGGGATATTATTGGACTTTGTGAAGTTAGAAGAAAAGGTGAAGAGACAATTGATTTAAAAAGTGGACATATATTCTATTATAAAGGCACAAATATTGGAAATACAAGTGGAGTAGGATTCATTATAAATAAAAAAGTGGAAGAACAATATTGTGGAGATTGATGGTGTATCAGACAAAGTGGCAAGATTAGTTATACAACTTAATAGCAGATACCAAATGCAGATAATTCAGGTTTATGCCCCAACAAGTTCTCATAGTGATAAAGTAGTAGAAGATTTTTATATGGATGTACAAAAGGCTTTTGATCAGAGTAAACAACATTTTAAAATTGGTGTGGGAGACTTTAATGCTAGAATTGGTAAACAAATGAAAGATGAAAGTGCTGTAAGTAATTTTGCTTATGGTACTAGAAATGAGAGAGGACATAGACTTGTGGAGTTTGCAGAAAAAGAAAAACTTTATATTATGAATTCTTTTTTTGAGAAAAATGTTAAAAGAAAATGGACATGGAAGCATTCAAATGAAGGTACAGCAGAATTGGATTATATTTTGACTAACAGGAAATACATATTTCAAGATTGTAATGTTCTTAATAGATTTAACACAGGAAGTGATCATCGATTAATAAGGTGCAAGATATGTGTTAATGTAAAACTACAAAGACAAAAATTGATAAGAAAAACAATATTTACAGTTGATATTCCTAATCTTCAGAAACATTCTAATGAATTTAAATTAGAACTTACAAATCGGTTTCAAGGATTAGTAGATTTTGAACATGATTCAGATTTGAATGAAATTAATATGAAAATAACTGATACACTTTTAAAAACTGCAACAAAGATAGCTGATAGAAAAAAGCAGCAAATGACCAATAAAATTTCTACTGAGACTAGAGAATTTATGAAGAAAAGAAGAACTATGAAGATATACAAAAATGATGCATTAAAAAGAATTGAATATCTCGAATTTTGTAAAATGGTGCGGAAAAGAGTTGAAAATGATATAAGAAAGTATAACTGTGAACTAGCAAGAAAAGCTGTAGAAGAAAATAAAAGTCTTAAGAATGTAAAACAACATTTTGGTATTGGTAGGAAATTTATATCTGCAATAAGAAAAAAAAGATGGAATTATTACTAAAAAGAGAGATGACATCATGAAATTGCTAGAAAAGTTTTATCAAGAATTATATAGTAATAAAGAACAAGTACCTCCTATATCTATTACATCTTCCGAATTGCCCAGAATTTTAAATGAAGTAGTGAGAAATGCAATTAAATGTATGAAGAAAGGAAAGGCTCCAGGTAATGATGGAATTATAATTGATATATTAAAAGAAGCAGGTGAAGAAACAGAATTTTTTTTAGCAAAGTTATATACTAAATGTCTAAATGATAAAAATGTACCGAATGATTGGAAGAATGCAGTAATAATATTAATATTTAAAAAAGATGATAAAGAAGATATTAGAAATTACAGAACTATCAGCCTTTTATCAGTTTTATACAACCTTTTTACCAAGATAATTACAACTCGTCTATAGAGAACATTGGATTTCCACCAACCAAGAGAACAAGCTGGATTTAAAAGTGGTTTTAGTACAGTAGATCATATTCAGGTACTGAGAGAAGTTATAGAAAGGACAAATGAATATGAGTTGTCATTATGTTTTGAATTTGTAGATTATGAAAAGGCATTTGATTCTATAAACATTTCTTCAGTGATTAAAGCATTGGATCATCAAGGTATAGATCCAGGATAGTGTCATATTTTAAAGAATATTTATAAAAATGCTACAGCAACAATTAGATTAGTAATGATACTGGGAAAGTCAACATTGAGAAAGGTGTAAAACAAGGTGACTCCATAGCTCCAAAACTTTTTACAGCAGTGCTGCAAGAAGTATTTTATGGATTAAAATGGGAAACTAAAGGAGTGAAAGTAAATGGAGATTATTTAAGTCATTTAGATTTCGCAGATGATGTAGTTGTTTTTGCAAATAATGCTTCAGAGCTGCAGGAAATGTTTCAGGAGTTATCAGATGAAAGTAGGACTAAAGATAAATGTTAAAAAGACTAAAGTAATGTTTAATCGATTTGCTCAAAATATGAAAATAAAGATTGATTATGATGAATTAGAAGAAGTTAAGAGTTACAAATACCTTGGTCAGATTATTAATACAGATGGAAACATAATAGAGGAAATTAATCATAGAATTAAACTTGGTTGGAGTGCTTTTGGTAGAAATAACTTGATATTAAAAGGAAATATGCCTATGTGTTTGAAAAGGAAGGTTTTTAACAAATGTGTTTTACCAGTTCTTACTTATGGATCTGAGACTTGGACACTTAATAGAAGAGCAATACAGAGACTTCAGACCGCTCAAAGAAGTATGGAAAGATGTATATTGGGAGTAACAAGAAGAGATCGAAAACGCAATGTATGGGTAAGAGAACAAACAGGTGTTACTGACCTCATTGAAAAAATTAAAAGATTGAAATGGAGTTGGGCTGGACATATTGCTAGAAGAGATGATAATAGATGGACGATTGAAATTTTAAAGTGGATTCCAAGAGATTGTAAAAGACCCAGAAAGAGACCACATGTGAGATGGATGGATGAAATAAGAAAGTGTGCAGGGGTGATGTGGAGAAGAGAAGCTGAAGATCGGAGAAGATGGATTAAACTTGGAGAGACCTTCATCCTGCAGTGAATTGATAATGTTTGATAATGATATATATATATATATATATATATTATTCTTAATATGTTTAAACATTATGAATAAAATAAAATACTATAATAATATATGGATATCTACTGTATATAAAATTATTAAAGCGTGTGTAAATTTCTTCAGAAACTCATTTTTTTTTGGATGCTAAAAATCATTAACATTGTTTATAAAAGCACTTCACAGGAGCCTCTAATTTAATAATATTTTCTAGAAATAATTCAAAGATAACTTACGTGCTGGGATCTCTAGAAATAGAAACAAAAAATATGTATAAATATTTCCGTATATAAATTAATGCTTGTTTAAGAATGTATGTCAAATCTCATACTTTATAAAATTAAGAAAATCACACACTCATATGTATAAATATATGTAAATTAAAACATAGTGAAATACTGTATATCTAGTTTTACCTATATATTCTGTATATAATCTATAAATAACTAAACACAGTACATTAATATAATTCAAACACACACTGACGGTGCACATATCTATATAGTGCCTTGCTTTATATCTATATGTATATAATTTAAATGGAAGCAAAGTACCTTTCGCATATGATGTGTGAATTGTTTCCCGTCAGTAAATATTTTCAAAACACAGACAGCCACAAGTATTTAGAGCTTACTTTTAAATAAACGAATATTCATTGACAGAGTTATTAATGGAAAGTGAAAGGTAGTTTCCTTCCATCTAAACTATATTAATATTTAAAAGCGCTATATTATTTAATATTTATATTGCAATCACTGGTATATAAAATAAAATTAATGTCTTCCGAGTATTTATTTTTTGATTCAGTTCATAAAATGACGTTCTATCTTGACTAAACTGTTTTATTTGAAAACTTTTAAAAATAAGTAATTTTATTTAAATTAAAATAAGTAATTAATTTTATTTAAAAAATATTTTAAGAAATTCTAAAAATTAAAATATAGAATAACTGTAATAATGTTAAAATACAAATATAAATTTTTATTTTACTATACAAATAAATTAAATATCAATTGTTTATAAAACGTTGCAGTTTATGAATGAGTATTTATATCATTAATGTTGTAATTTGATTCACGACAAGTAATAGAGCTTTAATTTTCTAATAAAATAAATGGTTTTAAATTTATAATTTAGGGCATATGTATATACTATATTTCAGCAATAATTTTCTGACATGACTGTAGACTTCTAATATAGATGCTAAGATATAGCTGAATATAGGTAATAATGAAAGGTAATTTATATATTAGATAGTGATTAGCAATGTAAAAAAGTTAGAGTAGCATTAAATAGAGATGAAAGCAGTTTCTCATACATTATACATATTCTCAATGCAGTTATTATTTTTTACAAATTCAATTTTCCAATTTATGTAAGTTAAAAATTAATCTGCAACTTGTCTCCGTTTTATATAACAACTATTTAATATTGCATAATAATATTAATCATATTGAGAATTGCGATTTATCATGTGATAATATGTTCCATAAATTTAGGTTTATAAGAATCTCTGCCCACCATTCTGACATGGTTCATAGATGTTTAGATCTGTTCATACCTGAAGAAGCTAGGTTGTAATTTAAACTTATGTATAGAAAAGACTATCTATTTATTTTATATTAGATAGTAATTAAATGTCTACAAGGAACCCTGAATTATACCGGACAAAAGCTTTAGACTCGCATATACTGACCGCCAGGGTGCCACTAGCCGAAATTTGGAACTAGACATTTATTTTTAAGGGGTTACAGGATATGCGAATCGAATGAGCCGGACTAGCTCAACCAAGCAAATGAGATCTATGTTTTGTTCAGTGAGTTGGAAAGGTAGCAACAGAAAACAAAATCAACTAAGTAAATGAATAATTTTATTACGAGTATGATTAAATAAACATAAATCTAAATAATAATCTTTAAAGCACATTTAAAATATGTACTACACGTACATTCGTCATGATTAAACTAAAATATTTATACGGCTTTGAAAGCGATTTCCTGTGCGTGAAAGAGTGCAAAATACTGATAGTAACAGAAGTATTAGTAAGTAGACAGTGATCTCACGCAAGACAAGGGAGGTTAGCTTCCTGCTTATAACCCATAGTTAGGAAAAGGCTGAATCTCCGTATTTGAGATTTATGTAAGCTTATGTCGAAACCGAAGGAATGCGAAGGTAGCTTCCAAAACATTAATAATAATAAAAGAGTGTTGAAAGTTATTACTTTCAATCGATTGACCTCCCTCTGAGTGAGACAGGCTAGAAGCTCACGATCTACCTATTGAGAGGGTTAAAACGATCGTACATGCCCCTAATAAGCGAATTGGAAGCTTGAAGAAATAAAACTAAAAACGATTATATTTCATAATCGTCTATTATAAATAATTACAGTTTCATGACATAAGTAGAACTAATAACAAAATGGGTCACGAGCCAGAAATCAATTAAAATAGTCTGTAATATCCAGACTGCGTTCTATAATAAAAGTAATGTGAGATTAAAGTAAACTACTTTCTTACTTACTGAGACTTAAATAGGACGGACAGTAATAGGTTTGAAACTAGCACTTGTTAAAAAAAGAAAGAAAAAAAAATCAAGTACACAGAAATCAAATTACATAAGATACAACTTGAAAAACATTTATATTTAAAAAAAAAAGGAAACACATATAAGACAACATTATTTAAATTGCAAAATTGTAAGGTACCT
Organism: Epiperipatus broadwayi; assembly: GCA_028023455.1. Taxonomy (NCBI): domain Eukaryota; kingdom Metazoa; phylum Onychophora; class Udeonychophora; order Euonychophora; family Peripatidae; genus Epiperipatus; species Epiperipatus broadwayi. The sequence goes on from JAQFVV010012586.1 coordinate 665,102, forward strand.
TTATAATTTATTTAAATGCTAGTGCACTAGACTTCTTAAGTATAGTCCGTTGCTCTGGATTCACTGACGGTAGGCTTGGGCGAGTTGGTTAGTGGTTTCTTTGGAGCCGGTTCTTATGGCATTATAGGCAGTTAATGAAGACACAGGACGTCCGAACCTGTCCTGGCGAGAAGCTTAGCACATCATGATAAAGAAAATATTCTTGCTGTAGGTTTAATGTTTATTCTAGGTAGAATAATTACCGGATCAGCTTTCAGAATATGCAGGAATAGTTAGTGCAAGTATCTCTCGGAGTTGGTGGAAGTGTCTCAGAGTTTGTGCAATTCTCCTGTCAGAGTTGGTGTCTGTCTCTTTGCGCTGGTGCAAGTATACTAGCTGATGCAAGTATTCTAGCTAGTCCTAGATAATCCAATGACCTGATTCAGCCTGTTATATCTGAATCATATCTCTTAAACCAATTACCAAACTTTTTCTTTTTAATTAAAATTTAAAAATTCTCTATCTAGATAACAGTAGTTATCTAATTAACGAAATAAATTGCCCTTTACAGATCTAGGAACTAACTAATGAAAAATTCTTTTCTTTTTGTTTTGTTTCTTTTTTAATTATTCTTATCAATATAAATCCCAAATCTGTAAAGCAATCTATTTGTACACTTTACTTTTACATAAATTTAACAAAAAAGTAATCTTAGTTTTTTTTTTTTTTAAATCAAAATTAAAAACCAAATATAACTGTGGTATTAAAATATAATTCCCACGCACATACATATATATTTGTACAAGCATTAAAAAAAAACTTTTAATCAAGTTTTACAAACGAAATCTTATATAAAAATTTATTTTATTTTCTTCACCTCTATAAAACTATAATTTTTGTAATGGTGTCTTAAACATCCATTACAACTGCCTCTCCGTCATCACAAAAAAAAAAAAAAAAAAACTTAGCTGACTTGCTCTGCCTACCACTAACCAGTTTTCTCTAAGTTTGATCTCACTTTAAAAAAAAAATCAAATCCGTCCGACTACCCTCACGAATACTATTTTAAATCGTTTGTAAGTAACATAAATTTTCAGGAATATACTGGCGATCTATTAAAATAACTATTTACAACTAAGTAATACAATTACGATAGCCACTATACATTTTATTAAATAAAAACGAACATAATTCAAAATATCAAAATGTAATATTGTTTATCACACACATATATAGTTGTAATTATATATTACTTAAAAAATTCATTCAGGCTTATCACCTACGTCGAAATAAATTTCTATTCTCAACTCGTAGTCCAATTACAAATCCATTGAGTTTTTTTTTAGCAGTACTTCCGATCAATATCACTTACGCTCGGTCAGGCGGTTCTTTCTTTATTCTTACTGACTCTCTAATGTACGTTCCTTTCCCCCTTTTGTCTGTCTTTCGCTTGTAATTTATTGCCTTGTCTCTTTCTCGTTCTGTTTTATCTTGTAGCTTGTATATCTTACGACTCTTTAGCCGAGCAAAATATATTTGTTCAATGTGTCCCACTTTAGTACAGCCCACCTCGTTAATAAGAAATGAAACGAATCCCTCTTCTATAGTCTTTTCAAATAAAATTGCTCTATAGATAGCTTTTATCTCTGCCTTAAAATCATACTCCTTAACTTTTTTCTTAACTCTCTTCTTTTCAAATTCATATTCACAACCACTAGATATTTTAACCAATTTATTTTTAGTTTCTTGCAGAAACTCTTTTACGTTATTCTCTGTCTTTTGATTTGCATTTTCTATCTCACCACCTATCTGCATCCAATCTCTACCAACTTCTATCTCTATCTTTACCTTGCCTGTTCTAACGCTATCCTGTTCTAATTCATCTTTCATGTCTTTTGCCTCTTCCTTTACTATTTCAACTTCCTGAACCTCCTTATTCGAATCTTTCTCTATGGCGTCTATAGCTGCCTGATTTTTGTCAACTGTCTTCAATATTTCCTGTCTCATTCCTTTTATTTCTGCTCTCAGCTCCTCCAGTATTGTTTGTTGACTCCGTTTTATTTCTTTATTTTGTTTTGTTATATTTTGTTTCATTTCCAGCAACTCCTGTCGTATTTCTTTCATCTTGGCTTGCTGAGTGTGTTTCATTTCTATTATCAACTCTATCATCATCTTCATCATTGTCTATGTCTTGCTCTCTTATTTTTCTACTATCTGGAGGTGTTTAAGTGAAACTGGGCTCTCTTCCCAACCTACCTCCCTACCGTTTTCTTCTTTAGCTTCCATTTTCAAAATAAACTTAGCCCCGATGCAATCTAATTATTTTTTTTCAAATTACCAATGGAACTTTTCTTTTAAATCTGTTTATTACTACTTTTTTAAAAAAACTTTACGAACGTCGAACTAATTAATAAACTCTTTTTGAATATCAAAACATTAAATAAGGACAGATCCTAAACTTCCTGCATCTTTCCATCAATTTCTATTCTACCACTAACTTTATTTCACCTATTTTCGCCTACCATTTCTGTTTATTTTTCCCAAGCATCCAATATCGGCTCCCACGTTTGGTTACACCAAAAATTACTATCCTATATACCAGACAAAAGCTTTAGACTCGCATATACTGACCGCCAGGGCGCCACTAGTCTGAAATTTGAAACTAGACATTTATTTTTAAGGGGTTACAGGATATGCGAATCGAATGCACCGGACTAGCTCAATCAAGCAAATGAGATCTATGTATTGTTCAGTGAGTTGGAAACAAAATCAACTAAGTAAATGAATAAATAAATAATTTTATTACGAGTATGATTAAATAAACATAAATCTAAATAATAATCTTTAAAGCACATTTAAAATATGTACTACACGTACATTCATCATGATTAAACTAAAATTTTTATACGGCTTTGAAAGCGATTTCCTGTGCGTGAAAGAGTGCAAAATACTGATAGTAACAGAAGTATTAGTAAGTAGACAGTGATCTCACGCAAGACAAGGGAAGTTAGCTTCCTGCTTATAACCCATAGTTAGGAAAAGGCTGAATCTCCGTATTTGAGATTTATGTAAGCTTATGTCGAAACCGAAGGAATGTGAAGGTAGCTTCCAAAACATTAATAATAATAAAAGAGTGTTGAAAGTTATTACTTTCAATCGATTGACCTCCCTCTGAGTGAGACAGGCTAGAAGCTCACGATCTACCTATTGAAAGGGTTAAAACGATCGTACATGCCCCTAATAAGTGAATTGGAAGCTTGAAGAAATAAAACTAAAAACGATTATATTTCATAATCATCTATTATAAATAATTAAGGTTTCACGACATAAGTAGAACTAATAACAAAATGGGACACGAGCCAGAAATCAATTAAAATAGTCTATAATATCCAGACTGTGTTCTATAATAAAAGGAATGTGAGATTAAAATAAACCACTATTTTACTTACTAAGACTTAAATAGGACGGACAGTAATAGGTTTGAAACTAGCACTCGTTAAAAAAAGAAAGAAAGAAAAAAATCAAGTACACAGAAATCGAATTACATAAGATACAACTTGAAAAACATTTATATTTTAAAAAAAAAGAAAACACATATAAGACAACATTATTTAAATTGCAAAATTGTAAGGTACCTTTATAATTTATTTAAATGCTAGTGCACTAGACTTCTTAAGTATAGTCCATTGCTCTGGATTTACTGACGGTAGGCTTGGGTGAGTTGGTTAGTGGTTTCTTTGGAGCCGGTTCTTATGGCATTATAGGCAGTTAATGGAGACACAGGATGTCCGAACCTGTCCTGGCGAGAAGCTTAGCACATCATGGTATAGAAAATATTCTTGCTGTAGGTTTAATGTTCATTCTAGGTAGAATAATTACCGGATCAGCTTTCAGAATATGCAGGAATAGTTAGTGCAAGTATCTCTCAGAGTTGGTGGAAGTGTCTCAGAGTTTGTGCAATTCTCCTGTCAGAGTTGGTGTCTGTCTCTTTGCGTTGGTGCAAGTATACTAGCTGATGCAAGTATTCTAGCTAGTCCTAGATAATTCAATGACCTGATTCAGCCTGTTATATCTGAATCATATCTCTTAAAACAATTACCAAACTTTTTTTTTTAATTAAAATTTAAAAATTCTCTATCTAGATAACAATAGTTATCTAATTAACGAAATAAATTGCCCTTTACAGATCTAGGAACTAACTAATGAAAAATTCTTTTCTTTTTGTTTTGTTTCTTTTTTAATTATTCTTATCAATATAAATCCCAAATCTGTAAAGCAATCTATTTGTACACTTTTTTTTAAAATCAAAATTAAAAACCAAATATAACTGTGGTATTAAAATATAATTCCCAAGCACATACATATATATTTGTACAAGCATTAAAAAAAAATTTTAATCAAGTTTTACAAACGAAATCTTATATAAAAATTTATTTTATTTTCTTACCTCTATAAAACTATAATTTTTGTAATGATTCTAAACATCTATATATATATATATATATATATATATATATATATATATATATATATATATATATATATATATATATATATATATATATATATATATTGTCCCTATGTGCATAAGTGTGTCAAAAACAAATATTTAGAAAATGAATATGGTCATTCTAGCTTCCTAAAAAGTATAAGCAAAGATGAACATAGAAGTAAATATGAGTTGCAATGGCTATACAAATCAATTTGTAAATTGTGAATATATTTACGTACGAGTACACAATATATAGTAGTCTTTTAATAAGTTTATTGTACAACTTGAATGCAATCTCTTAAGACCATATGGAGAAAACATTGAAAAACATGAATCATAATTCTTCATTGTGCTACATCCTCAACATATTTTACCAATGAAAAAAATCAGTATTATATATTTTAAAACATCTTTGAGTTCTGCATGCTTTAATATATTGGCTTAGTGTTATATTTTGGAGTGTAAAATTCCCAGATCAATTTCAGTTCTTGCACTTCTGATATACAATTTTTTTTATAAATTCCTTATAAACTCCTGAGTAATAAACCCAAACAATTACTAAGCATCTTTAAAATAATCTTCATTATTTGGCCTACCTCCATCACATAACTTGGTTTTCATTTAACATCAAATATTTTTATGATACCTTTTATTTTTTATTTGTTATATATACTTAATTAAGTGAAGATGATTCCTTACAATTGTTAATTAATATCATCATGTTCATTAATTTAAAAATTATATGCCAGAAGGCTTGTGCATAAAATCCCTATCTAGTGCCTACTCATCCACTGACAAAAACCACATACTAGAAACTAGTCTGGGAATATTGGATGAGTAGGCACTAGCTTTCTGGCATCCATTTATTACTCTGGCTTGCACTGAGTGTCACTAATGTATGGAGAGTTTTGCCTGTTTTAATTTTCACTACACCCTTCTTATACAAGGTAGAACTGGTTTTTATCTACTTTTAAGACCTTGTGGATGGTTATAATTATAAACATATGATTAATGACATGTGAAAAAGATATATGATACTTCCAGGTGCCCATTTGGTACTGAACCAGCACTCATCAGTTGGCCCAGACCACAATCTTTTACACATGTCTTTATCTGTGTTTAAATATATATAGATAGGAAATTAGTGCAATTTAATTGATAAGTATCAAACTTGCTCCCCTTATAACTTTGACACAAACCACTTAATGGAAGAATATTAATATTTTTTATTAATAATTCATTAGACTTGAGATTATTCAATAATGAATAATATTTTTGTAAAGTAATTTTCACCATACCACTCTCACACAACGTAGGGGCAGGTTTCTGTCTGCTTTTAACACTTTGTGGATGGTTTATTAATATACTTTCCATTGAGTGGTTTGTGTCAACGTTGTAAGGATATCAAGTTTGGCATTTATCAATTAAACTGTAATAATTGCTTATCTACATATACTGAACAATGATAAAGATATGTGTAAGAGATTGTGGTATGGGCTAACTGCTTTGTGTTTATTCAGCATATAATGTGCATTTTGGAGTTAATACATCTTTTTCACATGTCTTTGGTCATGTGTTTGTAATTACCTCCCTACATAATATGTTAAAAGTGGATAGAAATCAGTTCCTACATGTGTGAGAGTAAAAATTATCCTACAGAAATATTATCCATTATTGGATAATCTATAGTCTAATGAATAATAAAAATTCTTAATATGATCATAGAATATAGCTATTATATTTTTACATTATTATGTACGAGTCTTAAGTGAAATTCTTCCGATGACTTTATTTAAATTAATAGTACATATATAACTCTCTTAAATACAATAAGTTTGGAAGAATATCAATTAATTTTATTTGAGTATAACTTGCTAATTCATTTGCAGGTAAATAGATTTTGTATTGATCCTAATCATTTAAATTTATTTTAACTTTAAAAAAACAAGATTAGATATCTTAAGTCAACATGTGTTGAAGATTTTATGATTTTGTAATAATGCATTGGAATCTAGTAAACATTAATTGCTATTCCAGAATATTTACAGATTGCTTTCAGATCATTAATACTTTCTGATGAGCATTCTCTGATTAAGAAAAATGGCACAATAATCGACACATTTAAATATAACAGTCACAAAGATGAAACTCTTCTTTTGTTTTTAATCTTCCAGTGTGCAATGTGTTGAACAGCATCCTAATGGACAAGTTGTTAAACATTTGTATTTTTTAGTATATATATATATATATATATATATAAATACATCATCTGACTGTCACAATATATATATATATATAAATTTTGTATATTTACATTAAAAATATTATGACAAATATGCAATTTAATACTAGATATAAAGTATTTTATAATAAACCCTTTTATTTACTTTGTACTAAAAATGTTTCTTCAACCACATTTGGGATTTTTATATTTAACTTGAAATAAAAGTGTGGGGAGAGTCCACTAATTAATTAATTCTGTCTTTTGTTATAAAAAAATAGTGATGGACTTAATTAATTTTTTGATTACTGCCCTGTTCATATTTTTATTGCAAGTTAAATATAAACTCAGCAATTGTGGTGTTTGAAGAAATAATCATTTTTTAAGTCAAAAGTAAATAAAAGCTTTTATTATAAAATATTTTTTATATTTATTATTATTTACTTTTCAGCATTACGACTGTAATCAAAGATTTGTTTTCATTTCAATTTTAAATGATCACTAAATCAAGTTTATTTTCAACATAGCTTTGGTAAGCATTTTTAAAAATCAATTTTTATAATCAAAATATAAATTTCATATACTTTTTAAAAAAGAAATATTTTATAATCAAGATTTATTTTAATTTTGATAAATCACTGAAAACTTATTGATGTGATATCAACATATTTAAAATCTTATATCAAAATATTTGAAATTTCATCCGCCCACTGCTCTATATTAAAGATACTAAGTAATTTACCTAAAATATTTTAGTGTCACATTGCATCAACAGTGATTTATATAAATATACAAAATTGAACAAATTCTATTGAATATAAATATATTAAACCTTCATTTTAAAATTTTATTCTAACTTCAATGAAAATGTTTAATTGAAACAAACCACCAATCAAAAATATTTATATACTGCCCTCTTATGCACATTATTGAAAACTTATTGAAGTGATATCAACTTATTTGAAATATGATGTCAAAATATTTGAAGTTCTATATACCCACTGCTCTGGAATAAGTAACCTAAATATATTAGTGTCATATTACTTTGTCAGTGATTTATATTAAATGTACCAAATTTGAACAAATTTTATTATATAGTAATATATTTAACCTCAATTTAAAATGTTTAATTCTATCTTAAATTAAAGCATTTAATTATAACAAGCAAATAAATGAATAAGACTACAATTTAAAAAAAGTGTTTTATAAAAATAAAAAGTAATCTTAAAAATATGTAAACTTTGAAAATAAAGAAAAATATTGATAAACTAAAAACAATAGATTTTGTTTGTAGCCTGGTAGAAAAATTGTATTTTTTAATGAAATAAAATTTATGTCCAATTATATTTGTCAATGAAATAAATTTGTACAAAAAATATAAAAAAAAAAAAAATATTATTTTATAAATATGCTAACTTTTTGTATTTCTGAACTTTCTATTGTTCTATCTGGTGAAAGATTTGAAAATGCTCAACATGTTGCTTCTTATAAAATCTTTGTTTTATATTAAAATTCAATGAGTTGATTTGATTTCCTTTTAATTTAATTTTGTAAGTGGTTAATATTCTAAAAAATCACATTTAACCATTTTAAAAATTTAAAAACTGTTTTGTAATGATAATAATGTCATCACAGATAATTACGCAAACATTAAAATTAAAAATTAATGATTTAATTTTTAAGTTTTTGTTTTTAATGTGAACAAATGAAGGTAGAATTTTAATAACTCTATCAAATTCTGTTTTAAATTAAGACATTTTCTTACAACAGTTACTATTTTAAAGATTTTAACACCAATTGATGTAATAAACACTGTCATATAGCCAAGTTTATTTACTTCAATTTTTAAAATAAAGCATAAATGACTAAATTGAATGTTTAACTGTGTATTTATTTATAATAATCGACCTGTGTGTGAAAATAATAAAAAATATGGTACTAATTACTTAGCTGGGTTTGGCTGTCTAAGCTGCTTGATGGCATTGCACAGAAACATTATGGCCTGTTTTGTGCTTTGCAACACTTTATGTAAATTCACAAATTCACTGTTCACTACTGAGTGTTTGGATTTCAAGTGACCACAAGTTTTTATATCTCCATAGCAGAGTAATTTCATTTCTACTTAAATGATGTAGTCTGAACTTGGAATGCAAAACATTGGGAAAGTGTAGAGCTGAACATGATTCAGCTGAGCTCATGTGAAAACTCATGCTTTTGCAAGAAATTATATGAGACAAATAAAATGGCACAGAAATAATGCCACTTACTAATGTCAGTCAGGCTCCTGCAACTGAGGGTATTCGATTCCTAAAAATTAAATATTAATGACATAGTAGGAAAAAATAAAAGGATCAAAAAATGTCATTAATAGTAAAAGTTCTTTGTAAAAAGGGCAAAATAGAAATTGCATAATACAAATCACCATATAGCCCAAAAAAATTGCTGTATTTTAAACATAAAAAAAAAAATGAAAGTTGTAAAAGTCTGAAGTTTTGATGTTATTGTAGCATTTGGGAGTGGGGTGTTGAAAGGATCAAAAAATGTAATTAATAGCAAAAGTTGTTTTTAAAAATGGCAAAATAGACATTGCATAAGACAAATAAAAAAACCCAAAATTGCTGTCTTTTAAAAAAAAAAAAGTTGAAAAAGTCAAAAGTTTTGATCTTATTTTTATTTTTTTGGGAGGGGTAGGTTGAAAAATACTTTGTCTTCACTGAGACAAAAGATAGAGACCAAAGTTATTTTTGGTTTGTTTTTATTTTTAAAAAAAGGTAATGAAAATTGGTTTTGAAAATAAAATTTTAGTATATCAGCAGTATACCAATAAAGCCCACCCCCCCCCAAAAAAAAATGACCATATAGGCAAAAAAAAAGTCGCTGTATTTTATTTTTTTTAAAAAAAAAAAAAGAAAACAAAAGTTGAAAAAGTCAAAAGTTTTGATATTATTTTAATTTTTTGAAGAGAGGAGGGTGGATTGAGAAATACTTTATAAAAGTTAGGGACAAAAGTTATTTTTTATTTGTTTTTATTTTTAAAAAGAAAGGTAATAAAATTGATTTAAAAAATAACATTAAAGCCAAAAAAAATCGCTGTATAGCCCAAAAAAAATCCTAAAAATGAAATATTAAAGATGGAGTAGAAAAAATTATAGGGATCAAAAAAAGTCACCATATTTTAAAAATTGCGGCCCAGTAATGTTGCATTGTATTGTTTTTGAATGGCAACAATGCCATCAAGCAATCAAGTCTGGCTAAGTAATTAATACCAAATACTTTATAAACATGAAAAAAAAAGAAGATATTTCATTATACTTCAAAATCTTCGTATGAAAACTACACTAGAAGGATGTGAATGGGAATGTCGTTTTTAATGCAAGTCTGTAAATGCTAATCTTTTCAATTTTTTTCAACATTAACATCAATAAAAGTATTACATTAAAATCTACTTTTAAAAAAAAAAAAACCATGACATTATCACTTAGGATAATATTAATATTATGATCTAAATGTCTATTTATAATTACAAAATAAATTCTAAAAACAATTCTTATGATACTTATTGAGGCATTTCTTTTATTGCTAATAAAATTTCCTATTTTATGTTATTTCACTTTTCTCAATTTGTATTCTTCTAAAAAACATTTTGTTTAAACTAAATCTGAATCTAAAATGTCATAATATTTACAAAAAAAAAATAACATTTAAAAACATAAACAAGCTATGTCTAAACTTATACACTTCAATTTCCAAATTTATACAAAAACTGAGATTGTGTAAGTACAATGTCTATTTTTAAAAGTGATTCTTTTTTACCTTGATAACATACCACTCTGGTTTGTTTACTATTTTTTTTAAATAATACTGACATCTAGTGATTTTAATTGGAATTAATATATCAATATGCATTTTAATTCAGATTTTTATTTCAAATGAATGAAAAGTTAAATGTGGTAGGTAGTTGAAATTGAGTCATTTTAAACCACCTGTATTTGCAGTAGGGCATTATCTTAAATAGTGCAATTTGGTAATTGATATGAAAATGTTAAACAAGTAAGCAATCACTTTTCTGTTGGTAACATGTTAAAACAATTTATGAATTTACATCTTGCTGTATAACTGTTTCACTGAATAAATACTCTCACTAATTGACAAATGAGTCACTGCACTGCTAATCTAACAGTATAATATATCAACCTTTTTTCTTATAAATACTGTAGACAGATTAGATTTTACAGATAAAATAATGTATTGGTGCAGACATTATTTCTGAACTATAAACTTTTTTTAATCTTTACATTCAGCAGACTGATGTTTTATTAGTCAGAAAGTCAGAAGCTTGAATTTGTGTTTTTCACCCTCTTCTGGGAGATTTTGTGAACCATATATTTCCAAACAATAAAATTCACATTTATATATATATATTTTATTTTTTAAAAAATTCTGAAGATGTCTGAATAATCAAAAAAGTGGGAATTTCAAAGTGTGGTAACCTCCACAATGATGATTACTCATTTTATTCCTGGAAACCTCAAATTTGCAATAACTTTGCACTATTATTTCGATTATGAATGACTGAAAACTTGCTTTATTGAAAATTTATGATTATTTTTGCATAGTAATTGTGTGATAGTTATTAGAAATTAATAAAATATATTATTACATATTATTTTTTAAAGAAATGATTAATTCTTAAATATAAAAGATTATATTTTTCTGAATAAGGTTGCCATGGTAATTGAAATTATGAAATATGGTCTCTCTAGAAAATATTATCACTAACAATCTGTTAAAAATATAGCAATATCATAAAAATTACTAAAAAAATTTAAACCATAAATTGATAGATTTACTAAATATTAATAATTATTTGTTGAGATTTAAAAAAAACATCAAACAAAAAAGATATTGTTTATTTTTTAAATTGAATCTGCTCAGTTTGATGTTTAATGATGAAACAGCACTTTGTTTTGATTAAAATCTAATTTTTAAAATAATTATAAAAATCAAATGTGGTTTTTTAAAAATTTATTTAATTTTTAAACAAAAATATTTACCAAATGAGGTGAAATATATTATATTCTGATAAATTATAATGGTTTAATATTAATGTAAGTTGAAAGGTTATAGCAAGTGAGAACAAAAAAATCTGTCAGAGTACAGAAGAGTTTATCTTTAAATATAATTTTACCTTTTTTAGGATTATCTTTATTTATTTTTTGTTTTGCTTTATTCTTATATCTCTTTAATATTTCTTGAATTCTAAAATATGATTTGAACAAATGTTAAAATATCACCATTTGCAAAATATTTATGGTTTAAAAAACTCCTTTATTTTATGATATCTTATCTTATTATTTTAATTTGCAAAACCCTTTTTACAAATACATTTGGAGAAATGTATATCTTATGTTATTAGCTCTATAATTTTTATCTACTTTTTTAAAAAAAAAATAAAAAGAGAATAATTATACTCTTTTCTAATTAAATATTTTGGCTCTGAAAATGCTAATTTATTTAAGGCCTATTTTTTCGATATTAATTGTGATTAGAATGATTGTTTGAATTGGGGAACGTTTTATGCTGTTTGTGACTTGGCAGAGAAACTATTGGTAATGATTTTACTAAATTTTTGTAATGGTTGGAAAGTATTTTTAATTTTTTAATGTGTAATTGATTTTACGATATTTTTGCAGTCTCTCTCTCTATATATATATATGAAATGTTATTTACTGTTAAGCTAAGATTAATAGCTGAGGTGAAGCTATAAGTTTGTTATTAGTGAGCCTCTATTTATGGACTTAGCACTTTTGGAGCACCTACAGCTCCATAATCATAGTCCTTTTTACATGCTGTTGATTCTATGCAAATGCATGCAAATTATAACATCCACCTTTTCGACATCGTGAAGCACGTGTCTTTTCTATTGATTGACATGGCATCGCTGGTGATGTAACCTGCCTCCTTAATCTTCCTCTTAACATCGTTCCTCTCTGTGCACATGATGTCAGCTTTAGACGGCACAAATCTATGGCTTTGCTCCTGCTGATGATCAGAAAATACTGAGCTGCCCTCTCCTTTAGTTGTGGCTTTTGTATATATATATCTATGCTGAGTACATTCGTATATAATTTATTGTAATAAAAATATTATAGCAACGTTTCAAACAGTTCACACTGGTCATAAACTGGGTAGTAAATCTTATGAAAATAGTTATATAAACGCTACAAACATTGTTAATGTTAATTATAAAAAGTAAATTATAAAAATTAAAATATGTTCGCAGCGCCTCTACTACTATTTTTATAATATTTATTACCAGTTGTGACATAATTGAAACGTTGGTATATATATATATATATTCTTATTATAATAAATTATACACTTTATCGGATAACATTTCTTTTATATCTGTAACCCGTGAAAATATTTGTTTTAATATATTTATAATTGATAAATGCTCTGATAAATATTTGTAATCAATTAAATCTTTCGAAATTTTGATGCACTACTTCAAGATTGTTACAAATCTTGAATAATTGCTGGCCCAATGAACCAGGATTTCTGTTAAAATACATGTTAAATGAAAGAAATTGATCTGAAAGACTTCATTGAGCGATAATTCAAAATTCATAGTAAGCTTTGAAGAGTGTGTTAACAATATACAAATGTATAAAATAAAGCTTGTAGAGTAGAAAATATTTAGCAAAATAGTTTAAGTTCAAATAGTTTTATATAAATATACTTAGATAACGAAAACTGCATAAAAAAAAATTAAGTTAAGTTAAAATCACCAAAAAAAAAATAAATAAATAAAGATATCTATGCCCTGCATCATCTTATTAAGTCAATGCAACTAATTGAATATTAATAACTGAAATACAGGCTTATTATATACTTGCATCAATATATGTAATGTATAGAGTTGATGAGCACAGACTTTCACACGACCCACCACTCTCCACTCCATCTCATAACACTGATTACATATTGTAATTAAATGTTAATTTTTTTATTCTCTGTAAATATATAATAAATTTAATAATTTTGGGAAAAAATACATTTATAAAAAAAATATAAATTATACTTATTGCTCTTAATATATTTATTATAAACAATTTACTTACAAACACGGATCCAAATCTGTCCTGCAAAAATAAAAAGTATGTATATATGTTTTATATATGTATGCATATATAATATTGAAATACTCGACAAATACAAAATTACTTACGTTAAAACAAAATTCATGCCCATTATAGTGATGAAAACTGGAATATGTATATATTAAAAATAAATTAATATTATTAATAATAAACAACATATGCAATTTTATTGCATTAAAATATTTACATTAAATTTTTAAAATAAATAATTAATATTCTTAAATGTTTGAAGAATCTATTAAATTAACCCAATTAAAGTTTATTTTGGAAGATATTCATATTTTAGAATTCTATTAGAAGATTTCTTACATGAAATTAAAATCATTTACATTTTATCTTTTATATATATATGTCATATTATTATTACTATTTGCGGGATATTCCGTGTAGTGAAAAAGCTAAATGCTGACGTTTCAGTACAATATCAAGTACCTTCCTCAGAGCGTCCTCTTTCTCAAATCATAAGAATGCATGTGAGATTTAAAATCGTTTTCTTTCTCCTCATATTTAAATTCTATTGGTTGAGAAGTTTTAAAATTTATTTTCTCTTCCAATAGTTTCTTCCAAATGTTGTTAATCTTCTTTAACTCACACCTTTCATTTATGCTCTTGGGCCTTTTAAAAATCTCTATAGCTTCTCTTAGCAATCTCTGGTCATATTGTTCAATTTTTGCTAAAATATTTGTTTTTTCAAAATTGATATCATGATTTGTTAATTTAATATGAGAATAAATAGCTGATGAATTGGATTTTTCTCTCACTGCCAGAATGTGTTCTTCCTTTCTAATATTTATTCTACGATTAGTCTGTCCTATATATGTATGTGGACAGACCCTACATGAAATTTCATACACACCATGACACTCCAAAGCAATTTTATCTTTAGGAAGAGGAAATATTTCACTAATTTTTTTATAAGTAGTGTAAATTGTGTGAATATTATTATTCTTTAAAATGTTACCAATTCTATCAGTTACTCCTTTAATATATGGCAAAATTGTCTTAATTTTTGATGTATCAAAATCTTTTTTCTTTTGATATGTATAAGCCCTATTAATAATTTTGTAATTAAAACCATTATGAAGAAGCATTTTATTAGTAGCAAAAAGGTTGAAAGAAGGGAAGATGGTTCTTTATTCCATGGTATATATAAAAAACCAACACACACTGGGAGATATCTGCATTTTCCCTCTCATCACCATCCTGCACAACTATTTTCAGTGGCAAAGACATTATTGGATAGAACAAAGAGACTTTCTGATGATAGCCATTTTCACCGGGACCTTTTTGCTCCTAATAAAATGCTTCTTCATAATGGTTTTAATTACAAAATTATTAATAGGGCTTATACATATCAAAAGAAAAAAGATTTTGATACATCAAAAATTAAGACAATTTTGCCATATATTAAGGGAGTAACTGATAGAATTGGTAACATTTTAAAGAATAATAATATTCGCACAGTTTACACTACTTATAAAAAAAATAGTGAAATATTTCCTCTTCCTAAAGATAAAATTGCTTTGGAGTGTCATGGTGTGTATGAAATTCCATGTAGGGTCTGTCCACATACATATATAGGACAGACTAATCGTAGAATAAATATTAGAAAGGAAAAACACATTCTGGCAGTGAGAGAAAAATCCAATTCATCAGCTATATATTCTCATATTAAATTAACAAATCATGATATCAATTTTGAAAAAACAAATATTTTAGCAAAAATTGAACAATATGACCAGAGATTGCTAAGAGAAGCTATAGAGATTTTTAAAAGGCCCAAGAGCATAAATGAAAGGTGTGAGTTAAAGAAGATTAACAACATTTGGAAGAAACTATTGGAAGAGAAAATAAATTTTAAAACTTCTCAACCAATAGAATTTAAATATGAGGAGAAAGAAAACGATTTTAAATCTCACATGCATTCTTATGATTTGAGAAAGAGGACGCTCTGAGGAAAGTACTTGATATTGTACCGAAACGTCAGCATTTAGCTTTTTCACTACACGGAATATCCCGCAAATAGTAATAATAATATGACATCTTTTATCCGTGAAAACATTAGAATTATATATATATATGTAAAAGATTAAACTTATGCATTTTTTACTTAATATTAAATCTGTTCTCTACCCTTATTTTCTTTCTTTTCTTTGTTTTTGCAACAATGTATTTATACTAACTGATCTTATAAACTTATGTATTAAAAATAATTTTACCATCAAAAAATAAAACTTAGCCATTTATAAACATTTTCAGTTCAACTTTGTGCGTAATAAAGAGAATAGCTAGTACGAAAAATATATATTGTAATATGTTTATCAAAAGCTGTTACTGTGCTCTAATTAAAACATCATAATAATAATAAAATAAAAATAAAGTAACATTATATTTTGAATTACAAGAGTCAAATTATCTCAACCCACATCTTTGACACCATCCATTTGAGATAAATATAGTGATGACTATTATTAATCATTTACTAAACTAGAAATATTAACTGATTAATAATAGTCATTACTATATTTATCTAAAGTGGATGACGTCAAAGATGTGGGTTGAGTTAATTTGACACTTGTAATTCAAAATGTAATTATTTAATATAGATAAATATTTTTCATACAGTAGGGATATATATGAGAGATAGTGATCTGGATGAATTGATGAGTGTTGGCTCAGCATGAAATGCATCTCGGGGGGGGGGGGTATTGTATATTTATTTATATGAACCTAAAAGAATATGTGGTAATATTGAGGTTATTTAATATATTTATAAAATAACATTTAATGAAATAATAGACGTCACTATATATATATACATATGTGTGTGTGTTTGTTAAAACTAAGTGTCACATGTCCATTTTTTATTTAAACAACTTTATTTATGCTATTATTTACTTTAAAAATAACGGAGCACAATATATATATATATATTGATAATATTTCTGAGTTGTAAATTTCACTATATAACTCTCACACAAGATAGTGACTGTTTTTGTGAAGTGATATAATTAGAAACATACGACCAAAGACATGTGAAAAAGATCTATGATCCCAAGATGCACATTTTATGCTGAATCAACACTCATCAATTGGCAAGGCAGCTATGCTAACCACTAGGCTATCAACGCTTGACAATAATCTCTAGTCTAGAGAATGACTAATGAAGAATAGCAATATATATATATATTTCAAAATTTTATTTTATCTGAAATTTTAATTCTATCAATTTCAAATTTTGAATTCACATCTAAATCTTAAGTTTTTAGATTTAACGCAAAGCAGTGAAAACCTTATTAAAATAAATATGTATATATTTTAAGTTTTTGCTATTAATATCATTGCATTTTTTAGAATCTTTTGCGAACAAAATTCGCTTAGAGGCTTAAAAAATAAACTTTTCCATATTTTTTTCAAGATTTGATTAAGTCCAAATAAGTACATTTGCCTAACAATTTGTAAACGTTGCAAATAAAATAAATAGTATTTGAGAAAAAAAAAAGTAATCTTAAAAACTAAAATTTAATACTTGTATATTATATTACATTAAATACATTTTATAAAAAAACTTAATTTTTACCTAAAATTATTGATATTTGTCTCTTCATCGTGAAACTATGATGTTATTTAACGATTGTAAAAACAAAAACTATGATGTTCTTTCTTAAAAAATAATTCTATATTTATAGCTGCAAATCGTGTGAAGGTGGAATATATTGAAAGATATATTTCAAATGAATTAGTTTCACATGTCATCAAAAAATCTATCATGATTATAATAGGCATAATCCAAATCAATTAGTTACACACTTTATTAATAAATTGATATTTGTCATATCTTTTACACGTAGCAAATATTTATTTATTTTTTTAAAAAAATATTTATGTGTTTTGCAAACAATAGCAATACCTTAAAATAATTAAATTCTACTCTAGAATTTTTATTACACAATGGATATGAATAATAAAAAAAAAAATGAATTCATTTGATAATCTTATTTCTAAAACCAGTTATATTTTATTTATTTCTTTTATAGATATATTTTCTTATTCTGCAGTATTATATTATGTTGTTTGTTCAAAATAGGTATCATGATGCCTTAAAAAATGATAAACTGGATTATCTTTGGTGATTTTCCATTCTTTTAATAAAATTTATTGTGGCAATTATTTACTAGGGCTACATTATGATCTTTATTAAGAATTGTTATTAGAAGCTATTTTATGAAAAAATTATCTATTAGTATATGCGGGATTCGAACTTAGACTTTCACACGACCTACAACTCTCAGAGCCATCTTATATTGCTGACCCACCTGATCACACCCATGTTGAAAGATAAGTGGGTCAGCAATATAAGATGGTACTGAGAGTTGTAGGTCCTGTGAAAGTCTGATTTCGATTCGCGCATATATTACATATATAAATGCAGGTGTAAGCCTGTACAATGTATCTATTATTATATCTTAAAACTCATACATATATATATATATTTCACACACAGTTTTCGATTATAAATTCATTAAAATTATTTCAGCAATGACAAAATATCATTAAAAATACATATAAAATAAAGTCTGCACTTTTAACCTTTTACTAAGATGAAAAAACAAACAAACGTAAATTTAATTAGAATTGTAAAACTAACATGTGCACTAAAATATAAACAAAAAGGTGTCAACAACTAAGTCATCATATATAATTACTTTATATACATCCCTTATACTTTTAACATTACCAAGACAAGGCAATCATATGAAAAGATAAAAAAGGAAGCCCCCTTTTTTGACACATGTTTAATATCTTAAAGAAAATATAAATGTAATAAAGGATAAATATAATTACATTTTCATTCTAATTAAGATCTTAGGCAAGAATGGGAAAGGAGATTCCGTTTTTTATCTATTTGTAATGTTTCCTTGAAAACAACTGTTCAAAAGTTTTTTGGTAATGTCATAAATGTAAAGGCTGTATGAAATAACTGTCTATAAAACCAGTTAACAGTTTATATTTATTCAGTTTATATGTGTGTATGTAATATATACCTTATAGGGAAGTCTATTGCATCTTATTGCTGTGCGTAAAACCTGGGTCTTGAATTTAGAACAATTAAGTTTTTTTTCAAGAGATTTAAGATTTTATCTTTCAGATAACTGGCCATTAGCCTATTCAGCTAACCTTGCATTGTTCATCAGTTAATGAATATCTAGCCAATATTAGTTAGAGAATAAGGCAAGAATATAAAATTACTCAACCCTTCATCACACAGAAATTACCAAGATAATAAATACTGTTTACTCTTTCACTGTTTTCTTTGAGAAGCCATTTCAAGAGTCTTTGCCATATAGTAATTATTTTTAAAAAGTAGCTGTTTTATATTTACATATGTTTTAATTATCCTATAATTTTCCGGGTTAAAATTTATGTCTTGAAGATCACCTCAATCTAATAAAATAATGTAAATATTTTTTTTCTGTAAAAATAAACTCTATATCTTTATAACTACAATGTATATGACTGTTATTGTTAAATGTCAAAAAATTTTCAACAATTACACTGCTGACAATTGTTTGGTTAGTTTATTGGAAAATCACGTGTCATTTAGCACTTAAGTTAGCAGGTTGAACTTAATAATTTGGTTCAAGGATCAAAGGGTTTTTTTTTCTTTGACTTTATTTACTGAAACTTGATTCAGATATCCTTAACTTTAAATCCAAACTTTTACCAGTGCATGAAAGTGATAACAATTAGATTTACTTAGGTCTACAACAATTAACTACTATAATCATTTAATTAAAAAAACACATGAGTTTATTGCTTTAGAAATTCATGAGATGATTCAGCACCAGAATTGTAAGTGCCAGAGTTGACCTTGGGATCCAATCCTGGGAGCTCCTCAGACCAAGTCAGATGCTCTACCGACTATACCAAACCATGTAGGATCAAATGGCACATGATTTTATTGCTGAAGTAGAAGTTTGAGTGCAAATCTGTGAGCACCAACTACTCTATCAATTGTAGCAGGGTATCATTCAGTAACAAACTTCATTAAAATTATTAATTGTTAGTCATTTCTTAACAACTTACTTTCAGTTATTTATCCATGAGCTAGAGATTTGTGAATAAATAAATTACAATTAAAAAATTTTTTAACTGAAAAAAAAGTGAACCCGTGACTTTAATATTTGGCAGTCTTTGACTTAAGCCTGAATCAATATCATTTTAAAAGGTATTAAAATTAAAATTTACCCAACCTATTTAAATTGTGTAAATTGAGCTTGTATTAAGAAAAATAGCTAGAAATGGTTAACAGAAATATTTTAAAATATTTTTTATTCCAATATATTTTCATTTAAAACTGAAAACTATTCCGTAGTTCTACATGATAAACTTTAGATATATTTTTGGACAGAATAATATTGAAGTATTGTTGTCTGTGTTTTATTATATAAGTATGTGCGAATTATTAAAAAATAATTTAATGTACATATAAATAAAAAGAAGATAGATAAAACGATATTCGATGAATTATTTAAAATTAATTTTTTGTTTAAAATATGCAATTGTGAGCACAAACTTATAAAATCTGTATATTTTTATTCCTCTCTTCAACTCTTTTTTGACATATTTTTATGAAAACAATAGAGAATTAATGTCACTTAAATAAACAATAGAGCATGTAATTTTTATAACGTTTAACGAAATTTCATAACGTAAGACTACCTCTTATTTATCTATATTTGTATATATATATATATCATCATCATCATCATTATCAACCATTATCAATCCACTGCAGGATGAAGGTCTCTCCAAGTTTAATCCATCTTCTCCGATCTTTAGCTTCTCTTCTCCACGTCACCCCTACACACTTTCTTATTTCATCCATCCATTTCACATGTGGTCTCTTTCTGGGTCTTTTACAATCTCTTAGAATCCAGTTTATATATATATATAGCTATGATGTCAAATAGTTAGTATATCTGATTGTAATTTTAGGATCAAAATTTGAATCCAGAAGAATGAAAATATTTTAGGCAGTTAAAATATTTTAAGCAAGTTTACAATTTTAATTTTAAATATCCGACTTATTTTTAATTGTCTTATCTAACAAATTATTGGTTGGTAAATGGGTAACTGACTATTATTTGCTGGAAAGTTAATATCTTACAAGATTGTTGGAATATAAAATTCCACCATACTAATGATTAATTTATTATCTATATAATAAATAGTCGATTATTTATATAGCACAGACTACGTATGTAATATAAAGAAGGAACAAACCGGCGGTCATGCGCTTTTATGATTCTACATGCAGTCGACCATGAGCATTATTTAAAAAGCATAAGTGTATGCTTATGCTCAGAGCTTATCTGTATATAGGTCAATCTCTGTTCACCTTAAGGTTTTAGCCCGTTGTGTGCCTGGATTATAAATTATTAATTCAATTGTACAAACTTATTCATTCTGTAACAGGGGAGAAATAGAAACTCATTTTTAACCTCCTATGATTAGAAATACATGGTAAATTTTAAATTTACTGTAATAAATAATCTATTATTTATATAGAAGACTACTTGTATAATCTCTCTCTAGCTATAGAATGAATAAGTTTGTGCAATTCAATAAACAATTTATAATTTAGGCACACAATAGATTAAAGATCGATTTCTGCATGTTGAGCAAAGATTAGCCTATATATAAATAAACTCTAATCATAAGCATATACTTATGCTTTTCAAGCAGATGTTCATTGGCGAGAGCATGTAAATTCATAAAAGTGCACGACCAGAGGTTTGTTCCTTCTTCATAATATTACATACATAATCTATCTACATAAATAATAGACTATTTGTTTAAAAAAATTCAAAATTTACTGTGGATTTCAAATCCAGGTGTTTAAAAATAAGATTTTATCTCTCTCCTACTACAGAATAAATAAATTTCTACAATTCAATCATTCTTTGTAATTCAGGCGCACAGTAGATTAAAGCTTTAATTTCAGAATGGTGGATAAAGTTTGGCTTATTATATATAGTTAATCTCTAAGCATAAGCAAAGTGATGTTCACAGGTTAGTGGATGTAAATTCGTAAAGCATGACTGAGGTTTGTTCAGTCTTTATAATATTATTTATATAATAATATCTGGCTAATAAACTGCCATCGATATGAAAGAGAGAATATAATTTGTAAGTTTGTAAAAATATCTGTAATAAGTCTGACATGTGAATCGTTACTATGTGATTTTATTGAATAATTATAATTATTTTTACTTCTACTGATAACTTACAAAGATTGTTAAATAAGATTCATATGTTTTCTTTACATGTTTGATTATGAATTCAAAAATATTAATGATGTGTTTAGAACTGGATTAAGTCTGAAATTTACTTATATTTCTAGTGATTTTCCGAAAACTAGGCTAAAATAAAAACTAAGAATAAGACGTTTTTTTCAGTTTTCTGATAAAGAAAGTGGGTATCTGCATTTATATCCGATCTTAATGGAATTTAATATGCTTTCTTTTTACTAGGTATTGTAAAGTATAGCTTACAATGCACACATTCCTAAAAAGATCAAACATATTTATTGAACCCAATTCATTTGGAATTTATATTAATAGTGGAAAGATTATTATTTGTTATTATTATTACCTATATACATATAATACACAATAAATTATTATATTTATAAAATAAAATACGATCAGTATTTTACAAAGTAATATTGTATATATAAAACTATTTGATTAAATAAACTGTAATGTATATATATTTTTTAATTTAAAATTGAATATTAATTTATAGTTAAATGAATTTGGGATGACTTGAAGTTAATTAGGTGGGCATGTGTGAAAATAAAACTGATTTTATTATTTTTTTTTTAATTTGTAATAAATGAAATGTATTTAAACAATACATATAAAAATCTAAGTGAATTTAAACAATAGGCAGTTAAAAATCTTGGCGTTCCTGGAAATCTACGCGCATGTGAAATGTATAAAAACAAAAGAGTTTACAAATCGTTCTTCTTTTTGTTATGGCACCTGTAACAAAAGACAGCAATTAAAACTAACATTTTAGAATGCTAAAATGGAGTTTTACTTTTTCTTTTAGTTAAATTATAAACATTTTAAAAATCAAATGCTGTAACTAAAAGTTTATCAAATTCAGAGGAAAGAAAATGAAATAAGAAGTAAGAATAATTGATAAATTCTTAAATAATTAAATCATGTTTTAAAAGTTGTTGGAGTAAATTTGAATATTTTAAACCATTTCAAAAAGAATAATAAGAATTAAGTTTGCTGAAAATTGGAAAAGAAACAAATGAAATAATTTTCTTAATATATATATATATATATATATATATAGCATTACTATTCAAATATAAATATATGATTAAAAATAATTATTAAATTGTACTTTAATATGAAAATGGGCTGGAGCAAAACATGTTATTGTGTGTCATGGTATTTCCTACCAGCTGCATTAAACCTCTATATCTATCTATCTATCTATCTATCTATCTATCTATCTATCTATCTATCTATCTATCTATCTATCTATCTATCTATCTATCTATCTATCTATCTATCTATCTATAGTATATATATATATATATATATATATATATATATATATATATATATATATATATATATATATATATATATATATATATATATATATATATATTTCTACTTTATTGTAAACACATAAGAAGATGCCTGCAGTCCAAAGCAAACAAGGATTGGAATACTTTATGGTGAATCAAATGAGGATCAAGATGTTTACCATTAAACACAACTACAGGAGACACCATTGTATCTATCTATCCTTGCTAAAGAAAATGATTTACTAAGTGAAACTGATTTGAAGAATAACTTGCCTAACTATCAACTACTATTACTTTTATTAGGATGATTTTTATAAACTTTGTTCCAATTATAATTTTTAATCAAAGAATCAATATTATAAATTTTTGTTTATTTATTATTTTTTATTTTATTTATATTATCTGTTGTAATTTCACACTCAGATGCTGAAGCCTCATTTTTCAGAATTAGCAAAGAAGAAAAGGGGGGATTATTCATTTTGATTTTTTTTTATATTTTCATTATAAATAAAATTTAGGTATCGCCACCTGCTTCACATCAGGTTATCCACATAAATATAGAGGTAAGATTCTCTAAATTTATATATAGGTTAAATTACAACACTTATACAGAATACATATTATATGATTTATTTTGTGATTAACCGTGTATGTATATTTTCCAGTATGTTTGACTAATCAACTGGTATCTGTCTCTATCATATATATAAATTGGGGAAACTTGTTAAATAGATTAACATTTGTAAATATATATAATTTAGCTAGCCAGTATCTCAATTACATTAAATAACTAAAGTTTATTTTTCTATATAATTATGATTTGTAGAGAATGATTGACATAGGTGGATTTCTACCATGGGGTATAAGGGTTGGATCTAGAGGATAATTAATTAGTAAGATGGTAGAGATTCACTTGTGACACATGTACATATGATTATTATTATTTTTTTTTTTTTTATATTTTTTCTTATCATTACTATTGTTGTTATACTTGATATTTATTATTGTTAATAAATGTTTGAGAATTTGTATTATTCCAGTCTCTGGTTATTGAGTTGTCCTGACATTCCACAGTTTATAAATAATTATACATTCACACACATCTATTTTTCTTATTATATAAAAGCTAGAAAATAAAACAAATATAATAGAATGCTAGTTGTAACCTATATATAGGTGCAGGTGTTGATGTGTATATCTGTTTATACCTGCTAAAGGAGTTAAAAGCAATATTCTCTCTGGGTTTGAATATTAGGGCATAACAGAATTTAAAAGGGGAAAATTCGATGAACTAACCTAAATTGCATTTATTATTATTAAATAGGGATAGAGTGAGTCAATTAAAGTGTATGCAATCATTGGTTAAGTATTTCATCAGGTTCTCATTAGTATTCTATCAGATGACCCGCAGTCTGAACATAGTTGGACGCAACTTTTTTCCCTTCTAAACCTGGTAGGTCTCTGCAGATTGTTTCATTAGGGGTAATAAATTAGAGCATATTAACTTATCCCCACACCATATTGCTACATCTCCATAGTAGTACAGTCTGCAAGTTAGTTGACCATCCATTACATCTGGTGTTTGCAATGTTTGGGATTAGTTATGATTATTCAGTCCGTTATATCTGGCGTCATCAACTTATGGGGCTAGTGGTCATTGTTCCATCCATTATATCTGGCACCAGCAACGTTTGGGGCTTGATAGATAGGTGTATCATCACATAAATACTTTGTGAAAGTTGGTCATAGATTGTGATTGAACCAGCTGATTGTTGAATCTGATCTATATATCTAAATGGGAATCTTCCCGTCCGTTATAGTATATAATAACTAAAATATTAAAAATTCCAAGCATTATGGTTTATTGCTCAGGACCATAAGAGTTTCAAATGCCAGAAGTAATAACGCTGAGTCATCAATCACAATCTTTGGTAGCCATAGTTATTTCCACTCTACTATTGTTTCAAATCTACCAGACAATCGATCCAGTTATTACTA
Source organism: Epiperipatus broadwayi (assembly GCA_028023455.1). Lineage (NCBI taxonomy): Eukaryota > Metazoa > Onychophora > Udeonychophora > Euonychophora > Peripatidae > Epiperipatus > Epiperipatus broadwayi. Next base: position 690,574 of record JAQFVV010012586.1, read on the forward strand.
TATTATTAATACGTATATATAATACTTTTGCTATGTATACACACATGCTTGAAAAAAATTGTTATTTTTTCCTTTCTGCTTTAGTATCTGGCTTTATTACACATATACAAAACTATTACATATATAAAGAAGTGAAAATTAAAATTATATATATATAAATCTTATGAAAGCATCTAACACTCATCAATATCCAAACAAAAATTATACATTCTACTTTAAAGATACGTTTTTATTTATAAGAAAAAGTGATATCGTCTTTCCCTTGTGGTCTAAGACGTAAGGAAAACTTAAAGATTGACACACAGATTGACATTTTTAATTGATAGAAAATTACATAAGTTTCATTAAACAGATAAATATAATCTGATTTCAAAGTACTCCAATAAATAGTCTCTTTTTTTAATTTTCAAATTCAACTGCTACTCATTATTATTATTATGATTATAAAGCTCATTTTGCAAAAAGGTAATTGGGTGCCTTTAAATAAGTGTTGTCTGTTTTCATATGATTTTCATTTATAAATCAATCTAGCTTAGAGAAAAATCAGCTTTATATCTGCCATATATATATATAATCATAAGTGATGATTTTATGTAATGGAAGTAGAAGTAAATGACACAGCTCGCTAAAAATTATTGATGTCAATCGGATAATAAGAGATTAAAATATCTTCTATCTGCTCACTCTTATAAAAAAAAACTGTTGTTAAAACTCTCACAGAAATAGAGCAACAGTAGTAAAAAAATACAATATTCTGAAACCATATTATGTAAAACAAAAAAAACACTTATTTATAATTGTTAATTAGAGAAGATATAAGTTAGTATTAAAGTTTATCGGCTTAACGTTTTCGAGGATCCATGCCTCATATTCATAGCCTTCATAAAATATATAATAAAATATATGCAAATAGAAATGTTCAAATAAGCTAGTATTACGTAGCCCATTTCTTCGAGATCTCGAAGCAAGTGTCTTTTCTATTAATGGCATGGATGTTTCCATTGATGTAAAATGCCTCCTTTATTTTTCTTTTGTGATCATTTGATTCTGAGCACAATATTATGGGATTGGCGGGGTGAAGTTGTGTCCAGATTGTTTAGCATGCTCCAAAAATATAGATGATGTGTTGCTGTTTTTCTGGCTCTGTTAAATGTGTAAAGATGTTGAGCCAGTCTAGTATTGATTGTGGCTTTCGTTTCACCGTAATATATAGTGTGGCATCTGGCCTGAGAGCAGGCAATGGAGTACACCACGTGTGGGGTGAATGATCGATCAATGTGGTCTTTAGAGTTGTTAATCAATCTATTAGAATTAGGTGGTGTTCTAACTGCTATGTTAAATTTGTCGTTTAATGCTTTCATTAGTTTGTTAGATATTTTGGGAATGTAGGGGATTGTTATTCTAGGTAGATTGGTGCGAAGTACATTATTGTTTATTGTATTATTAAATTTTATGATTTTATTTTTAATAGCTTTGAATTTGAAACCTGCTGCTAATAGATCTTTAATATAGTTGTTTATGTTTTCTTTCCTGTCTGCTTCATATTTACACAAATAAAAGTTTCTAAACAAAAATGCATTAAGGCCAGCAAATTTATGCGATGCAGGTGAGTTAGAGTTAGGGTGGATACAGCTGCGAATTTCAAATGGTTTAACAATCATTTTGTAATCTATTAAGTGGCGATTTCTCGATAAAGAGAGGTCGAGATATTTGAGTTCTTTATTATTTTCATATGTGATGGTGAATGAAAGTTTGGTTAAGTTTTGTAAATCACGTTATATATTTAAAGTATTATCTTTAGAGGTTATGATAAATATATCATCTACATAACGAATATATGTAAAGTCTTGGTTGATATTGTGATATTTTGGAATGATCGATAGCTCGTATTTGTTTAAATATATGCTAGATAAAACACCACTGATAGGAAAGCCCATGGGCCATCCATTTTGCATTGTGTACCACTTGTTTTCAAAGAGTGTAAATATATGGGAATCAAGCCATGACAGGAAAGCAATAATGAATTTAACTATTTCACTAGAGCAATGTGCTAGCAGTAGCTCCTCGTGTACTATTTGGATGGATGCTTTTCTATTAATTGATCCGTATAGTTCCTTCACATCCATTGTAGCCATAATTGAAGTCTGAGGAATTTGAGTATTTTTGATTTTGGAGATGAATTGGAGAGACGAATTTATCGTGTATAAGCCAAAATTAAGGTAATCTATAAGTGATTGATTGATTAATTTGGCTGCTTCGAAATAATGCACACTACCGAAATCCATCATCAATCTAAGCGGTTCACCTGTTTTATGTAGTTTTAAATTGGCAAACATTCAGGGGGGGGGGAAGGTCTAGTGACAGAAGGGTAAATTCTGTAATATTCGGATTTAGTAATCCCTTTATCCTTGAAAGTCCGAAGCACATTGTTAATAAATTTATCTCGATCTAGTTTAATATTAAAAGAGTTATCATGCACCAACTTTAATATTTTAATTTGGTCGTGCATTTTATTTTTATAGACTGTGTTATTTAGCAAAACAAAACGATTGCCTTTGTCTTCTTTGAGACAAGTAATATTGTGTGTTTTGAAATATTGTTTGGTATTTAATATACTTTTATTCCATGCTTTTGCTTCTTTGTCAACCAAATTGTTATTTAATAGTTTAGATATATCGGTGTTGATAGCGTCTCTTTGTATATTGTTAATGAGACTCGCTTCGACGAGTTTAGAAGATCTCCAACTTCCTCCTACATATTTTGGTCCGAGGGATAGAATTTTCTTGATTTTATATGGTGGTGTAATTGAAGTTTTGTTAACGAACGCGTCTGTATTAATATTAATCCTCTGGCGATTTTTGTTTTGCTTGATAGACAAAAAACGTATTTTATTTTCAAATTTTACTGTATGAAATCTCTCAATTTTATACAGTTTATCTTGCATCCACTGGGGTATTATGTAGTTCGCAATCATTTTATTCCATCTGATTGTTTGCTTTTTGAAAGCATCTCTACATCCATATGTTATATGCACCAAAAGCTGTTTCTGCAATTCATTCTTAATTTTAAAATTATTGTATATTGTTCTATTGATTTTAACCACACATCAATTAGGTATGATATTATAATCCTTGCATTTAGAAAAGAACGAAAGTCTTTGCTCGTATTTAATCATCGAAATTCCGCAATGTAAGATCTGTTTTTCTTGACCTAATAATTCATTATTTAATAATCTGGCCCAATTAATAAAATAATAAAATGTAGTGTGTGCATATTTAATATATATATTAAATAATAAAAAAAGAAAAGAAGAAGTTGCATTTTATGAAATAGTTAATTTCCTGTAAAAATAATTATAAAATCCATAAATATTTATGAAATATTATTACAAATACCATTGATATGCAGATTAGCTCAGTATAGATTTTTAAGTAAATAACACTGTGGAAAAACTTTTTAATCTATTAAAAAGAAATCAGTCACATATAAGAATCATAAAATTAACATAAAAAACTAAAACAAATGGAAAAACTATTGATATTAGAATTTTATATTAAAATTTTTTATTTATTAAACAAAAACATATTACATAATATGTGCATTAACACATTAATTTATAATGCATGGAATTATATTCTACAAAAAAAAAATATATTAAGATTAGAAAAATTATATTGAAAAAAAAAGATCAGCGAATGTCTGTAAAATATAGAATCAGAAGAGTTGTTTAATGGGAAAATCTCCTAAATAAATTAAAATGCTTAAAATAAAATTACTGGAGATATCTTAAAAAGACAAAATGATAATACAGAGAGTGTACCAATAGCTCAAACAGTGCAGTAAGAGAAAATATTTAAAATCTCTATCTGAATTTTTTTTATCCCCAAACCAATTGGATAGAGATTTTAAATATTTTCTCTCACCACACTTATCAATTAAGAGCTTGCTGAGCTATTGGGACACTCTCTGTATTATATTTTTGTAAATACAAGCTTATAAGAGCAATGTCATGTTATATGACTTGCTTTATTGATAAAGACAAAATGATAGATAAAACAAGTTTTAAATAAATAAACCTCAATAAGTATAAAAATCTTTAATTGCCATCAATAATAGGAATCATATGTCTTGCATTATCAAAAATGTTAATTTTATGTTATATGAATAAAATGTTATGAAAACAATAATAAAATATATTTTTTAAAAAAAGTTATGTTTTAAACTAAAAAATAAATAAATAAAATGTCTGTTAAAATTGAAATATTAAATGCACTTTAATTGTTATGAAATTTACATGAAAATAATATAAAATAGAGATAATTTTTTCTAGAGATTAAATGCTTACATTTACTGTGAACTAAAAGGCAAAAAAATTAATTGTTTTTTTAATCATAAATGAAATTTTCAGATTTAACTTGGAATAAAAGTATGGGAGATCCAGAAATTAATTAAGCCAATTCTATGTTATAAAAATAGAAATAGTCCTAATTAATTTCTGGACCTCCCATGTTTTATTTCAAGTTAAATTAAAAATCCCAATTATGATTGAAGAAACAATTTTTTTAGTACAGAATAAATAACATTTAATATAAAAAAAATTATCTCCATTTATTTTTAATTTTTTAGCATTGGTACAGTAAATAAAAATGTAAAACTATTTTGTACATCAAATCGATATGATACTTTTATGTAATATATATTACCACTGTAATGGTCCACATTCCTTAAGGAATGAAGATGAACACATCTAACTATAGTCGGACTTAGGGTCTTCATATAGGATGTCCTAACTGATATGATAAAAATTAAATCCACTATTGTATCTATTTCAAATAAGATAATTTAATATCCAAATATTAAATATAGATCCAATTTAGAAAAGTTCGTTTAATCTTGACATTTTTTTGATTACTCCCTTATACTCAGTTTTTGAAGTCAGGGTGGATTTTGCAATTAACTATCTTTAGGGGTCTATCAATATTCTGTAATAATAATAATACTTAATATAATCTCAATAATAATAATAATAATAATAATATTAATAATAATAATAATACTTAATATAATCTCAATAGATTCTTAAAATTACTTTTAACCCAATTATTACGATGTTAAGTTAAGATGATATATAGATATATAGGTATGTGTTTTCAATCTTATTTTATTATGCAAATAAAATAAATAATTCAAATAAATCAGAGACTTTCTTAAAATAAAAAAAAATTAACAATATTTATTAACTGACAACAATTTAAATTTATCTTTATATATATCAAAATTTATAATTATGAGTGCTTTATATACATTTCTACTATATTAATAAATAAAATTTTAAATGATACCTTCCCATATTTCCATAGTAGATATAAATATCATAACACAAACAATATTTAATAAGTTATAAAACAATTTATGAACATTTTTCATTTCAAAAAATTATAATAGTACTAACTAAATAAATTTAAATTAAATGATATAAATATAAATGAAGGCTTTTGTAACATTGAATCTTTTTGAGGGAATTTCATTTTTATAAGACCCTGTCCCATCTATGTAGGGTCACTATTATCAAAAGAAAAGACCTTTCATCCAAGAATATTAGTCATTTATACAGAAAATTAAATAAACAAATATTACTAAATTAATTGAATTAGTAATAAACAAAAACTCTGTCTTGTCATAAATGAATGAATTTAATATAAAGAACAATAAAATTTTACTTTCATATTCATCATCATCATCATCAACCATTATCAATACACTGCAAGATGAAGATCTCTCCGAGTCCAATCCATCTTCTCTGATCTTTAGGTTCTTTTCTCCACATCACTCTTGCACACTTTTTTATTTTATCCATCCATCTCACATGTGCTCTATTTCTGGGTCTTCTACAATCTTTTGGAATCCACTTTAAGATTTCAATTGTCCATCTACTATCATCTCTTTTAGCAATATGTCCAGTCCAACTTCAATCTTTTAATTTTTTCAATGAGGTCAGTAACACCTGTTTGTTCTCTTACCCATACATTGCATTTTCAATATCTCTCCATACTTTTTTGAGTGGTCTGAAGTCTCTGTATTGCTCTTCTATTAAGTGTCCAAGTCTCAGATCCATAAGTAAGAACTGGTAAAACACATTTGTTAAAAACCTTTCTTTTCAAACATATAGGCATATTTCCTTTTAGTATCAAGTTATTTCTACCAAAAGCACTCCAACCAAGTTTAATTCTATGATTAATTTTCTCCATTATGTTTCCATCTGTATTAATAATTTTACCAAGGTATTTGTAACTGTTAACTTCTTCTAATTCATCATAATCAATCTTTATTTTCATATTTTGAGCTAATCGATGAAACATTACCTTAGTCTTTTTAACATTTATCTTTAGTCCTACTTTCCTACTTTTATCTGATAACTCCTGCAACATTTTTTTCATATTAAGGTACCTTATTACTCTTATCAAATTGCTTTACAAGGAAGACCTAAATTTCATTAAATAAAAAAAATATTTAACCCAATGATCCTTCCACTTTCTTTTCATCTAATTTTCCAAAATGTTTTATTCCAACATAAATGGATTTAAGAAGCAAAGGAAATAAAAATAGATATTTATGGCTGTTGATATGCAAAAATGATATGATGTATTAAAAGTTTATGGTATTGTCCTATTCATTTCCATAATTTGAGTAGTAATGTTTAAGAATAATGTTCTTTTATTTTCTGATCATCAACCATCAGTGAGGCAATCAGTATACTCTGTTATTCATAAATGTTCCTTTTGTGTGATGTTGTGATGTTGACATCCCTTTTCATAAATCATCTTGCTATAAATTGATGTTGGATGTTGAATTATATAGATGAAGTATTTATATATTAGGTATTTCAGTAGGAATGATTAATTACATTGTTTTAAGTTAGAACAATAGTATTTGATCCTATGACAAATTGTTATTACTCACGATGTACTTTATATAACTTGAAGTCTTCTCAAAGTAATTTTGCTTAGATATATAACTGTTTTAGATGATATTTATCTTCCTTAAAATTCAAGTTTAGAATGATCTCATTAAATTTTTTTCTAAATATTATATTAAAGATAATTTCATTTTTGAAATTATTATTAATGATCTTAAAGAGCAATTTATTTACTCTTTTCTCAAGTAATATTAGAGCTCTCTGTTAATGAAGATTTTATAAACAAGGAAAATTCATTAAAACTATTGACCTATCTTTTTAATATGTTCGGTATTCAAACACAACAAAATAATTAAGTGTAGTGACTAGTTATTTTGTTAAAGCTAGAATTAATTTGGAAATTATTTGATTTAGCTTTTATAGTAGAATTGATTACCCATAATTAGCATGTGTTAAATTGGTATTTCATTTCACAATTTTGTATTCGATTATTGTTGAATGCATCATAATTAAGAATTATATAATTGAGTTCTAATTTTATTTCATTCACATTTATTTGCTAAGATATGACTTCACTTGAGGTTATATCTATGTTTTTCATCCCAGTTAGTGATATTAGTCAACTTAAATAATTATAATTTTAAGTTTATGGTTTAATATTGCACATAAACTAGTGAGTTTAATAATATTGTAAGTTATCATTACAATTGTCCACTCATCTCAGGTTAAAAAATGTTAATATGATAAGAAAATTTCAATGCTTTAAGGGTATATAATATTTATTTTATAAAGTGCAGATAGTTAGTTGAAATTAAATTGAAAGGCTGCAAACCTCTCGGGGCTTATTATAATACTTATCTGACAGCCAAACAGTTGTTACAATGGCTGTCTGAATAGCAATCAAACCATAAATACAAGACAGAGAATTTTACAAAAAAATGGTGGTCCACCTTCTTCTTTACTTGTCTTTGTATATATCTAAGTCAGTCTGAAGTATTTAGGTTTGAAAGTGTGAAGATTTAAATATCTTTACATTTAATTCACTGAGTCTAAATTACAAACATACAGTGCAAAATATTATGATTTACTATGCAGTAGTTTTTAAGTATTGCTAAAAACTACTGCTTAGTAAATTGTAGAATTTCCTGCTGTATGTTTGTAATTTAGACTCTGCAAATTAAATGTGAAGATATTTAAAGTTCACACTTTCTAACCTAAATGCTTCAGACTGGCTTAGATATATACAAAGACAAGTAATTAAGAGGGTGCACTGCCCTTTTTTTGTAAAATTCTCTGTCTTGTGTTTACAGTTTGATTGCTATTCAGACAGCCATCATAACATCTAATTGGCTGTCAGATAAGTATTATAATAATCATAGAGGTTTGCAACCTTTCAATCCAATTTAAGAGTATATGTGTGTTGTAGTGTTATATGTATTTTTTAAGTCTATAAAAGAGTTATATTAGTCTGGATGCTCTCATCATTGAAATGATTATCCCTAGGTTATTATTTAGTGTTGTCTTCTTTCTCTTTCTGTAATCTGCATATGATAGTTATTTCAATTTTATGTTTGACCAAAATATGGTTTAAGCATGCAGACTTTTAATGTAGTTTTTATGTCACCATTTATATTTATCCAAAATACATTTGGATTTGTTTGTTTTATTATAGTAAGTAGTTCTTTATATGGATTATAGAATTTATGGCATTTGTTTTGGAGTGATTTACTAAGGTTATGGGTTTTTATATTAACCTTGTCTCCTATTTTGAATTGGCAGTTATTTTTCTTTCTGGTTTTACTTTTAAGCTCTGATTTATTTGTTAATCTTTGATACACTTTTGTATATCATAATTTATATCAGTCTGGTTGGTTTTAATTGGAGGTTGGTAATTTTTAAATACATTTGGAATTTCCTTATTGAAATGTAATTTAATAGGCGTAAATCCAGTAGATTAATTTACAATATATTTAATATAATTTACTACATATTTATTATTTTATCATGTAATATTAGTATATGGATTACTTGCTTTTTATTTTTTTCTTACAAGTGCTTTTCATACAATGCATATTTCTTAATATATTGGTTGTTATCAAGTCTAATTTACTTAAGGCCAGATTTATTATTTATAGAATGGTATACCAAGAGATAGTATGGTGGCAGATCTAGTTATTTGCAGCTAAGTTTTATTTTGGCTAGCCTATGCATACTTTATGTATAGACCTGTTTAAAGGTTCCAATCCTGCTCTATAATCTTGAGACTAACTGGATTTTCTCTGGCATCCCTTAAATGTATTAGTTGCAATTCAACTATGAATATGACAACTTATGAGTAACCAATCTCCATTTCCATGATGTGATATAATCCATTCTCGGTTTTAGAAATGAATCCATAATTTATTTATAAGAGTTCATTCCTTAATATATTTTTAAACAAGTTTAGATTCTGGTTTTCTTTCTTTGTGTATTCATTTCTTGAATTTATTTAATTGTAATCTTGATAAATATTACATGAATTCATATTTATATGTTATGAAAATTTTATTTGTTATGATTAATTTAATTGTCTCTCTATGTATTCATTTTTAAAAAAAAAGATAAATAGAGAAAAATTTCATTCTATTTCTACATATGTAAATAAACATTTATTTTTAGCGCTGTTTCTAATTGTAATAAATTTAATCAGCCATTTAAGCTATTGTGCACTTTTTCACAAATGTTAAATAATAAAAAATGAGTACTTCCGCTTACAACACAAGATATAGTATTTAGGAAAGAATAAAATGAATCCACTTATTCAATCCAACCCAAATGCTTATATATGGGCAAATCTTAAGTACTGTAAGTGAAAGTGTGAGGATAGACTACTCACTTTAAACCACGGTTTACGATATCTGAATTAATGACGCTGATGAAATTATCTAGAATTTACTAGACGTCACTCACAAATGAAACTTTAAACATATGTAAATAAGCATTTGGGTTGGATTGAATAAGTGGATTCGTTTTATTCTTTCCTAAATACTATATCTTGTGTTGTAAGTGGAAGTACTCATTTATTATTGTTTAACACTCATGAAAAAGCACACAATAGCTTAAATGGCTGATTAAATTTATTACAATTAGAAACAGTGCTAAAAATAAATGTTTATTTACATATGTTTAAAGTTTCATTTGTGAGTGACGTCTAGTAAATTCTAGATAATTTCATCAGCGTCATTCATTCGGATATCATAAACAGTGGTTTAAAGTGAGTAGTCTATCCTCACACTTTTACATACAGTACTTAAGATTTGCCCATATATAAGCATTTGGGTTGGATTGAATAAGTGGATTCATTTTATTTTTTTCTAAATACTATATCTTGTGTTGTAAGCAGAAGTACTCATTTATTATTATTTAACACTCGTGAAAAAGTGCACAATAGCTTAACTGGCTGATTAAATCTATTTCTACATGATATGGTTTTTATATTTTTGTGAAATAAATTTTGTTGGTTTCATCTTCATTATAATTTATTAATCCTTTATATTGTTATATTTGATGAAGATGAGTAGATCATTGTAAGTGTACAAAGATGAATAGATGATTGTAAGTGTTACCGAGTTTATGTAATGTGATTTCTTTTGAAAAATTTATCATGTGTAATCATTGATGAATAGTTTAATTTCCAATTTTTTTGTTGGCGATTTGGTTCAATATTATTTTGCCTTTTTTTTAATTATTCCAATTGGTGTAATTATGTTTTCATATTCAGGGTCATAATCATTTTGGTCCATTTTTATTAAAAGCTTATTAAGCATATATATTTGTATACTTAATGAAAGTAAATGGGCCTTCATAGTTATTACACAATTTATGCAACATATTATTCTTTTGTTTCTTGGTATGTAGTATTGTCACTCCAATTATTATCTAAAACCTTTTTATGTCATGATCATCCACTTGGTTATGGAAAGACTTTAAGAGCTATAACATATACTTAAGATGATCAAGTATAGTGATCTTACTTGTGTTTTTAAAATTTGCCTTTTTATTGTGGCAACTTTCCCTTGTAGCAATATTATGGGTATGTATGTAGTTTTATAGTCTGATGGTTGTCATTCACTTTACCAATATAATGTTTAAAGAATATTCTAGCTTTGCTTCGATGATAAATAAGAGTCAGGGATGATTCCAGAGATATATTCTGGTTGTTTACCATTGTATCTTCATCTACATATTCTGCCATGATATTTCTAAAATATGGAGATGTCTCTCATGTGTTCATCATTTGGCTCATGGTCAGCTCTGTGGTCTTGTGAGCTTAACTTCACTTGGTATATGGAATGTATCATTAGGCTGTTTTTCTCTCAACTCTTGTGATTCACAAGCCAATTTAAACTCTTCATCATCAACATGTGGGTTTATTGAGTGATTTAAACCTTTTTCTTGCCTTTGTGGACTGAATTCTTTATCTGTGGTTGATGCTAATGTTTTTGTGGGGTTTGTTATCTGAATAGGTACATGTGCATCTGGGTTAGTTTTATTTGTGTTTGGTACTATGTCTTTCAAGCTATAACTGAGAGGATAATCTTTTATATCACTTTCAGAGACCTGAGATGTCCAACCAGCATAAAATTCAGGGCCAAGTGAAGTTTCAGAAATAAAAGAAATGTTTAGTACCTCAAATAGATTCAAAAATAAAACCAGGTTAGCCTTCCTGTAAAATAATGGCATGCTGCAGTTCCTTTGAATTGTGAATAACAATTTCACTATCTTTTTTACATGTAAAAAACCAACTTCCAATGGCTAAACATGTTGATCCAGGTGAAAATAGAGTATGTTGACTAAGATTACCAGGTTTAATTTGACTATGTGCATGCTGAAGATTTTCTATAAATTCTTTATGTTTTCCCAGAGTATTTAAATTATCTTCAGTGTCACCACAAGAATACATAGTTGTAAGTTTTCCATCTAAAATAAATTGAAACCAGCCAATACTAAAATATGGTAATTCTAAAGCTGAGACATCTTTCCAAATATATAGGTAATCTCGAGCATGAGTAATGCACTATTCATGCCAATGATAAGGTTTAACTGGTAAAATGTTTTTCATCTTCCAATGTAATTTCATCTTTTTTGTGTTTAATGCTTACTTCTTTAGTACATTTCATTTCTGTGGATTTTACTAGAGGTGCCGATATTTGAGTGTTTGTGTCAATTGCTTTGTCCTTATCAAATCATTGACCCTCATCTAACATATACTTCATGTCACTGGTCAATGTTATTTTCATATTCTTTTCTAAATTATTTATCTTTTGATTTAAATTATAATTCATATTTATGATGGTTTGTAACATTTGTTCTACAGTCATGTTATTTGTTGTAGCATGTGCTATTTTGGTGTAGTTACTGGAGACACTTCATCTTCGATCTTGGTTTGAGACATTGATTCATCAGGTATGGGTGTTTGGGTAGAGTAATTACTCTTAGCCATATTGGTTCCTGATAATTGGATTAGTGAAGATTTTTCTTCAATATTCCCAACATTTTTTCCTTCTTCATTAATATTAATATTTTGTACTTTTTCAACACCTTTCATTATTGTATTGAATAAAAAAATTTTATTTCTTGTAATCATAAATTAAGTTTTATCCTGGTTATAAATTTGTTTATTCTTTATTTATTAAGTGAGAGTATTTGTCATAGGATTTCATGCTATATTTTTCCATTTTAGTGATATTTTAATTTTTTTCCTACTTTTCTAGTTGTCATTAATTTAATGCCTAATTTAAAATTATCTTTTTAAGCACCTGACTCATCTATTTAATCATTTGTTATTTTAATTTAAGGTCTTTATTTATTTCATTATTTATTATTTTATGATTTCATATGAAAATTATATCATCCTTTTATGGTTGAAATAATCTATAGTTGCTATGTAAATCAATCAATCAATGTTACATTCCATAAATATTTATATATATTTTTGTTTATTTATGGTTGTAGTTGATGATAAACTATTGTTTCATGCTTCTAAAGTTTGGCATCATATCTAATGGTCCGCATTCCCTTAAGGAACAAAGGTGAACGCATCTAACTATAGTCAGACTTAGAGTCGTCATATAGGATGCCATGAGTGATATGATAAAAATTAAATCCACTATTGTATCTATTTCAAGTAAGATAATTTAACATCTAAATATTAAATATAGATCCAACTTAGACCAGTTCATCCAATCTTCACATGTCTTGATTATTCGGTTATGCTCAGTATTCGAACTCAGGGTAAATTTTGCATTTAGTTCTCTTCGGGGTTCATCAATATTCTTTAGTAATAATAATACTTAATATAATCTCAATAGATTCTCAAAATTACTTTCAACCAAATTATTATGATATTAAGTTATGATGATATATAGATATATAAGTATGTGTATTCAATCTTATTTTATTATGAAAATAAATAATTTAAATAAATCAAAGACTTTCTTAAAGTAAAAAAAAAAAAAATACCAATATTTATTAACTGACAACAATTTAAATTGATCTTTATATATATCAAAATTTATAATTACAAGTGCTTTATATACATTTCTACTATATATATTTATATATTTATTTCACAGAGAATGATTATTAATTTCTTAACAATCTGGGGTGATTTAATATTTTGATATTTATTTCTGTTTAATGGCACGCACTGGGATTATTTTCATATACAACTATATCAAAAAATTTCTATCCACACTAAGAAATTAGATCACCTTTCTAAAATATTATTGTGCCCTATCACTTTGATAATGATTTATAAATATATACAAAATTTTGATAAATTATGTAGTATTTAAATCTACATTTTGAGTAGCAAGTGTCAAATCAACTCAATCCACATGTTTGACGTCATCCACTTTAGATAAATATTGTAATGACTATTATTAATCATACTAAACTAGAGTTTATCGCTAATACAGATATAAACTTTAAAACTCAATTAAAGATTAATATATCTGATGGAATTATTTATATTTCTTTTCCCGTGTGTAATATCTTTATAAATATATTAAATAACCTCAATATTAACAAATATTCTTTTAAATTCATATAAATAACGATAAAAGAAAAGAAAAATGTCCTCCAAGATGCATTTCGGGCTGAACCAATATTTATCAAATATATTAATCTTTAATTGAGTTCAAAATTTATATATGTGCTAGAGATAATCTATTGTTTAGTAAATGATTAATAATAGTCATTACTACATTTATCTAAAGTGAATGATGTCAAAGATATGGGTTGAGTTAAATTGACAGTTGTAATTAAAAATCCTAATTATTATTTCCAATTACTGATTTTTAGTTGTTGTTTTTTTTTTTCAATCTACTTAACTCATCTCTGTTACTTTTTCTTATTTTTTTTTGTTAATAAGCTCTGATTTCTAATCAATTTTTAACTAGAAAATTTTAATATACATATATTATTTATCAAAATATTCTAGAATAAATATTAAAAAATACAATATGTCTATAGTATCAATTATCAATAAAGCAAGTCATAAATACAGTGACATTCGTTTTATGAGCTTGTATTTACAAAAACGTAACAATAGCTCAAACAAGCTCTTAATTGATAAGTGTGGTAAGAGAAAGTATTTAAAATCTTTATCAAGAACACTCCCATATCCAGACCAATTAGTTTTGAGCTTATGGCTCACATCAGTGAAGAGCTAGAATATTCAGACCCTAGATCTAAAATATCAACTCAAAACTCAGCACTTATTTCATAATAATACTTAAATAGAAACTCTGAAGTTTTCAGATATGAAAATGTTTTTTACTGAGTTGAGCCATAAGCTCAAAGCCAATTGGTCTGGCGATGGAAGTGTTCTGGACAGAAATTTTAAATATATTCTCTTACTGCATTTATCAATTAAGAGCATGTTAATATGTCTACATAAAATAAAAATTAAATCTTCACTATAGCCAGCTTATGGCATTTTACACCATCTTGAGTAGCATATATATATATATATTGTACCAGGTACATCTTTATCGAATATGTAGTATTATTTAAAAGTAGTAATATTTAATAAATCTCACCTTTAAAAAAATAAAGTGGGAAAAATAAGTTAAAATAAAAGTTAAAAGTTAAAGGAAAAGAAAATTAAAAACAAAAGAGTAGAATAGGGGGTTTATTGTTAAAGAAAAATAAATAATAAACGTTTTTAAAGAGGGTAAGATTTTTTATTTAAAAAAAAAGGGGGGATGAAATAAAAATGATTTAATATTATTTTTTGATTAGTTCGTAATAAAAAGTAATAAAGAAAAAATTTGTTTTGTTTTATAATAAAATAATTAAATGTGTGCGTGTGTAAAAGTTTTTTAAAAAAAAAATAGAAGCCCAATCAGAGTGAAATAAAAGTACAATAAATTCATGAAATAATAAACGTTGGACATAAAAAAAACCCTGTCATTGTTAAGTCGATTTAAATTTCAATATTCCATTTGTATTTTTTTTAAAAATATTTTAAAATATTTCATAAAATCAAAGAATCAAAAGAAAACTATACAAATTGTTATACCGACAAAATGATGCATTGTTAAATTTACTGTATTGTGAAATTAAGTGGAACCTTCACTGCAATAACATTGGCAGATTGTTCAGAGGGCAAACTATGTTTGGATAAAGCCAATAAAGTAGTGGAATGTCTATGCTACAAATCCATGAAGGTTATAAAACATCACGAATTCAAGGAAGATTTACTAGAGGTTAGCGCTAACTGGTCAGAGGTAACATTTAATAGAAATTACATTGTGCTGTACGTATGTCAATTCAGATTTCAAATCCTAGGTAATGTTTAATTTTCATATTCTCTAATTCTTGATTTCCTTTTAAAAAACTGTGATAAATAAATAAATAAAACTTTCAACTTTACCAAGTAGTATCTGGAAAATATAAATGATATTGGCTTCTGTGTTTATCTTTATTCAAAGATATTAAGTATATGTATGTGTGAATTTTAATTTAATATGTTTCATATATTTTAGTTATTATAATGCATTAAAACATTTATTTAAAATGAAAAGAGTGTGCGTGGTTGAATTATAAAACAAAATGAATGTTTTTTAAAAAAAAGAGATATTTAAACTGTCTTTGAAATATTTATATTTATATTTAAATACACATATTTATGCTGAAATAATATTTTAATAAAGTGGGAATGGAAAGATTTAATTATTATTAAAAAATGGTTAAGTTAAAACTAAAAGAATAAGAAGAATTTTCTTTAAAAATAAGAATTTGTTATTTAAGGATGTCAGTGTTTCTTGTACGGTGAATTGCCATTATTATTAAAAATATAAATTTAGATAGGGCAGAGTTTTTTTTTTAAAGGCAGCTACAATTTAATGAGCTAGCTGGGGTCTCAGGTACTAGATTTGTTGCTGATCAGGTAAACATGTTAATTACTGTGTGATTAACTGGTGCCTAAAGGGTTTACCTTAAAATAAATAGTGTTTATTTGGTCAGGATTTGTCTAGTAGCCGAGTGTTTATATTACTGGTAGCTTGCTGCTAATGATATTCTTCACTTTACCTGAGGACCAAGCACCTTCAAAGATTGGATGGTTTAGTAGGGAAGGAAGAGTATTTTATATTTTTATTTGTCATTATTAGATAAATTAAAGAAGGTGGGTGGTTTAATATATATATATTATTTTATTTTTAAATTTTTTTTATATTTATTTTTTATTGGGATTTTTCTTTGTTTGATAGTTATTTTTTCATCAACATCAATATCAATATGATTTATTTTTTGTTTTATTTTTTTTATTTTCTTTGTTTATAATTTTTTCATTATTATAAAATTTTGTAAACTACATTACTTAGATCAGACTTCTGATTTGACTTTTTCACTGTGTTTATTGACAGATGCTAGAAACTATCTTACATTTGTTTGATAATACTTAAATATATATATATATATATATATATATATATATATATATATATTATGCTTATTTATATATATATATATATATATATATATAATAAAGGAAGCAATCCTAATTGATGATTGAGCTTCATGGTTCTTTATACTTATCAAGTTACTAACCAATGTTTAAACCTTATGTTCCATTTCGCTCCTATATATATTTATATCTATTTTATGTATATGCTTGAGATGTGCACCTAAAAAGTTATAAAGTTTAGCTTTTAATATTTTATACTAATATTTATTATTAATTATTTTTCCATTATATATATATATATATATATATATATATATATATATAATGGGAGAAATTACTAACACTATATTAATTTTACAAATATTTTTTTGAAATTTATAAAAGTAAAACTTTTCTTTATTTAAAAAACTGTATTTTTTACTTTTAAAAATCCAAGGTGGAGTATGCAACTGTTAATTGTCCAAAAATAATTAAAAGGGTAAAAATTTTACATTGTCTAATTTTGGGGTGAGAATGTCTAATTAAACTGTACTAAAACTAAAAAAAGAAATCAAATTAAGAATTTCTACTTTTGAAATTAACATTTTATTAAATCTATTTCTAATCTGGAAATAAATTTGGATATATTTTTGGACAAATTATCTAACAGTTGCATCTCCAAAACAATAGGTGAAGAAAATGAAAAAAAATCCAAATAGATAGCAATTGTGAATGAAATTAAAAAGAGGAATATTAAAGCATTTCTTGAATATCTGAGGGCAGTATATAATGGGCCAATTTTTGACTGTCAAGAGAGAACTAGTTAGGTAGATCTGCTGTCATGAAAAGACTCCATGCTGCTTTATTTTTTCAAAATGTTCAATAAATAGTCAAACTAACCACCTTTTCTCACTTTTTGCTGGTCAGTCTCTCAAAAATGATAGAAAGTATGATCTAAGAATCGACGAATGTCTAATGTAAACTTGCTACTACATTGGAAATTGTTTGAATTCTGTTAATTTGCCATCCTGAAGCTGAACTGTCAGAATGGACTCTTTAATATAGCAAGGTAATTAATCTAGGAACTGCCTATGAAATTTATGTCTAATTCCTTCTAAAACTAATCTCAACCTTGGCTATCCAAATAATTGTTAAATTAAATTTTTTTAACTGTTAATGTAAGTTTGTTCTCATACTAATATTTTTTCTTTTATATGTAAAGTCTGTCATATGCTCTTATTTCTTTAATTTTGGTGTGGTTGCTTTCTTAATTTTAAACTATGTTTTATTTATTATTTTAAGTTGCCAATCTAAACAATCTTGTGAACTTAATGTATAAAGTTATGTTTTTCTATCTACTCAGACCTCCTTTGGTCCAGGTTACTAAACCCCCCTCCTTTTTGAATTACATTTACGTATATTCTTAAGTAATATGCTCCCCAGATTGTTTCTCAAGTTGACCTAATTCCGTGATTTTCTTTAATGCATCAAAAGTGTATTACTTATGTATAAATTTTAAATCCCTGAAAAATTAACACTGTTAAATATTTTATATGTCGCTGACTTAATTCTGAAAAGGTGATTTCTTATTGTTATCTTGTTATATTCAATATTACAATGTTATACTCTTAATATTTCAAAGACTTGATTATTCTAAAGTTATGAAATTTGTGAGGGTGGGATTTCAATATTTTAAATAGCAAGGGAGGAGAAGGGGGGTAATTTTAAAATCTATTTTGTATGAATTAAATCTTTCCTACGTATATTACATAGCATAGCATTAATTGCCTAAATTATAGCATTCGAGTGAGGTTCATGTGTCTTAGAACAGTAACTTCCATTTCATGTCATTAAAGACATAGGGTTATGCTGCATTGCTGATATATGGTTTAGTTTTTTGTATATTACAAGCTTCTAGCTTGGAGGATTGCGATGAGTTTGAACCCATAGATGTTCTTCATGCCCTATCCCACAGACAGTTGACCTTCTGGGGATTATTTTTATATAAAAGGCCTCTCACGTGGTTGCACCACCATGCTAAGCCTAATTAAACTTCTCTAAGCAGTGCCCTAGAAAAAGGACTCTTAGCCACTTCGTTTTTTTTTGTTTAGAAGCACGATCTCACTTCAGATTCTTCTGCCGTCATATCAGCACCGCTACTTTTCCATTATTATTAATTTATTTATTTAATGACCTCATTTTGATGCTGTAACAATAAAATTGTGCTTTGCTTATATATATTGAAACAGGAAGATTGCTCTGCAAGTCTTCGTTTCACCTCTCTCTTACATTTCACCTACCCTTATATCTAAATTCGAATCCCAAATCGTTCGTAGTGTGTCTGTACGGCCATTTATATATTAAAATCCCGCCTAAAATAAACCACGTAGGCATTATTACTTGTGGAGTCCAATTTTCAACTCTTTATTTTTGTTGATATAAATGTCGAGTATGTGCATGTTTACATATTCATTTAAAAGGTTATATAGGTAAAACTACACACAGATTAGGATGATAACTGTTAAATATTAATATCAATCATTGGAATTATATTATTGGATTGTGGTTGTTGAGTTCATTTATTTTAAAAATATTGTGTTGCAATATTTATTTTCTATTGTAGGTAAAATAATAATTATTAAAAGTAGTTTATAAACGGATTCATGCAATTACAATCTAAATGTGAAATAATTTAATAATTTTCTAAAATTATAAAGTTCTCGCCATTGAAAATTATATAAATATAAAATAAGGCTAGGTTGAGAATATAATAGATTTAAAGTAAAACATTTTGGATTATAAATTCACACTTCATATGTCTACTTAGGAATTTCCAATTAGCAAAAGTCTTCAATAGAATGAAATAAATGTTTTAATCTTCTTTCAATCTGAGCATTTACTGGAATTTATAATTGTAAACTAAAAAAAAAAACCTTAAAATGGATTCCTTCTGATGTTCAGATAAGAAATAACTAATTGATAAGAATGCAAAAGGTTAAAGGTTTGTCATGCCCCAAGGCAGGTTCTTTTATAAGATAAACAGTATATATTGAATGTTTTTTTTGTTTAACAGAAGGGAAGAAACAAAAGTGGATTCTGATTCTGATGCTGTTTTCTGCTGTTGGATTTTGCATTTTGATTTTATTTTGTGAGGTTATAATTTTTTTTATTCTGAGAATTCGGACGGTCTGAACTATTATTTTCGATATGCTGATCCTGATGTTTTGCTGACCGACCATCCGTGACTTAAATAATCCGCTTTCAAGAAAATGTACAAAATGCTGACCTATCATAGAACCGCCAATATGACTGAGTAGAGTCGGCACCGTGGCTATTTTCCTTTCGGAAATAGCTGGCCGCTGCCGATGTACCATCGGACGCATTACCAATATGCCTTAAGGAACCGCCTATGCTGCTGCAAACAGAGACTGAAGTAACATGCTGCTAAATCTTATCCACTCCTGAAATGTGCTCCAGCTTCAACCACCAAAGCAACTGAAAGGTAACAAAATTAACCCAAGAGCTCTTGTGATCTAAAACCCTCTATAGCAAAAACAAACTCCCATTTTCTCGCCACACTTATTATCATGTATGTTTTAAAATGTATATTTAAATTTATTGCTCGATCTAAACCTTGGGTTAATATCAAATTTAAATTGTTTTATTTGCATATTTTATGGGCTTGCATAGCATCGACCGAGTGAATCAAATCTTAATTAATGATACTCCCCATTCCTTATAAAGAATGTAATTTTATGTTCATGAGTCCCTCCCTTAAATGAGATTTAGTAAGCCGCTCGTTCGATGACTATATTATTTTCTTTATAATACCTAGATTTGATTCATAATCTTCCAGGGTGTATGTGAGGTTAGGGAATAACTATTGGCAGATGTGGGAGTGCGTGGGTTAATTACATTTTACTTAAATTCTCGCACTCACACCGTCCTTTTAATGTTAAACCCCATTATTTGTTTTAAGTATTTCTATTGTTATTCTGAATTTGGGAGAGTGTAGACACTTTTCATCAATGCAGTGAATTGCTTAAGTGCCCAATCTTTCGTTATGTCTCCCGTTTTTGAATCGATTATATATATATTTTAGTGTTGCTGGAAAGGGTATTCGATGTTGAGATCACTTTGTTCTTTAAAAGGGCTTTAAACGGCCAAGTCCATTTCTTCTTTACTTCTTCCTGTGGTTTCCAGTCAATGTGTGTGTTCCAGAGCGTCACACCTGGAGATGCTGACGCAGTCTTCGCAGCCATATGCTAGCATACTCCGATCTTTAGGGCTACGGCCGAGACCAATGTGGGGTGCAACATATGCATCTGATTTTATGATTTATTTCTTTATTGTCGTCACAAAGTTCCTGTAGTTTAAATGGACTACCACCCTCCATCGTTTCCTAAACCTTGCGAGTACCACTGAATCCCTTTTTAAGTACTTTAAGATAATATCATACTCACACATATATTTCCGCACTAAGCAAGTCGCTGCTGCCAAGCTCATTGGAGCCGCTCTGCATTTCTTCTGAAGTCAGCCTTTATCGTAAAACTATTTAATATCTTTTATTATAAATAATTCCAGTACTCTTATTCTTGGGCTTCGCATGTATTCAAGGTTTAGTAAGGCACATTCGTAAGCGATAATTGACCCAGGTTATAGGTTAACGAGTAAAATGATTTAATCAATTGTAGTTAACCATTTGATGCCACTATTTAATAAATAAATAGTGCCAGAAATCATATTTAGCCACTTAATAAATCATGTTAATTTAATCAATTTTTTACGTTGGTGTTTATTTTTCTGATTCATCTCATTGTCTCGTATTGTCTGGGTTATACACGTATCTATTAAGACTTTCCAAACGCTAGCTGTTAAGTTATTTATAAATCTCATGTAGTCTCTTCTCTCTCTCTGACCACCGCGGCCTGAAAAGATGTTGGTATTGTGATGGCGGGTTCGGGCTCCATCGTATTTGGTTGCACAGTCGATCTGCTATATTCGAATCCGGTATGACAGGCCCTGAACCCACTTGTGGTGCTGCTTTTCGAGTGTGGTGGAGAAACTGTGCAACTTGTTTATGAAATGTGCGAATTCTTACCGTTACATAGTAAATTTTTTTTTGAGACTGTCGCCTTAACGTGGAGCAACGAGATAAACACCCACATTCCCTGAGTAAATTTTTTTTCCCACTGCTGATATATATTATATTAGACATGCAAATCCCTTATAGTTGATATTTATTAATGTGTGCTTTATATCATATAAAATAATAGTGTAATTATTTAAATCTAAACCCGTAATGTTTTTCCAAGTCCCGTCAGTAATTTTACTCTTAATAAGGATTAATTGTATATATTTAAGACTTCCTTGAAAATGCAAAAATGTGTATATATGTTTTGTTTGACTCGGGCGTTTGAATATTAGTTAAAGATAGACAAACCGTTAAACTTGCTGTAGTGCATTGCGAGCTGATCATGAGTTATTACTGAACAATTGAAAGTCACGCTATCATAATGTTTATTATTTAAGAATTTAAAATCACACTATAAATATGGCGTTGAATATCTAATGGTTATTCCAAATGAATATTGTGACAAAATATATGTTGTAAAAGTTTTTTTTTCTCTCTTGTCTTTTCCTCCATGAAATAAGTTAGAGCTCGAGAGGCAATACAGTGAGAATACTTCCGTATGATATAGCCTAGACAAATAGGCGACCTTACAATGTAATAAATATGCCCATAGTTAAACGAAAGAAAATTTTTTTTTTGCAAGGCTAAATCTATATAACAGTCCGTATTTTATTTGAACTGATGACATGGCGCCCCGGGATAGTCTCTATAAATGAAACTATTTCTAAAATAAATTTTTGTCATCAATTTCAAAATTTTATTGATGTAAAGCTTAAATGTATATATTATTTTGAGAATCAAAATGCGTTATAAATATGTTACCAGACAGTCAGACGTGAGGGGATCGGGAGATAAACAATTGTCCTAAAAATAAATGATCGTAAAAATATTTTGTTTTATATATTTGTATATATGACATATATAGATGCGCGTTTGTTTTAAATGAGGGAAAATAAAATAAATATGCCTGGATCTAGTGAACATTATATAGATAAGAGTAGGAGATTGGAGAAATTAGATTCAAGTAATAACAAAATAAGCAGCATATTAAATATATTTTCTTTAGATATTAGTACTAAAATAAGAGTTAGTTTGCAGCAGATGGAAAACTTTATATGATATAAATTTTATGACAGTAAAAGTTAGTTAGGGCATTGGTGATATAAGAAGCAGCAAATAGGCCAAAAGACCGGAAGGGAAATAGCCGATTAGCCATTAGTATAGAAAAATAAAAAGTAAACCGCACAAAATCCTGAATCCAAATTAATATATATTTTGTAGTAAGTAATTCAGAATTGAATCATAGAAACCATCATCAGTAGAGACAAAACAAATATGGAAGACCATCAATACGACCACGGACCAGATGTAAACTCAGCTGAATCTCCACCAGCAATAATAAAGCCCGAACAGAGATCTGGATTCGGAAATTTTGAAATTGTGTACCAGATAGATATGTTTAAGAAGAGTGAAAAACGAGCAAGGAAATGGGAGGAGGAAGAACTAAAAAGAGACCAGGAATATCAAGGATTTGTTGAAGAGGTTTTAAAAGAAATAAGAAATATAAAAAGGGAACAAGCAGCCCTTGCACTCCGGGTAAAACAGTACAACCAAAAACACAGGAATCCAGAGCCAAACCCTAATGATCCAAAATCATCTAAGGAAGTAAAAGTGGAAGAAGATGATTCAAAAAAAAAAATGATAGGAGAACCAACAGACTTAAACCCTATAGCTGTATCGATTGATGATCCGGGAAACCAAATAGAACGGCCCATTAATATCCAGATGAGAAAAGATGACACGGACCAAGATGCCAAGACTGCCATATGCAAAAATGATGATATATCATCAACCCAGACCAGCAGCAATAAGACCATCTATGCGGACATTAGCAATAGTCGCAAAATTATACCACTTGACATAGGTATTCAAACTCAGCTAGCCAAAATGGTAACCGTTAAAATCTTTTGTGGTGATATTGGAGAAAATCCCCACTCGCATTTAAACAGTTTAAAGGATTTTTTTTACTTCTATAGAACTAGCCCACATGAACAGATTACAATAGCCAGTCACTACTTACATAATTATGCAAAGGATTGGTGGACTATGTTAACAGCCAAACCCGAAGACTTTACAGCATACACCAAAATCCTTTTAAAGTATTACTGGAGCGATGACCAGCAGAGTAAAATATTAAATGCAGTCAGCCAAGAACAATATGGGACCATAAAGGAACCTCACACTCAATTCTTTATATGGCAAACCAATCGTTTGAAAACATTAAATGCATTCGCATTTTCTGATGCCCATATCATCGGCACCATCCAACAAAATATGCCGATAGCCATCCAGCAATTGATGATAGGGAGCAGAATTAGAAACATTGAGGAGATGGCCAAATTTCTGACCATGCTCGATTTTACCACTTGGGCCAAAGAGCCCTCTGACAAAATTAACAAAACTAACAACCCAAGACAGCCGCCGTTTAATAACCAAGCCAACCATCACCCACCAGACCCAGGAGCATATTAAATGAAGAAACTCATGGACATGAACCTGAATTCGGATGTGACAAAGACAACAATGTTTTTTTTTCTCTTTGTAAGATTTAGAAGTTAGGTAGTTTCAATGTTATCCGTGCGTAAGTTAGTGATTAGTTTACCAAAATATTCGTTAGAGTTAAAACCCTAGTAAAAAAAAAAGGAAAAAAAAATTGATCCGGGTATATATCTGTATATATTTGTATCTTTGAATTTATCCCCTCATTTAAAAAAGGAAAAAACAAAGATGTATTGTTACCTTATATTTTTTTTTTAGATTTCTGTTGGGCTGACTTGGCTAGTCAATATTATTTGTTTGTCAAAGAGATTCCTCGGTAGACCTTTATGTAAGACCTTTTTTTTTAAAATTTTTTTTTGTAACTAAGGGAATGTGAAACAGGAAGATTGCGCTGCAAGTCTTCGTTTCGCCTCTCTCTTACATTTCACCTACCCTTATACCTAAATTCGAATCCCAAATCGTTCGTAGTGTGTCTGTACGGCCATTTATATATTAAAATCCTGCCTAAAATAAACCACGTAGGGATTATTACTCGTGGAGTCCAATTTTCAACCCTTTATTTTTGTTGATATAAATGTCGAGTATGTGCATGTTTACATATTCATTTAACAGGTTATATAGGTAAAACTACACACAGACTACGATGATAACTGTTAAATATTAATATCAATCATTGGAATTATATTATTGGATTGTGGTTGTTGAGTTCATTTATTTTAAAAATATTGTGTTGCAATATTTATTTTCTATTGTAGGTAAAATAATAATTATTAAAAGTAGTTTATAAATGGATTCATGCAATTACAATCTAAATGTGAAATAATTTAATATTTTTCTAAAATTATAAAGTTCCCGCCATTGAAAATTATATAAATATAAAATAAGGCTAGGTTGAGAATATAATAGATTTAAAGTAAAACATTTTGGATTATAAATTCACACTTCGTATGTCTACTTAGGAATTTCCAATTAGCAAAAGTCTTCAACAGAATGAAATAAATGTTTTAATCTTCTTTCAATCTGAGCATTTACTGGAATTTATAATTGTAAACTAAAAAAAACACCTTAAAATGGATTCCTTCTGATGTTCAGATAAGAAATAACTAATTGATAAGAATGCAAAAGGTTAAAGGTTTGTCATGCCCCAAGGCAGGTTTTTTTATAAGATAAACAGTATATATTGAATGTTTTTTTTGTTTAACAGAAGGGAAGAAACAAAAGTGGATTCTGATTCTGATGCTGTTTGCTGCTGTTGGATTTTGCGTTTTGATTTTATTTTCTCAGGTTATAATTTTTTTTATTCTGAGAATTTGGACGGTCTGAACTATTATTTTCGGTATGCTGATCCTGATGTTTTTCTGACCGACCATCCGTGACTTAAATAATCCGCTTTCAAGAAAATGTACAAAATGCTGACCTATCATAGAACCGCCAATATGACTGAGTAGAGTCGGCACCGTGGCTATTTTCCTTTCGGAAATAGCTGGCCGCTGCCGATGTACCATCTGACGCATCACCAATATGCCTTAAGGAACCGCCTATGCTGCTGCAAACAGAGACTGAAGTAACATGCTGCTAAATCTTATCCACTCCTGAAATGTGCTCCAGCTTCAACCACCAAAGCAACTGAAAGGTAACAAAATTAACCCAAGAGCTCTTGTGATCTAAAACCCGCTATAGCAAAAACAAACTCCCTTTTTCTCGCCACACTTATTATCATGTATGTTTTAAAATGTATATTTAAATTTATTGCTCGATCTAAACCTTGGGTTAATATCAAATTTAAATTGTTTTATTTGCGTATTTTATGGGCTTGCATAGCATCGACCGAGCGAAGCAAATCTTAATTAATGATACTCCCCATTCCTTATAAAGAATGTAATTTTACGTTCATGAGTCCCTCCCTTAAATGAGATTTAGTAAGCCGCTCGTTCGATGACTATATTATTTTCTTTATAATACCTAGATTTGATTCATAATCTTCCAGGGTGTATGCGAGGTGTGGGAATAACTATTGGCAGATGTGGGAGTGTGTGGGTTAATTACATTTTACTTAAATTCTCACACTCACACCGTCCTTTTAATGTTAAACCCCATTATTTGTTTTAAGTATTTCTATTGTTATTCTGAGTTTGGGAGAGTGTAGACACTTTTCATCAATGCAGTGAATTGATTAAGTGCCCAATCTTTCATTATGTCTCCCGTTTTTGAATCGATTATATATATATATTAGTGTTGCTGGCAAGGGTATTCGATGTTGAGATCACTTTGTTCTTTAAAAGGGCTTTAAACGGCCAAGTCCGTTTCCCCTTTACTTCTTCCTGCGGTTTCCAGTCAATGTGTGTACCAGAGCGTCACACCTGGGGATGCTGACGCAGTCTTCGCAGCCATATGCTAGCATACTCCGATCTTTAGGGCTACGGCCGAGACCAATGTGGGGTGCAACATATGCGTCTGATTTTATGATTTATTTCTTTATTGTCGTCACAAAGTTCCTGTAGTTTAAATGGACTACCACCCTCCATCGTTTCCTAAACCTTGCGAGTACCACTGAATCCCTTTTTAAGTACTTTAAGATAATATCATACTCACACATATATTTCTGCACTAAGCAAGTCGCTGCTGCCAAGCTCATTGGAGCCGCTCTGCATTTCTTCTGAAGTCAGCCTTTATCGTAAAACTATTTAATATCTTTTATTATAAATAATTCCAGTACTCTTATTCTTGGGCTTCGCATGTATTCAAGATTTAGTAAGGCACATTCGTAAGTGATAATTGACCCAGGTTATAGATTAACGAGTAAAATGATTTAATCAATTGTAGTTAACCATTTGATGCCACTATTTAATAAATAAATAGTGCCAGAAATCATATTTAGCCACTTAATAAATCATGTTAATTTAATCAATTTTTTACGTTGGTGTTTATTTTTCTGATTCATCTCATTGTCTCGTATTGTCTGGGTAATACATGTATCTATTAAGACTTTCCAAACGCTAGCTGTTAAGTTATTTATAAATCTCACGTAGTCTCTTCTCTCTCTCTGACCACCGTGGCCTGAAAAGATGTTGCTATTGTGATGGCAGGTTCGGGCTCCATCGTATTTGGTTGCGCAGTCGATCTGCTATATTCGAATCCGGTATGACAGGCCCTGAACCCACTTGTGGTGCTGCTTTTTGAGTGTGGTGGAGAAACTGTGCAACTTGTTTATGAAATGTGCGAATTCTTACCGTTACAATATATATATATATATATTTCCAATAGTAGTAACTAGTTTAATTAAAAATGTTGTTTTCCTTCTTATTTTAAAAACCCACCATCGTAATCGATTCATTTATTTAAGAGTATACATATGCTAGAAAGATGAAGCATTTTTTTTTAAATCCAAATTTAAAGAATGGTTAAAAAGATTTTATTTATGAAGCAAATAAACTTGATTTAAATGTATGTTATTATATTAAATACTCACAAATATCTCTAATGAGTAAACAATTTTTAAAAATATATTTTATTGATTTTCGTGACCGAGACGGCATGAAAATAGTTTATGTAATATATATAATGATTCCTAGAACACTCCAGAAATTTATACATTAATCATCATCTTTTAGAACCACTACTAAAGCATTAATTCAAATATGTTGTAAGTTTGTTTTGTAATCAAGTACTTGGCAACTTGATCTCACCCACCAAATATACCTATTTATGTAAATATGTTCTTTATTTATAAGAGCATATGAATCATCTCGTCATGCACATTCAAATAAATATATAATCAATTTACTGTTTCATTAAATGTTTTATTAAATAATTTATTATTCAAGCAACTTATGTAGTTCAAATTATCTTCTCTCCATTTCCATACATTCCAACATATACATAATTCTTTTGTTAAATATGTCTCATTGTCTCTTTCGCTCTTCTAGTGGGCTGGATTTAAGAATAGATATTCGTCCTGGGGCTTGTGGAAGGTTGGTCCCTGATCTAAATCTCAGGATTGATTGGGTTTGAAGTACATTCCATTGAGTTCCAGCTCATGTTAGATGGATTAACATATTTTGACCAGTACAATAATAACGTGAAAGGCTAAAACCTTCGACAGAAGTGTCTTAAAAATGCTTATGTGACAGCCAATCAGAGGTAACAATGACTCCATGTGGAACTTATCAATTCAATAACACAAGCCAGAACTATGAAAAAAAGATGGAACACACCTTCTTCTCTACTTAAATTTATATATAAATAAGTCAGACTCAAGCATTCCGAAAGCTAATGGCTTGAAAGATGTTTTACCTAGTTCAACCTGTGAATAATTTATTGTAACGTTAAATACTAATCTTCCTAGATCGTAACACTCACTGCCTCGGTAAAAAATGCTTTTTATAAAATATTGTAGAAGCACTGTAAGTACTACATTGATTCACCCAATAATAATTTTGAACATATATAAAGATAATTGAATATAACATTAGCTATAACATTGATTAATAAATATACTTTAGAATATTTTTCCAGATAGAAGGTGACATATATCTATCATAACATTTGTTGATGCAATATAGTCTTTAATAAATCTCAGTGATTTTTCTAATTTTTTTGTGTGGAATATATCACATCTGGATAGGAACATGATATTAAAAAAATATAAATTGTTCAGATATGTATTATGAGGCGATGATCTTGATGACAGTGAGATAATTATTTACAACCCTTCTAGAGGCTCCATAACTCCATGTGAAATTTCATAAATTTTCTGCACTTGAAGAGAGATAAAGTCCTTAGATTTGAAAAGAATGTTGATAATTATTTGATAAGTAGTATAGATATTTTTTTTATTATAACATTTAAATATATCCAAATTTGTCTATAGTTTTTGTTTTCTAGATTAGGAAGCTTTAACGATTATTACTTTTTCTTTGCTTTTTATTTAATTATCGGTATTTTAGATCTATGCTATATTTACGATTATTTTGTGCTAACTATTAACTCACAATATCTTTTTAGACAGAATTTACTTTTAAGATCAACTGTTCTTGTAAAGAAAGTTTTTACTACAGAAAAAAAAAGATCTGTAAGATAATGTAATAAAATTCTTAGTAGAGTATGTATTTTCTTCTGGTAATAGAAAATGCCAAAGATAATTAACCATGGCATAAGAAGCTGTATTCTATTAGGAAATTAATATGAGAATGGATACTATTTATGTATGAGAAAAAATATCAGCTTGTTGTGCAGTATATATATCTATGACAGATATATTGTTTAAAAATCCCGTTTTATAAAGCATGTATTTCTATATTTTTCTGTACACAAGTCAGATAATATTGCAAGAATCTATCAGAGTCATTATGATGTTGTTCATTTTAAAAATAAATAATTGTGAGATAATATTTTACCATTGTAATATTCAGCCTGCCATATTACAACGATTTGTTATTATATTAAAACTTTATTCGATAAGAATATTTGTAAACAAAAATAAACAACTTTGAAGTTAATCGGAATATTAATAATTTCCATTTTCTGAATATAGAAATAAAATATGTTAAGTGTTTTTGTGTATGATTTTAAAGATAGTATTGCAAATTATATTAGATCTGCTTTAATATTATCTAAAGCTTGAGAGTTGTCTAATTTAAGTATTCTGAATAACATAGAATTTAGGATAAGTTTAAAATTTTTTGCGTCAAGTGATAATATATTATACAACTTTTGTGACCTTCCTAAGATAAATAGTGTGATCTTGATTCGTGGATACATCAGTTTTTATATTAGAATTATTTTTTACCAAAACTAAAATTTTATTGTTATATATATATCACTATCTCTAATGATAGTAGCAAATTCTTTGTTACCATGGAAACTGAACTATATATTTGTTCAATTTCATGTTATTTAGTGTTTGTGTTTCTCTCCTTTTTTAGATATTTTAATCGCACAAGCTTTTTAAAAAAATATTTCAATAAAATTACAAAATGCATTGCATAGTGTCATCCAGACATAAAGTTGAAGGCTGAGATATACTAGTTTTTATATCAATTTTTAGCTAAATAAAAACTGGGTTCAAATTACAATTGAGATATTCTAGCATCATTTAATATTTCTGATTTCATAAGCAATTAACCACATAATAATTTAAATGCAGAATAGAAAATATCATAAAAATAAATCACTTATGTTTGAATGCAAGATTCTCAGCATGATTGAAGTTTGAAAGGCTAAATATAATTTCTGGAAAATATCTCAAACTTGTAAAAATGTCTTAAAACTTTAAAGATACTTTAGTTTTAATTCACTTTGGTACTTGTGAATTTTCAGGAATATCAATATGGTAGACCATATTTTTGATAAATATACAGTTTTGAGGGCTTTCCAAGATGGCAGCTTATATTTCATTAACAATTTTCAGATGTTCACAAAATTAATTTTAAATTTAAAAAAAAAAATGAATAAATTTATTATCAATCTGTATTTCAGTTTTTTTTTAACTTCCCCAAAAAATATTTACAAAATTAATGTTACATTTTTAAAAAAAGGAATAAATTTCAATAAATTTCATTAGCAATATTTTATTTCAATTTTCTTCTTGACTTCCCCGAAACATGTTTACAAAATAATTTGAGAACCTACAATCTCCAAAAGCTGTGTTTGTTTTGTTAAATTAAAAAATAAAGTAATGAATTCCAATAAATTTTATTGACAATCTTTATTTCAATTTTTTTTATTTACTTCCCAAAGATGAGTTAGTTACATTTACAAAAAATGAGTAGGAACGACAATCTCCTGAAGATGTCTTACATTTACAAAAAAATGAACAAAAAATAATATAAATACAATATTTACTGTTTATTCTGACTACAATCTTCCAGAGATGTTGTAGTTACATTTACAAAAAATGAACCATAAAAAAATAGATAATATAAATACAATATTTATAGGTTACTCATGTTATTTTTTTCATATGACAAATGCGTTGTCTGGGAAGCGAACTGGGCAAGCTGTTTGAAGAGCAGCTATGCTAACCACTAGGCTACCAATGCTTGACTATCATGTTCTTGGCATGCAGTCTGTAATGGCTTTCAAAATCGATATGTATGTTCTGAGGGACTACAATTTTCCAAAGATCTTACTTGTTAAATTAAAAATAATGATGTAAAATTTCAAAAAAGGAATTAATTCTGATAAATTTCATATAAACTCTGATAAATTTCATGAAGAATATTTATTTCAATTTTTTTACATATATTACAATGTGGAAGTGATGAAACACTCTTAACATTAAAGCAACTTCAGGTTTTGTTTGTTTCTTTTTGACCACAATTTTATTTTTTAAATTGTGATAATAATCAAAATTTGTGACCTCCCTGTCACAGAATAGAATGCAGTGGAGTATTTCCAAAGATATGGAATGTTATTCTCCAGAAAAGTGTTCATCAATGGCCATGATATGAAAATAGAAAACACTGTGGAACCATGCAGCAATACCTGGATTCCTACTTAGCAGAATTGGTGTGGTGTAGATTGTAACAACAAGATTCATCTGTAGCGACTTTGGAAGCCATTAGGGATTGCATTCCATTAACAGATTTGGGAGAGAATAGGCCATCCACTCATTTTTTGTAAATATAACTCATACATCTTCAGAAGGTTGTAGTACCTCCATTCATTTTTTTGTAAATGTAACTAACTCATCATTGGAAAGTAAATATAAAAAAATTGAAATAAAGATTGTCAATTAAATTTATCGGAATTTTTTCTTTTATTTAAAATTTAACATTATTTTTGCAAGATTTTTAATGAAATATAGACTGCTATATTGGTAAGCCCTTGAAACTGTATTTATCAAAAATGTGACTGCCATCTTGGTATTCCTGAAAAACCACAAGTATGGACATTTTTTATATTGTATTGAATCCAGCACAAAGTCTTTATATTACTCTCTATTATATATTAAAACAATGGTTTTTATTCAAGACAATAAAACAAAATTACTTTAGAATAAATATAATTTATAAGTTAAGGTTAATAACATTTGAATAATAAATCAATTTGAATTACTTATGAGCATATTCACACTGGAAGGAATTCTAAAATAATAATATCTATTATGCCATTTACTACAGATTTAAATTATGTTGCATTAAATTAAAATATCTTTTCTGTTTAGAATATAATCACTATTTTTAATTTGAATTTTTTTGATAAGATTGAGTGATCTACTTTGGTTAACACTTGGCAAT
Organism: Epiperipatus broadwayi; assembly: GCA_028023455.1. Lineage (NCBI taxonomy): Eukaryota > Metazoa > Onychophora > Udeonychophora > Euonychophora > Peripatidae > Epiperipatus > Epiperipatus broadwayi. Next base: position 723,357 of record JAQFVV010012586.1, read on the forward strand.
ATAAGTTTACTTTATTTTGTTGGTACAAATGTGAATTTCTTTAATGTTTTGTTAATAAATCTAAACAAAAAATACTTGGAATATTATTTAAAATTTACTTCATTTCATATCTTGATTAAAAAATTAAAGCTTTATTATGTAAACGTTGTAATAATACAGATATATTTTTTCAGGGAAAACTGAAAGCTAATTGAGTTTAAACAAACTGTTGTGTTAATTTATAATCTTCACAGATATTTTTACAGGTAATTTATTACCTTTGTACAATACTATAATATAACCATTTTATGCATATTAATATGTGATATTTTATCTTATTTTTGTTTCTGAGCATAAAAGTTGTAAACTGATTAATTATAACACAAATATTATAATATTATTAATATATATAAATATTAAAATATTATTTTTATTTCGGTGTAAACGTGTCTTGTTTATAGAGATATAACGAATATCATTTTTTAATTTTTATTTTATTTTAAATTTGCCTTAATTTTCATACAAAATATATTAATTTTATTTGTTGTTGTTGTTTTCTAATTTCTATTTGACTTGAAAGGTGAAGATGTGGGTCTACTTGTAACCTGCAAAATAACAAATGTAATACAAATAAAATGTCCGTTAATTAAAAACTATCGTAATAACAATAAGAATAATAAATATAATGGTAATTAGCTATTATATATAATCTTTCAGTACTTCTGCGAATTGAAAGACTATATATAATAATTACAATTACATTAATTATATATATAAACAATTGAAATAATTAATTAATCTGTGTAATAATTATAGGAATATGTCCTGCAATAATATTATTAGGTAACCAGCAATTAAACTTGCTATCTCCAAGCTGAACTATGTCTTCTAGCAAAGAGAAATAGCTTTATCTGTATTTTATTTGGAAAAATTTGTGTAATTCAGGTTGGGACTAGCTATTGCTCAATTTTTTTTTCTAATTATTGCATGGATTTACCCAATTATTTAAATAACAACCATCTTAACTGTCCATTAAAATATTTAATATGTATTTCATACTACTGGAATTTCAGAAAAGATAAAAAATTTCAAAGTCTCTGTTCAATCAAAAATAGCTGTCTGGTATCACTTTCCACATAGCAACATGGGTATTAAAAAAATGTAACATGTTATCTCTTGCCAAGTAAATTTCAGACAAAATACGGTTTACTAGAACACAAAGTTTAACTTGAGAGCAGTAACTTTAATTATTGATCGCAAATCGGATCATTGCTGAACACTTTCTCTAATTGTGCATTCATTTATTTCAATCATTTGCACCTTAATTATCCATGAAAATGTTTAATTTAACACACACGCACACACACACATATATATATATCGTTAATAACAGTCAACATTTAGATAAACCCAATATCAAAAATAATCAATAATTTCAAACTGCTGTCAAGGCAACAACTGCCTTTTTAATAATAAAGGTGGAAAAAGAGGTTGCCTTGACTACAGTTTGAAATTGTTGATTGTTAATTATATTGGGGTTGTCTAAGTGTTGACTGGTTTTTAATGATCACTTACAAAACCATTTTGCCTTGAGCATTATTACACTTAATGTATATATAATCAATCAAAATCATTTATAATAAAACAAAACATTGAAATTAATACTACAATTTTCAAAATATAAAGGTGTAAAGAAATTATAATAATTTGTCAAGCGTTGGTAGTCGAGAGGTCAGCACAGCCGCCTTACAAGCAGTTGAACTGGGTTAGCGGCTTCGCATCCTAGCTGATGCTATGACATATGAAAAAAAATTATAATAAATAATTAAAAAATCATATACAACAGCTATGTATATATTAATAATAATTACACCAAAAAACATTTTTGTCACATGGTTTTGTGCTCTTTTTAAATGCTAAGCATCTATTTTAATGTAAAACAATTATGGCAGATAGAACATCTAGTGTTCTATAATGGAAATGAGATAACCAAAAAAAATCAATAAAATAGAATAAAAAATTTCACATAGTGATCCAATATAACTTAAAAGCATTATGGAATTTGTTTATTCCCTTTAGTCTTTACCCTTTTAGTATACATACATACATTTTTTTCAAAATCTACCACCTATCTAAACTGTAATTTATATTACAAGCATTTTAGGCAAAGGAAGTAATTCAGCCCTTTATATTTAATAATTTATAATTTTTATTACAAAGAATATTTTATGCAAAGGTTAATAAATATTTTTTTTTTAAAAGCTGTTGTTCATAAGACTGTCAAATTTACATATCAGATATAACAGATATATTTAAAATTTTAATTTTAATAAAGCTAAATGTATTAATACCTTGCTAGGTACAATTGTAAAATGTATCTTAACAGGCTGGATTGTTTTAAACATTTCATTTTCATTTTTTAATTGTGAATTTCTCACAATTATTTATATAATATTAAAATCTCTTGTTTAATTTATATTAAATCTTTAAAAAGTGTTAAAACAACTAATAAAAATAGCAATTGCCTTTTCATAGGTCAGGTACTCATGGTATATGTAATAAAATCCATGTGAATGTTTGTGAATAAGGTTGCCATGCATCAAATTCCTAACCAATTAAAAAACACTATTACAATTTTCTGTAATATTGTCAAATTCACAATTGAAAAATAAAAAAGAACACTTTAAATTTGGATTTATAAATAAATAACTACACCTATTAAAAATGTAATTGATATTAGAGTATTTTATGCAAAGAATATGCAAAGGAAGTAATTTCACTTTTTATATTTAATAATCTGTAGTTTTTATTATGAAGCATTAATAATATAATATACCATATACTCCACAATGCACTTTTAATATATGATTTATTTTATCTCTTCTTGCCTACAGTTTCAACTATCTAGCAGTCATCATCAGAGCTCTTATAACTTCACTTCTCCTACTCCTCTAACCAAAATAATTTCAAAAAAAAATATTTCAGCTAGAGGAGTAGGAGAGGTGAAGTTATAAAAGCTCTGATGAAGACTTCTGGACAGTTGACACTGTAGGCAAGAGGAGATATATTAAATCATATATTAAAAGTGCATTGTGGAGTATATGGTATATCATATTATATATAATTCAGCAATGCAAATAAGAAGGAAAAGTGGGAGGAATTTTTAATACTTCAAAGCATTAATAAATTATAATTTTATAATTGTTCAAAATGTTGTCAAATTCGTATATCTTATATAATTATTTAAAAATTTAAATTTGAATTTAGCTTTCTTAATAAGTACTACATTGTACAGGCTTAAACCTGCATTTATATATGTAATATATGTGGGATTTGAACTCAGACTTTCATATGATCTACCACTCTCAGTGTCATCTCATATTGTTGACCCACCTGATCACACACGTGTTGAAAAGATATTATCACCAATATACATATTTCGTGCTAAACCAGCAATCATCAGTTGGTCTAGATTACTATCCTCATATATATATATATATATATTGTGATGATCGCACATACTGCGGTCACACATATAAATATTAAACATTCACAGAATATTAAATATCATGTTTGATAAAATAAATAAAAAAAGAAAAAAGAGCGAGCTTAGAAAATTTACAGAACAAAGAAATGTTTCAATTAATTAAAAAAAAGAGAGGGAAGTAGAATCAAAAAGATTCTTATCTTTTACCCTCCAAAGTTCGGATTTTGGTGAAATTAAAATGTAAAATTAGAAATATTGGAGGTGTACGTTAAAAAATAAAGTGATAAAGAAATATAAATCAAATGCAAGTTAAAATCTGATTTTGAAAGAAAGTAAAGTTTAAAAAAAACCTTAAATAGCGCGCAAAACATAGAAAGTTAAACATAATCAAAAGATAAGGATCTGGGTTTTAAAGTACACATTTGACGATAAACGAAATGCGTGTATGGAGTGTATTTGAAGCAGAATATAGACAGCAATAATAAATGCTTGTCTAAACTTAAATAAAAAAAGAGAGAAAAACATGTATTAAAATCTGTGTAATTAAATTAAAAAATATTGAAATAAATAAATGTACATAGTGCTACTAGATTGGGTAAAACAAATTTACATATGGCCGAAGGCATAGTAAGAAAGGTGTGAATGAAAGTGAAAACAAAGGATCGGAAGGACAAAGGCTGGTGGAATTTTTTAATTAAAAAAAAAAGTTTTCAGTAGAGATTAGAGCTAGAGACTTCGTGTCGAGAGGGTGGTAAAAGACAGCTCCGATAATCAACCGCTATAGTTAACAAATATGACTTTCAACATCGGTGCCTCATCTAGAATGGCTGGCTAAGGCCATCGTGATCGCTGGTCGATCCGGACTTACTGTACTAATGGTTCTGGCCAAGATATAACAACTGCCGTCATAGCGCCTGCCGGTGGATTCATTTAGTTGCCTTGTCCTTGATGCCTCGTCCTTGATGCCTTAAACACTGAGAAGCTACACACAACCAAATCTAACCTGCGACCGTCCCTCCTAAAGAAGTGGAGAAAATCCACGTGACGGTCGGCAAGACGTCGGATAAATTCAGAGACTAAAACCTAGGTAAAGATACATACTATTTTGTTATATATTTCAATGTGCACATAGTTTAATTAGACAATGGCCACATGCCTTTTGTGAATGATAAAGACATTCTTGAATTTTTTTGATAAATACCCAGACTGACGATTTATAAATGTACCATCATTTATAATAGTTTTATATGTATTCTTTTCTTGTAGCACTATAGATTATAATCTGTTTTTCATTTCATGTTAATGTGTTTTTTTTATATCTCTTTTACGATTAATTTATTCTATTAAATCTATTATTTTATTTAAACCTGCCTTGTCTCGTTCTTCGCCACTCCAAAAGGGTAGTCTAGTCTAAGGGTGGGAAAACTATTATTCATTTTTTTTGATTATTGAATTAACACGTGGAAGTTGGTGGTGCAGTATTTGATCCCGTTAAATTTATAAATCATCCAAGCGCTGTAACTCTGTCAGATCTTACAGCAGTCGAGAGACGGTTGGTCGGGAAAAATAATCTGGTGCTATATCCGTATAGCATACAGATTCGGTCAAATACGGATATAGACTCGTGTATGTCCGTATGTTCTCTCTGCTTGAGGTAGCGGAAAGTGGACGATCTTGAATCATTAGAATTCCCCATTATGCACTCATAAAAGGGAAGTGTAGCCTTCGATCGTCCCGTGCCCGTTACATATTTTGGGGGCCAGTCCGGGATTTCTATTGCTGCGCAATTAATGATCACGTGTTAAATAATTTTATAAGATAACATAAATATTTTCTAAAATAAAAATTGTTTTAATATATGTGTTTCAAACATATAAAATTAGCGTTGTAAGTTAAAGTGGCTAGAAGCGAAGATGAAGGGGATAAGTTTTATTTTATGATACTCTATACGAGCGTTTCACGTCAAATGTGTACAAAGAATAGAAAGAGGGGGGAATTTTTTTTTTTGTTAGTATTATGAAAGTTTTGAAATGCGTAGTGAGGGATAATCTGAGACAAGAATATTTAGACAAGTTGTAACGAACAAATAACTAATTATATCAAATGATTGCTGTAATGTAATATAAATCGTTTTTAAAGAAAGAGAATAACACAAAGTTTCATGAAAGTTTACGATAAATAATAAAAATATATATATAGTAGCCGCATAGCCCAGTAAAGTTAAAGAATAGATAAATGTGTGTGTGTTTCATAATCGTATAATAAAATGTAATAATTATAGTGATCGAATATAGATTATCTGGATGTAATTAATTAACGAAAACATAAAATAGTTAAGTTAGAAATAGTGAAACAGTTTCAGTAATGTTGTAGTTATAAAGGTTAAATGATTAAAATAGTCGAAACTAAGTTAAATGAAGAAATATATATGTGTGAATAAATAATAACGGTCCCAGTTAAGTGGAAAATAAAATATTTTAATGATAAAAGGAATTCGCGTGTATAAGTTAAATTGAAGAAACTATAAGTATTGTCGCGTATTTTAGTTAAGTGGGAGAAAAATATATATGTGTGATTCTAGAATAGTCGCATGTGTAAGAGAAGTAAAAATATATATATATGTGTATGATCTTGTTTAAAACAGCAGTAACCTTAAGTGGCCGAATTTTGTAAACGTAGGAGTAGAAAAATATATATATCGGAAGGGTAATGTTGGAGACACAGTCAAATAAAACGAATTTATAATGTATATCAGTAACAGAAGAACAAGTATGGTATTTAAGTAAGTTAAATTTAAAAGAATATATAAGTGCATCATTTAATTGAAGTATAGGGGTCAGAGGTAGATGAAGAGGGAAAATAGAGGACAATCATCAAGGTGGACAGGCAGTCGGGCGAATCTAAGGCAGGCGAATAAGAAGATGAACCAGAGTACGGATGTTTGGGTTGGCTAGCGATCTGAATGCTGATCGATAGACAACTAAGAAATTAAAAGTTAATCAAAGTGAAAAAAACATAAAGTCAGTCGAAAGAAGTTGTGTATAAGTCTAGTCAGAAGAGGTCAATAGTAGGAATAATCAGTCCAGATATAAAGAAAGTTAAATAAAAAATCATATTTATGCGAACAAGGGCTCAAGCCAAAATGGAACTTCAAGAAAAGGAAGTAAAAGAAGGGAATGGAGAGGAGATGAAAGTAAAGGATACAATGGCCTATAGTAATATCATGGATATGTTAAAGCAAATGAGGATGGAGCAAGAGCAATTCATGAAAGAACTCATGGACAGACAAGAGAGAAGGATAGAAGAATGGATGGTAAAGGTAGAGATAGACTGCCAGAAAAGATGGGCTGAAGTCAGGGAAGAAATAAGAAATGAGGTCATCCTGCAATCAAAGGCTAATGACACATGGAATGGATTTCACCAAGAGATTAAGATGGATGAACAAAGGAGTATGGGGCCATGTGCATATGAGGAATCAGAAATAGTGGAGGATAGAGGTAGAGAGTTAGCAGAATTTGATTGGGAAAAGGACATAGGGTGACCAGAAAGGGAGATAAGACAGTTAGATGAAGGGGTGGAAGTGGTTAGAATGGAGGATCATAGATTGATGATGAGCATACAGGAGAATATAAGTCAGGTGGCAAAGGTAGTAGCAGGATTAAATACAAAAGTTGAAGAGAGTATCAAGAGGTCAGCCAATAGTAGTACCAATGCCAACATAGAGGGCATAGGACCAAGAACCAGTGAAGAATGTGGAATTATGAGAGCTGGAAATTGCATGGATTATCCTGTGGGCTTCCACCAATTTCTGAAGATCCAAGTCTTCACTGGAAACCCTGGAGAAAGCCCGATGGAGCATTTGAACAGCCTAGAACGGTACTTCAAATTCGGTAGAATGAGTGAGGAGGCCAAGATAGCAGTCGCCTGCAGCCATTTGCAGGGCGAATCACAAGTCTGGTGGAACTCACTGTTCCAGAAACCCATCACATTTGCAGGATATTATAAAGCATTGGAGACCAGTTATTGGAGTGAGGAACTCCAAGAAGATATGTTACATCGGATAAAACAGGATAAATGGAGACCGGAGGAATCATTTATAACATTCTTCCATCGTCAAGTGGCTAAGTTACGAATGATGACTGCAAATCCATTATCTGAGACACAAATACTCCAGATAATTAGGCCTGGGTTTCCAAAGGATATTGAACGAACTCTAATCAGTACAGAGAGGAAGACGGTGGGCCAGGTGGCTGAATTGCTGAGTGCATTGGACACTACCAGGGACAGCCAGAGGGAGGATGGATGGCAATCTGGTCTGCCTCTAAAAAAATCACCTATAGTAAAGAATGGATGGGATCCTGGGGAAGGACGATGGCAAGAAAACTGGGGATATTCTATGGGATGGAAACCGAGGAGGCAGGAAAATGGACGACAGAGATGGGAGATGGAATGTAAGCATCCATATGACAGGACAGAGGGCCATGAGCCTAGGGAGCAAACCCCACATCCCAGAGGAGGCAGAGGTGATGTCAATAGAGGAAAACAACCACCAGATAAAACTTAAGGGTAGTCACAAATAAAGGAAGGATTTAATGATAACAAAATTGGAAATGGAAATGGACCACGAGTCATGGAGAACGGACTGTAATATGGATCCTGATAAAATAAAGAAATGATGAGCCGATAAGTGGAAAAAGGGATGAAGGACATTATGATAAAATAAGAAAGCATAAGATAAATATGAGTGTGAGGTCATAGATCGAGGCTGAAGGCATGTAGGTTTAGATATTGGTAGATGGGTCTGAACAGTAGTTGGTTATGCCTTCTTCGTTATTCATTCATGTATGTTCTGCAGTGTGCCAAATCTTATCATACAGAGAACACAGGGACAGAGATCCCATTCTCATAATGACTCACTGGATTAAGATTTCCAGTTAGATATTGGACAGATATCGTGAGTCAATGGTTTAGAGACCAATCTATGGGGAAAAGAACCCCTTGTATAAATTAAGAGCTATCAGAAAATATACTGAGCTCATGGATGAGCTGGACGAAAAGATGCCAGCCTCCCAACCCACCTCGGTAATAGTGTCCACAGTTGACACTTAGGGGTTTATCATTTGCAGGATGTGATGTATGAACAGGTTTAATCGGGTCACAGAGATATCCTGTGGATTCGAACCTGTATATACGAGTATTAGGCAGAAATAAAATGCATGTAATGATAATGACAAGATTAAATTGGTTTGGCAATGCTGGTTGGGTCATCAAGGAAAAAGAATGTAATTTACCTGGTCGCCTCTCTAGAGATTAACCTCATCACTAAATCATATTAGGAATGCATCAATCTAAAAAGGTTTGAACAGTAGTTGGGAGCATCTAGCTTTCGATGCATAAATTAAAAATTTTTTTTTACAAAAAAAAATTTTAAAGGAGGGGAACGGTGTAATGTGATGATCGCACATACTGCGGTCACACATATAAATATTAAACATTCACAGAATATTAAATATCATGTTTGATAAAATAAATAAAAAAGAAAAAAGAGCGAGCTTAGAAAATTTACAGAACAAAGAAATGTTTCAATTAATTAAAAAAGAGAGGGAAGTAGAATCAAAAAGATTCTTATCTTTTACCCTCCAAAGTTCGGATTTTGGTGAAATTAAAATGTAAAATTAGAATTATTGGAGGTGTACATTAAAAAATAAAGTGATAAAGAAATATAAATCAAATGCAAGTTAAAATCTGATTTTGAAAGAAAGTAAAGTTTAAAAAAAACCTTAAATAGCGTGCAAAACATAGAAAGTTAAACATAATCAAAAGATAAGGATCTGGGTTTTAAAGTACACATTTGACGATAAACGAAATGCGTGTATGGAGTGTATTTGAAGCAGAATATAGACAGCAATAATAAATGCTTGTCTAAACTTAAATAAAAAAAGAGAGAAAAACATGTATTAAAATCTGTGTAATTAAATTAAAAAATATTGAAATAAATAAATGTACATAGTGCTACTAGATTGGGTAAAACAAATTTACATATGGCCGAAGGCATAGTAAGAAAGGTGTGAATGAAAGTGAAAACAAAGGATCGGAAGGACAAAGGCTGGTGGAATTTTTTAATTAAAAAAAAAAGGTTTTCAGTAGAGATTAGAGCTAGAGACTTCGTGTCGAGAGGGTGGTAAAAGACAGCTCCGATAATCAACTGCTATAGTTAACAAATATGACTTTCAACATCGGTGCCTCATCTAGAATGGCTGGCTAAGGCCATCGTGATCGCTGGTCGATCCGGACTTACTGTACTAATGGTTCTGGCCAAGATATAACAACTGCCATCATAGCGCCTGCCAGTGGATTCATTTAGTTGCCTTGTCCTTGATGCCTCATCCTTGATGCCTTAAACACTGAGAAGCTACACACAACCAAATCTAACCTGCGACCGTCCCTCCTAAAGAAGTGGAGAAAATCCACGTGACGGTCGGCAAGACGTCGGATAAATTCAGAGACTAAAACCTAGGTAAAGATACATACTATTTTGTTATATATTTCAATGTGCACATAGTTTAATTAGACAATGGCCACATGCCTTTTGTGAATGATAAAGACATTCTTGAATTTTTTTGATAAATACCCAGACTGACGATTTATAAATGTACCATCATTTATAATAGTTTTATATGTATTCTTTTCTTGTAGCACTATAGATTATAATCTGTTTTTCATTTCATGTTAATGTGTTTTTTTTTATATCTCTTTTACGATTAATTTATTCTATTAAATCTATTATTTTATTTAAACCTGCCTTGTCTCGTTCTTCGCCACTCCAAAAGGGTAGTCTAGTCTAAGGGTGGGAAAACTATTATTCATTTTTTTTGATTATTGAATTAACACGTGGAAGTTGGTGGTGCAGTATTTGATCCCGTTAAATTTATAAATCATCCAAGCGCTGTAACTCTGTCAGATCTTACAGCAGTCGAGAGACGGTTGGTCGGGAAAAATAATCTGGTGCTATATCCATATAGCATACAGATTCGGTCAAATACGGATATAGACTCGTGTATGTCCGTATGTTCTCTCTGCTTGAGGTAGTGGAAAGTGGATGATCTTGAATCATTAGAATTCCCCATTATGCACTCATAAAAAAGGGAAGTGTAGCCTTCGATAGTCCCATCCCCGTTACAATATATATATATATTGTAATGAGCACAGACGTTCGTTACATTTTTTTTTTATATTTATTAAACATGAAAGTAAATTAAAAAGTTCGCATTTACAAATTTTCTTTAAGAATTAAAAATTGAAATTAAATATCATCTTAAACTCGTATATATTAAATTGCACAGATAAAAAAAAATTATTAAAATAAAACTGTATTAAAAATAGAAAAGGTATTTTAAAACCAAAAACTTAAAAAGATTTAGAGATAAAAATATATCTTTAATCTTGAAAAACACAGAAATTAATCAGAAATGGAAATGATTGTTAATTAGTTAAATGTAAACCAGCCTTGGGCATTTAAATGTAAAAACATCGGTCAGATAGGAAAACAATAGAAACAAATAGCCAATGAAAGAAATCCATCGGGAAATCGGACCTCAGCAAAAGGATCATCACATCGATGACATAATGCCATGTCAATCCTTTGAATACATATAAAAGGAAAATTTGGAAATTATTAATTAGTGTTTGGTAATTGATTATTACGATGTGACTATATGTATTAGTACGGAGTTGGAGGTGAAGGGATTGACAGACGCACTGTCAATTCTTTCAGCTGTTAAAGAAAAGAAAAATGAACTATCGTTTCCTACATTGAGGACCAATTAAACTAAAAACCTCCAAATGAATAAATAAAACAACGGCTAAATGAATACCAATCTTTTGAGGATGGTGTGGGAATTCACGTTCATGGCAAGTAATGGATAAAGATGAACTGTTGTAAACTGTAAGAACTTTATAAATAATGAACATTAAATTAAAGCTTTCCATATTTAAATGATTGCAATATTATCCTATCTGACCAACGTTATTTATTAATTAGTTATAATTTTATTTAATGTAATTATTTTGTAAAATCATTTCCATTTATTTATTTTTTGTTCTTTAAGTTTTATTATGATTTCTGTTTTCCGTTAAGTTAAATGATATAAATGTTAAACTTAAGTCGGGCGTGAATGGCTGTATAGATTTGTAAAGTTATATTAGGGGAAGGTAATCTTAGGTTATTTGTGTTGTTGTTAGATTGGGTCAATGGATTGGATATATTGATGTAGCTTGTAGATGTAGTCGGAGATTCGCTACTGGCAGAATCGTTTATATATATGCCGCACTCACCCGTTTGCCTATGGAAGGAATTATAAGACGGAGAATGCAGTTCCTTTCTATGGAGTTTTTTTTATTGTTCTTCTTGTTAGATAGATGTAATATTCCTATCTGATGAGAGTCAATGTCTTCTCTTAACCTTTTTGGCGCTGCCGTATTCCGTATTACAGAGAATACATCGATGTATCAGATGAATTGATGCCAGTTTGACTGTGAATTTTAGCCTAAGAAATAGGGATAGAATATTTTATTTTCAAATGCAAATCTATGTAGTCTATTCATACTCGACCCTAAATAAAAATGCATTAAATTTAAGTTGTTTATAGATGCTTGCATGGATTGGTTATCGGTTAGGTATGTTTTGGATTTCATATTTGATCAAAATATGTAGACATTCGATAAATAATGATACCTTACTGGTGAGTATCTAAAATATATTTATTCGGATGTCTTTTAAGTTATTGTTGACAATGCAAGTATCTTATGGTGAATACTATTGGGTTACATATAAATTTCCCTCCGCAATTGTCAGTAATCAATAATTTTGTATTTTGATCGTTTATGTTTATTTTGAAATGTTTTTGACCGTGAAATCTATGTAACCGATCTATATTCAACATTATAAACAAGCTTTCATAAATTTATCTGTGCGAACCTAATTAAAATGTAAAATTAGAATATAATAGTAATTAAATGTAAATTAAAGTCAAAAATCAAAGTTAAAAATGTAGGTTAAATTTTGAAATGTAAAACTAATACTAAAATAATTTTAAATCTTATATATATGTGAAATAAATAAATGTTTGTGTGTTAATTACTGGCAGTGGCTTATTTTATTCTTTTTTATATATATACTCTTAGAGTATATTATTAAATCTCTGCTATTCCACTGAGCTAGTGACATGGGCTAACGACCGGAATCAAAATTTAAAAAAAAAAATTTTTTTTTTTGACTTACATATCTGCCTACTTTATAAATTTCTCTAGGTTCAAATGCCTAGATGACGCCCTGTAGTGCAGATTACGTTAAAGGTATTTCTCCAGATTGTTACAATATATATATATATATATAATCATTACTCAGCTTTATATTAAGATAGCCAATCTGGGTTCATTTTTGAGAATACCAAACAGGCTGGATTGTTCTAAACATTTTCCCCCAATTTTTCAATTGTGAATTTCTCACATTTATTTATATAATATTAATATCTTTAGTTTAATTTATATTAAATCTTAAAAAGAATTTGTTAAAACAATCAATTAAAAAAGTGATGGCCTTTTCATAACTGGGTACATCTTGTATATATAATAAAATCTATTATTAGATTTAGTGGACTTTATTTGTTAGCTGGACTAGCATATTCAGGTTTAATACACAATGTAAAATAAAATGAATGGTAGAAATTGTGTGATTGAAAGCTTAAGGCTTATGTTAGTTCAGTTGACCTTAAAAAAATATTTGGATCATTTTTTAATCGAATAAAATCACTGGGTCAAATAATTCTGAAATGATGTTTTTTTAACTGCATAGGTAAGATTTAGGAAAATAACATGTGTTACATTATTTATGGATGCTATGATAGGAATTTTCATCTATTGCATATTATTGTAAAAGTACTAAGAATAAGAGGAACTGACAATCACAAAACAATATAAGCTAAGACATATATACAAACAAAGCATATACTATACAGTAGGAATTTCTGGCTACCATTTACTACTGCTATAAGTAGAATAATGAATGTAAGTGACTGGCAATCACAATGGTAACACAATCATTTATGAATAATTAAAACACATGCAAATGAATCTCATACATAAAGATAACAGTCAGAAATAAAGTTACAGCAATTCACTTATATCAATACACCCAAATTATCCTCCCCCAAAACTGGTGGATAGTTTGCTAAAAATTGTAAACTAATAACAGATAAAAATGAACAATCTTGATTTATTCCATCTATGCAGTCTGCTTTGGATCCTATTCAAGGTTAATCAAATTATAATTAAATTATCATTTTGATAGTGTTTTATATTTAGAGATAATGGAATTGGCTAGTTTTAAAATACTAAGTTTTTATAAGCATGGCCAAGGATTGTGATAAAAAAATTAATTGCTTTACAAGAAAATGTAGTCTTTTTTAAAATTATTGTGTCATGTTTAATAAAATAATAAAGCAAACTTTTATCATACTAGTTTATAACCAAATTTTTAAAATAAATAATAATGATAATTTTAAAATATTTTCAGGATACTGAGATAAATACTTAATGGTATTTTACTATAAGATTATATTTTAAAGTTCATATCTCCTTTATCACTAACAGTTTGAATTTTGACTTCAAGTATTTGTATACTTTTAGCAGACTTAATTTATTCAACCATAGTTATGGCAGCAGTCAGTTTTAATCATACTGTACTTAATTTTACAGACAGTATTGGATGGGAGTGTAATTGTTGATTGACAATTGGTCTCTCCCCAAAGCAGTAGACATTTGAAGTTTATGTATATAATGGACACAACCCTCCTTAAGATATTTCAACAATAACTGATGGTCCCTTTCCATACTTCTATGAGCTTTCAGCCTGCACTCTTCCAGATGTCCAGAGTGAAGCATATGCAGCCTCTCTACTCTTCCATTGCATTTTGCAACACCAGGCACAATAATCATACTGAAAGCACAGTAAAGAAAGATCAATGCAATAAAATCAGTTAAAGTATATCAGCAATAATACTTCAGAAGTAATCAATAAGCAGTAGTAATTAAAAATTACAATGATTTATAAACCTTACTTATAGTTCCCAGAATTGGATTATCAGCAAAATTGAATCCTTCATCTGTCATTTCAATCCATTGATCTATTGGTGGTAGATAATTTTTAAACTTCATTTTGATTCATGGCTTATTTGTCCAATCATAAAATTTATAAAATTTTAACTTTAAAGGTATTATCAGACTAATTTACATCAAATACTTATCTCTTTAATTAATTGATCTCTTTATAAAAATTTTAATTACATTTTCTAAGATAATGCCATTTTTACTTTATAATTATAATATATCTTTATAAATATTAATAAAAGAAATATCTTGCTTTAGATTGCTTTTAAAATAAGCTTATAATTAATCATAACATATATATTTGTCTGTGCATATAAATTATATATATTTTAGAGTATTGAGTTCAAACCCCAAAGACTTCAGAAGGAAAGGATAATTTTTTTCTCTCCCCTCAACTGATAGTTTTTTAGTAAATAGGATAATGTATATATTTTGAATAGTTCAATAGTTATATTTAAGAAGTAAAATATTGAGCATATATAAAGTTGTCTGTATCTGTAGACTCTGTAAACCATTTTTTTCCAAGTATACTTATTAACTTTTTATATTACAATTTATATCTAATAAATTATAATGTTTTTTTCTTAATAGTGCTTTGATTTAATACTTATCATCACTAATTTGATCTATGACTTTTGTTTCTAATAATATTAATAATCTGTAGCTTTTCTGATCATTTAGATTACTTTCAACAGGCATGTATTAGTTCAGTATTGTAATCTTTGCTTTGATTAATTAAGCAATTTTTATACATAGGAATAGATACATGAATATAATATATACGTGTAAATATATACATGAATATATATGTGTGTATGCGTATGTATGTGCAAACACTAAATTTAAACATTTACAGATATATCAAACAGGTTTTTTAATAATTTCGTATTTTCTGTGTTAAAACTGTTAACATTTGAGAAAAAAAGATAAAGTCAATTTAAAAATAACTTCAGTGTTGGTGGGAGAGAAAATTACTCATTGGTAAGTTATTACAGTTACAAAGAGACTGCAAATTGTTATGGATCACCCAAAAATAAATATTAAGGAAAAGGAAAGAACAAAAAAAAAGATTAGATAATTATATCGTGTGTACAAATAGAAGGGTTTTGCAGAGAGCCAGGTATCCCTGCAGCTATATGTGATGTCATAAAAGCAGCACGTATATATTTAAGAGGAAAAAAACTATTTTTTTTACTAAGTGCTAAGTGTTCAGTGATATTGTTTCTTGGATCCAATGTGTCATTATTTTAGATATGTTTGAGGAGATTCTACAAAATATTCAGGGATGGTTTTGAGCTACCTTTGTTGGACGGTCCTACCAACTAATCCAAGGAACTCTAGCACATCTGAAAAGCATTTAAAACATCTTATGGCTGATCTCCAAAGACCAAAGAATACTCTAAACCTTACTATTGTTTCACCTTTGTCATTGCTGAATTCAAATAAAAACACCAGGAATAAAATGCAAGAAGTATATGGAGAAGAAAATATCCATTTATCTATTAATGTACTCATACACAGAGAATAAAAAACAAATGAAGAATCCATCCCAATACTAAAATAGTGTCCTTAAAGTGTGAAACATCATCATCATCATTGCAGTAAAACAGAAAGAATTATAAACCTAAGTTTCAAATGGAATTTTTCCAGTAAAACAGTAATTAATATATTTACACATGTCAAACATTGGTATGTGGCTGAATTCAAATCTCTAGCCATGAACAATCTTACTTTAAAAATGAAATTTATAAAACTCACTGAAATGGTCTCTACATTGGAAATAGAAGAAGAGCCTGGTAATATCAATTTTATTTTATTTTCTCAATAACTCTTAACAAATTTCTTTTAAATCCATTTGTTTCTCTCTCTCCAAAGTATTAAAATGAGAATCAACTATTAGAAAATGGGTTTTTTAATAATTATGAATATTGACTTTATCAATATATTATTTATTTGATTATCATTACTTGTAATCATTTATATATGTATTTTGTTAAATGTTTTTTTTATTATGTATTAATTCAGGTATTATGAAAAATATGATATCATATTATATATAAAGGTTAAAAACAAGATTTATTAATGGTGGGAAACATACACACATGATACTTGTATGCTTGGATATAAGTGTTCTGTATGAATACTCGAATTTTGGAAAGAGAACAGGGCTAGAAATGCATTATAGTGAGAAATAAATTTAGGTAATCAGTAGCATAGCTTAATAGGAATTAATATAAATGAGGATTATAATTTGAAGCAGATTTCTTTTAAATATTTCTATCTTTATACTTTAAGTAAAATTTCTCAACCTATTTTGCGATTGTTGTTTTATGCATAAAATTTGTTATATATAATATAAGAGTATGTGCGTGCTTCAGGTGTTTAATTTATGAAATCCAAACTTTCCATAATATGAGACTTCTATTCACATACTAAATATATATTAACATGTGCATACCACACCATATGCATCTAGCGATTGAGTGTATATTTCATTAGGAGGAAGTGGGAAAGAATTTTTAGTTATTATTGTTATTGATAATTATTAAATGTAACTATTTTTTTTATTAATAATATAAAATTTTGTTTGTATACTGATGACTAATCAATAATAAAATTTAATTATTTTTTTTTTATTAAAAGAAGTTTATGTGTTTCCTAGAGTTAATTATTGTTTTGTGAAAATTAGTTTAGTCATTGTTATCATGGGTGAATTCCGATCATAAGCAGAATTGACAGGTGTAATAATATTTTAGTAAATAATTATAGATTGATAAAAGACATGCTTTGTGTTGTGAGTTAAGAATAAAGCTGTGGCTGGACGTATCATTGCCATCATTACCATCATCGTTATTTTATTAATTGATAAATAATCTACATAAATATATTAAATGGCTGTATAAATAATGCTTTCTATTTTGTTTGTGAGCCAGCACAAGGGATATGACCATCCATGGTGATCTATAAAGATCTAGTGAATAATAAAGACTTATGTTATTATATTATTAAATATGAGCTAGTAAGACTTTTTTTTTAAGTGTCATAGCATCGGCCGGGATGCGAACCCGCAACCTGGGCAACTGCCTGCTAGTGCAAGGCAGTCGTGCTGACCTCTCGACCACCAATGCAAGATGAGTAAGACTTATGATGGTAGATTATTAAATATGAGCTCTTAAAAGATTGATAATGTTGAGCGGTTAAATATGATCTATATGATAATCTGTATAATAGTTGATCTGCACAATTATGGAATAATGAGGATGAGTTACCATTAACACAGGTGCAAATGATATACCATTATGAAATAGAAATCCTACATATTGTACCAATTAAGGTTCAAACTAAGTATGATTATAAGTAGGTATCCAAAGTGATTTTATCTGGACTCAGATAACCTAGTCGCACACAAGTATATAAGAAAGAAAGAAATAGAGAGCAAAATGGTTAATTACAAATTGGTTTATCCAATTGGGATACAAAACTACTTACATAGTTATCAGTAAATGATCTAAAACAATTGATCTATTAAAATGACTACACCAATGAGGAGTGGTACAGAAATAAATTTTTCTAGATTTTTCTTTACATTACTAATGGTCTAAATTATTTATTCTGTTACAGTATATATATAAAAATTTTATTTATTAAAAATTGTTGAAAATATTTCCTTTTAAAAATTCCTTCAAATTTTTAAATTACAGACATGAACCATATATAAATATTGCTTCAATATATATATATATGATCAATAGATGGAGCTTTACCAAAATCTCCATACAAGCTATGTTTACATAAACATCAAAAGAGTCAGAATTCACTATCTCTTTCATTGGCTCCACCTTCAGATCAGCTGATTTCAAGCAAATTAGCTTGAAATAGTGAATTCTGACTCTTTTAACATTTATGTAAACATAGCTTGTATGGAAATTTTGGTAAAGCTCCATCTATTGTCATAATTGCAAGCTATAGCAAGTTACATGATTTATAACTTGTTTTTGTTTTTACTATACAGTAATCAATAAAAATAGTAAACGGTAAAAACTTTCAGCATTCAAAAGAGGTCATTTTCTAAAATGCAATCTCATTGGTTATATAGACTAAAGTGCTACCATATTTATTTACAGTTTAAGGAAAGAAAATTCACACCCTTTTATACATTTTTAATAATAACATATTGTTCCACCAATCAGATGTTATAAATGAATAATGTTGAACAAATATAACTGTTTAAATGTGTTTATGTGAAATTATATGTTATATTTTCATATTAGAAAAATTATTTCAGATATTGTAAACCTCCCTGCATTAAAAAAATACCTCTTCTAAATGCATGCTTTTGGTATTACATAGAAACTGAAGTTGATATACAAGAAGTACCCTTTTGAAAGCAGGAAGTGTTTATAGTTTACTATTGTCATTAATTACTATATATTAACATGTGATAGTAATTTTTCTAATATGAAAATATAATTGATATTATCACATATTAACATATTTAAATAATTAGACTGTATAATACCAGGTAAATGCCTTAAGAAGAGCTATCTTTTTGAGAGCATTTACAATTTACTACTTTCATTAATTACTGTCTATTAACATCAGATGGCAATTTTACTAATATGAAAATATAACAGATATTTTTACATATTCAAATATTTAAATGATTACATCTGTTAAAATAATTCATTTATATATATGAAGATTAATAATTTTAACAAATGTTATTTTCAAAATATTTTTAAGAAGATATGGAAATATCTGTTCTATTTTATTTTAAAAAAATTACAGTCAGATGATATAGACAGTGACAAATGAAAACAGAAAACTGCAAACAAAGTGATAAATGAAAATAGTAAACTATAAACACAGTTTACTATTTTCATTGATCACTATTTATATCATTTGACTGTTGTTTTTTTAAAATAATGTATATGTATTGCTTAATATTATATATTATTATACTTAGTATTAGTTCATTTTTATTTTGTTGTATTTATATTATTTATGAAAAATTTTCTGGTATAATAATAATATTAAACTGATCATTTTATATATCTAAAACTAACTAAGTGTTACGAATTTAAAAGACTATTTGAATTTATTTTATCAGTATTATTTGTGTAGTTTATTTAGATAGTAAACATATGTAAATCATGATAAATTAACCATATTTGCATTTTTGTGATGTCTTATTTAGGAATTAAAATCTAATGTCAAATCTAAAAAATTACACTTATACATGAATTTTTTCCCCATAAAACATTGCTATTTGAATCATCTGAAAATTTTTATAGAGCACAAACATAAATAATGTTAACATTAGTTCTATATTTATGGTGTTTATAGATAGATAGATAGATAGATAGATAGATAGATAGATAGATAGATAGATAGATAGATAGATAGATAGATAGATAGATAGATAGATAGATAGATAGATAGATAGATAGATAGATAGATAGATAGATAGATAGATAGATAGATAGATAGATAGATAGATAGATAGATAGATAGATAGATAGATAGATAGATAGATAGATAGATAGATAGATAGATAGATAGATAGATAGATAGATAGATAGATAGATAGATAGATAGATAGATAGATAGATAGATAGATAGATAGATAGATAGATAGATAGATAGATAGATAGATAGATAGATAGATAGATAGATAGATAGATAGATAGATAGATAGATAGATAGACAGACAGACAGACAGATAGATAAATAGATAGATAGATAGATGTATAGGTAGTTAGGTAAATAGACAGACAGAGAGATAAATAAATAGACAGACAGATAGAGAGACAGACAAACAGACAGACAGATAGATAGATAGATAGATAGATAGATAGATAGATAGATAGATAGATAGATAGATAGATAGATAGATAGATAGATAGATAGATAGATAGATAGATAGATAGATAGATAGATAGATAGATAGATAGATAGATAGATAGATAGATAGATAGATAGATAGATAGATAGATAGATAGATAAAGAGACAGATAGATAGATATAGACAAGACAGATGGCTATAATGGATAGATAGACAGAGAGAGAGAAGTAGAGAGATAGATAGAGAGATAGAAAGAGATATATAGATAAACCACTGGAATGGTTGGTTTATTATATATTATTTTGTTTGATATTATATATTATGTTCTTTGATATATATATATATTCTAATTTGCATACGTTTGTTGATTCGTATAAGCAACGATTTCAGTGAGTTTCATCGAAAGTTACTTCGTTACATAGTATACAACAAACAAACAAATGTAGCAAACTTATCCAAATTTAAATAAGGAATACAAAGGAAGAAAAAAATAATATTATATATATTAAATTAATACCGACAGACAAAGCTAAAATACTTTAGCAGCATTACCTGTATTTACAAAGACAAAATCTGAATAAAACACCATAGATAGTACTTACATCGTCTCCATTAATAAAAGTATATGCTACTTCCAATCCACATTCGCATTCACATCCATTTGGTAAACGTCCTGGTGACACTGTATCATGGCAAAGATAACTTGGACAAAACTCAAACTTACAATAATTCATTCTAAATAAAAAAAAAGAAAGAGTATATAATCTTTTAAAGTATTTTTAATTAGTTATGATTTATATATATATATATATATATAGGCACAGTTATCTACAATTATTAATATATTTCAAAATGAAATCTGTCCCATTTTAATACATTTCAGCAAGTATGGAAAACTGTACACAATGTCATTGTGAAACAAAACAAATAACGATTCTAAATTGTCATGGAAAATTTAATACACTGGACAGATAATTTATATATTGAAACAGAAATGAGATGAATGATAGAGTATATAATTTCCAAAACAACAAAAAATCTAGTATAAACAATTTTTTTGCGAAAAATGCCAAAAGGAAAATCTAAAATTGATTTATATTTTGACTAAGGACACAATATTTATTTTAACATGTGATCTGTATTAAAAATTCAGCAAATAATCGAATAGTTTGTGGTTCTAGAATAAGAATAAGACTTTCCAACAACAGAAGTGATAAACTTAATTGCAGTCTTCTCTGTTCAACCTCTGTACTAAATCATGCAGGAAATCAATGACCCTGACTATTGATTAATAAAATGTAAGATACATTGTGCAAATGTAAAAAGACAATGCTACAGCAAATAATTGGAAAAATAGTCATTTCCTAAACATTCCACTGAATACAGTTAGAATATACAAATCATTTAAAAAATTTTAAATTTATTGAAAACTTCTTATATATAAACAAGAACAATATAAGTATTACAATGAATTCAATTGTAAAAAGACAATGCTACAGCAAATAATTGGAAAAATAGTCATTTCCTAAACATTCCACTGAATACAGTTAGAATATACAAATCATTTAAAAAATTTTAAATTTATTAAAAACTTCTTATATATAAACAAGAACAATATAAGTATTACAATGAATACAATTGTATAGATAGTACAAACAAAAATATGCATAATTCAATAGTATATTTTATGATGAGACTAATTGCATGCAAGAGTATATAAGAAAATGTCCCAGTTCATATTGATAGCTGAAAATTCAAACACAAAATCTTCAAATCATCATCCAAAACATTATGGATAATTATAAAGTTTGAAAGTCAAACAGAATGACTTTGTATTTTATATTTTAATTATAGAGGGCGTTGCTAAAAAATCTTAACATTTGGGAGAGTGAAAACTTTCAACAGATATGCCTTAAACATGCTTATGTGACAGCCAATCAGATGGAATAATGACATCACACGGAACTTTCAATTCTCAAACACAAGTCAGAACTATCAGAAAAAGATGGGACCCATCTTCATCTATGCCTCAATTTATATATAAATAAGCCAGACTCAAGCATTTTGATCTAAGAGTGTGAAGCTTAAATACCTTCACATTTAATTCACTAAATACTATATATAAATAAACAATATGAAATCTTTCAATTTACTATGAAGCAATATTTTAAATCTAATGAAATGATATTAATAAATGTAAATATATCAAATTTAACAAGCGTAAACAGATAATATTGTAATAATGTGCAAGCTAAAGCCTTCAACAGATACGCCTTAAGCTTTCATGTTATTACAATATTATCTGTTTACGCTTGATAAATTTGATATATTTAGTTTATTAATATGATTTCATTAGATTTAAAATATTGCTTCATAGTAAATAGAAAGATTTCATGTTGTTTATTTATATACATTATTTAGTGAATTAAATGTGTATGTATTTAAGCTTCACATTCTTAGTTCAAAATCCTTGAGTCTGGCTTATTTATATATAAATTGAGGCATAGATGAAGATGGGTCCCATCTTTTTCTGATAGCTCTGACTTGTGTTTGAGAATTAAGAGTTCCATGTGATGTCATTATTTAATCTTATTGGCTGTCACGTAAGCATGTTTGAGGCGTATCTGTTGAAGGTTTTAGCTTTCATGTTATTACAATATTATCTGTTTACGCTTGATAAATTTGATATGTTTACATTTGGGAGAGTAATTTGAACATTATATGTATATATTATAAATTAAAATGGACCATTTATAATAATAAAATATATAAAATTCTGTAAAATTGTATGGAACAGAACTAATGGACACATTGAAAATGGTTTAATGAAGTAGTTAGATAAACTATAGAAAAAAAATTGAGGCTCAAAAATATATAAAATTATGATGAATTTTGGAAGAAATCTTAAAATTTTTCAATAAAAAAAAGCTAGAATAGTTATTAAAACACAATATAGTATAAAATCATAATAGTATTCTCCGAAGAATTATGTAAAAATAATGAAGATAAGAAGGACCCAAATAATAACAACATTAAACTAAAATAAAGAGCATGCTAATAGCTCTAACAAGTTTTATGGATAAATGCCACAAGGGAAAGCATTTAAAATCTCTATCTAGAAATTATCCCCATTCTCAGACTAGTTTCAAGGTAATGGCTTTCCTCAGTGAGAAGCTAGTATATTTCAGACACAAGATCCAAAATACAACTCAAAGCCAGCACTTATCTGATACTTAACTATTAAGTAAAAAATCTGAAATTTTCAGACACCTATATATTTTCATATCCAGCTATCTAACATAAATAGCTATATGGGGCTGAGAAATCTTCAACCATATCATATATTAATAGACTTAGCAATATAACAATTTAGGCTTTTATTTTTATTTATTATTATAGTTTTGCTTTTAAGTCTTAAGTGATGTTATATTGCTAATACTATTAATATATGGTATGGCTGAAGATTTCTCAGCCACATATGGCTATTTAAGTTAGATAGCTGGATTTGAAGAAATATCGGTGTCTGAAAATTTTGATTTTTTACTTAAAAGTAAACTATCAGATAAGTGTTCACTTTCAATTGGTATTTTTAATCTAGGGTCTGAAATATTCTAGTGCCTCACTGAGGAAAACCAATATCTTGAAACTGGTCTGAGAATGGAGATAATTTCTAGATAGAGATTTGAAATGCTTTTGTTTATCGATAAAGCTTATTATAGATATTAGCACACTCTTTATTTTGGTTTATAATTACAAGCTTATCAAATTAAGTCACGTGATTTATGGCTTTATTTTATTTACAATAACAACATTAGTTAAATTTGAACAAATTTTAATGGAGTGAGACATAAAAAATTGAAAGATTCAGAAAATATGGAATTATTTTATATATTTTGAAAAGAATTATATCAACGTTATATACAAAATGATAAGAATATATCCGATGTTTAATAAAATTTAATGATGACTTTAATATTTACAATAAAAAAAAACATTAAAAAAATTTATGTCTATCAGTCTTTATGGTTGAACAAAAACTATAGAGAGCATAAAAACTTCAGAAGAAGATTTATTTACAGAATTTATAAAATGGTGTTCTACATTTCAATATTAAAGTTATTTAAAGAATAGTTCAGTTGGTGTGAAAATAGGTCAAGCGTTAGTGCCAAGTGGTCAGCACAGCCGCCTTACAAGCAGTTGTCCCGGGTTCGCTTCCCAGCCGATGCTTTGATACATGAAAAAAAGAGTAAAAGATAGAGTGATTTGATCTCTATAAAAGATAACACTTTATTTTGCATATTAAATTGTAAACAAGCTTAAATCATAAATATTTTAATGGAAAGAAAAGGTTAATAGCCTTACTGCTCCGGAGTTCATAAGAAATTTAAGTGCCAACTCTACCAACTACACCAAACGACGTGATGCGATTGTTTTTGCAAATAATTATGCAAAACGTATTGGAAGTATTAGAACTATTAAATGAAACAAAAAAAAGTGTAGTAAAATAATTTTAATAAAAAATATATTTTTTCATGAATTAATTATGGCGAGTATTTATATTTACCTGGTGAAATTATAATGAATGAAAATAAATATATATTTAAAACTTGTTTAGAGTGCTTTGGGTATAAGTATTGTATTGTTAAAAACAAATATATCTAAGTATTTAAATGCACTTTATTAATTCTCCCTTATTGAGACTTAAGATGTTAATGGAAAATTATTAATCACACTGAGGAATACCATTCGCTATTAGTGATTTCATTAAAAGTATTAAAGAAATTAAGAACTCATTCTGATGCTAAAATAACAGTAATAAATAAATAATTGAAGTTTTAGAATAGCTTAAAAATTTAAAAAACCCCAAATTAATTTTTAAAATAAATAAATAAAATTAAAAAGTTTTTGGAGTGGTGTGAAAATCAAAGCTGTGGATTGAAAGCAGTAACATTCCACAATATATCTTTAATAATTAAAAATGACCATAAGAGAAATGATTTACGAGATTAGAAAATAGAAAATTACTTAATGCTAGGTGATTATTAAAAATGGGTAAGATGACTTTTATAATAAAATAATTGTTTGAAATTTATAATGATAAGCACACTAGATGTATAATGTTGTTATGATAATATGCGACATGATGTGATGCACTGTGACTTCTCCTTATATGAAGCCAAGAATCTCTCAGCAACTATGCCCAGAGAAACCTATTATCTGCTTTATCTTCCCTTTTCATTCCCTGCCCTGTTTTCCCATATCATGATCCATCCCATTTCCACAACATAATCTTTGTCAACTCCATAGCCTTTATATCTAAATCTCCTTTATCTTTTCCCAAACCCAGCATAAAAACCAGTAACCCACTTTTTGGATAACCACTTTGTTTATATTTATCTTTCCACAACTTTATTATTTGTACCCTTTTTACTTTCAGGCATTTACATTCAATTAACAGATGCCTAATATTTTTATGCCTTTCTTACACAACTTGCAGACCAAATCACACACATTTTCCCATTTATGTGTATATTACCTTGTTGCTAATGATCCTGTTCAAGTCTTAAACAGTAAACTAATTTACTTTCTGTTATAATAAATTAACTCACACCCAATATTCCATTTGTTTCTATATATACTAGTTCTCCATCTCTCCAACTCCCTATTCTTTATAAATGCATCTATTCTTCTATCCCATTCCTTATCACTACAACACTCAACAATTCTCCTAACACAATCATTCCATTTTTTATATAAGTATACTGACATAAATTCTTTATCCAAATATTCTGCATACTGCATTACCTTTATCACCCATCTTGTTGCCTGCCCTTTAATCATAACCCAATTAAATATTATTTTGGCTATTCTTTTATTATCCATAAACTGCAATCTACATTTTCATTTTGCTTTTTGCATCTCTCATATAAAACTTGACCATCCCATTTCTTCTTGAATTGCCTCCTTCGCCATCCATACATCTGCATCTACTGCATGTCTTCCTACATCTCTTTGTACTTTTTCTAAGTAATCTAATACCTCTTTACTAACATGTAATGCATCATTATGATATGTTAACTCTGCTACTGCCACCCTCCTCCATATAATTCTAGCTATATCATATTTATTATATGAAAACATTGTTAATTTTTTTATCAGTCCCTTTCTTTTTTTTTGCTTTATTTATCAATTTTTTCTCCCATTCATCCAAGCAATTTTTCTGATTACTTAAGATGATTCCCAAATAACTATATTTATTCACCACACTTAACTTTATATCCCCAATAAAAATTCTTGGCTTCTCTTTCCCCATTATTAATCATCACTACCTTTGATTTTTCTTCACTAAATTTAATCCTTATCTCTCTACCCACCCTTGTGCATTTCCTCAATATAAATTCCATATCTTCTCTTCTTTTTGCACATAAAAAGACATCATCTGCAAATAAAAGACCTGACAATGTATATCCTCCCTTACCACCTATTAATGGTATCTCTACCTCTCTTCCTAGTCTTTCTATTTCTCTCTCCATTTCTCTCAAATACAACAAAAAAAAAATAGGTGACATAGGGCATCATGGCCTTAATTCCACCCCATTTCTAACTAACTGATATAATCTATAATTATACAGTAGTTTCACTCATTGGTGATTGTGTGATGTTTAATGATATATAATTATTGTTTATCCAGTTTCCATTACTGGTGTTTACACTAGAATGTTATTTCTACCATTTGATGCTTAATGTAGATATGACATTTAAATTTTATCATATATATAAAATCCATGTTTTCACTGTTATCTGACTGGTGAATGTATAAATGTTTTCCTGATGTCATGTGTCAAATTCACAATCACTACATTTATGTGAAGGAAATAATTTCATCATTAAATTAAAAAAAAACACTCAGAAAAATATCAGTATGAATGCTTTTAACTATAAAGGTATAGTATATATTTCATGATAAAGATTTCCAACTAGCTGCAGAAACAGCCACAACAACTGATTTGTAATTTGGTGTTAAGGCTCTTTCTTCATGCTTTCATGGTCTGTCAATCCCCTAAGATAGTTCAGATGAATGACATTATTAATATTTAATAAAAAAAACATTTTCATTAAATCTTAAAAAACTGTTAAAGAAACCAATGAAAAAATATTACAAATATTATATTTAATAAAGAATATTACAAAAACAACTAGTATTTTATATTTTGACATTAATAAATGGTAACTATTAATAAACCTTAAAAATCTATTACCATTAGTTGGAATGCTATCAAAGAATCAAAAAAAAATTTTTTTATTCAGAGGGCGCTCCAGTAAATATATATTTGCATCTTAATGTTGTCAAATATAACAGTTATATTTAAAAATGTAAATTTTAATTTTGCTTTATTAAAATTCAGAAATTTATTTATATAATATTAAAATGTTTTATTTAATTTACATTAAGTCTTATTAACACTCGCAAAGTGTATGCACAATTAGCTTAAGGCTGATATTTGAATGTATACAATTGTAAACATATGCTATATAAAATAAATGCTTATTTACATATGATTAAGTTTCAGTTGGAATGACATTTAATAAATTCTAGACAATTTCGCCCACGTCATTCATTCAGACATCGTATATAGTAATTTAAAGTGACGGTTCCATCCTCACACTTTACTTGCCAGTACTTCAGATTTGCTCATATATAAGCATTTGAGTTGTAGGAATAAGAGGATTTCTTTTATTCCTGCATAAATACTATATCTTGTATTGGTGAGAAAGTATTCATTTATTATTAACACTCACAAAGCGTATGCACAATTAGCTTAAAATGCTGATATTTGAATGTATTAAGTCTTAAAAAAATTATTAAAGCAATCAATTAAAAATAACCTCTAGCCTTTACAAGGCCAGGTGCATCTGGTGTCTTATATAATTAGCCATATTTTAAACCACACAAATTAAAATACAATTTTAATATTTTTTTAAAAACAATGCTTTAATATTATGTTTATTATAGAACTTTCAAAAAATAAATTAAAAATTACTCATGTTAACATAATATATCCTGATTTAAATTCAATTGATTTAGTATTATGAAAATGCAATAAGTGTTGTAAATATTATAATTCTTAAAACATTTTTTAAAACTACATTTTATTTCATATAGTACATTATATAATTTAGAATATTTAAAAAATTATTTGAAATTTTGTTTATTTCATTTTTTAATTATTTTTTGACAATATAGAAATAAAATTAAAAAAAAACTATTATAAACTTTTATCTATTTACTTTTATTTAATAATAAGAAAAACTTACCCTTCCTCCTCCTCATCATCTTCACCATAATACCCTTCAGTTAAGGACAATAACATACCTAAATAAATGTAGAAAAAACTAGACATTATACTTTTTTTCCCCATGTATATATACAATATAGATGAGTGTACTTACATTGGTTTGGATGATTATGTTTTATAGTAATATTTTTAAGTATGTACTTTTCAGATTATTTATTCTCTACATCATTTAAAATAATAGACAAAACTACATCATAAAACTAATATATATATATATATTGTAACGGTATACATATGCCATTACATTAATTTAAAATTATATAAATGTTTAATTTAAGTCGGGCATGAATGGCTGCATAGATTTGTAATGTTATATTATATTAATTAAGGGAGGGTTAATCTTAGGTTATTTGGTTTCATAATTAAATTGGGTTAATCAATTGGATATATTGGTGTAATTAGTAAATGTAGCATGAGATCCGCTATGTGCAGGATCATATTATATGCTGCACTTGGGCAAAATAAGTCCCATTTCTCACCAACCATCAGAAGTAAATGGTATTCCCTGCTCCTTGGATCACCCCTTTAGCCTATGGAATGGGATAGTAAGACAGAAAATGCAATCCCTTACTATGGAGTTTTTTTATTGTTCTTCTCACCAGACAGATGTAACATTACTATACTGGATGAGAGTCAATGTCTTCTATAACCATACTGTTCAGAAGTGCATTCCTGACAGTATGGTATTGTGCCATCATATTCATGCTGCATTGAATACATTGATATATCATCTAGATTGCTGTTGGTTTGAATGTGAACTTTTGGCCTAAAGTTAAATAAGGGATAGAATATTTTCTTTTCAAATGCAATCTATGTAGTTTATTCATACTCGACACTCTAATAAAATATTATTAAATTCATCTGTGTGGATTGTTTAAAATTTAAATTTAAAAATTAAAAACAAATCTAAAATAATAAATTTTATTCCTCAATTTTATTTATATGTGCATTAATAAATGTTTGTGTGTTAATTACTGGCAGTGGCTTATTTCATTTTTTTAAAATATTAATAAATTTCTTTTGAGTAAGTTTTATATTAAATCTCTGCAGCTCCATGAACTAGTCACATACAGCAAGACTTCAATCTCCATGACCATTATAATTGTAAGCATCCCAGCTTGATTTTTTGTGAAGGGTGGAAGGACGCACTTTTCACTCTTTCTCTTTTATTTCAAATGAAGTGACTGTTAATTTATAAATGGCACTATTATAGACCCGAGTCATATGGGTCCTACAATACAATAGTACCAGGATT
Organism: Epiperipatus broadwayi; assembly: GCA_028023455.1. Lineage (NCBI taxonomy): Eukaryota > Metazoa > Onychophora > Udeonychophora > Euonychophora > Peripatidae > Epiperipatus > Epiperipatus broadwayi. Next base: position 753,446 of record JAQFVV010012586.1, read on the forward strand.
GAACCAGCTAAGGCCATCTCCAGAAAAACAGACCGGTCTTTCATGAATGTATTACCAATAAATCTGTGTGGGAATTGGAAGCAGAAACCGGAAGCTCTTCTACTGAAAAATTTTAAAAAAGAAATTAAGAACTTTCGTCAAGATTTGACAAGCTCAAAATCAATTATTGATGTTTAATTTTAAATATTTGAGTTTGTTGATTTAATCATTCCCATTTGTTTTTATTAATATTTAGTGACTAAATTTTTTAAGTGTATTAAATTTAAGTTGGGTGTAGATGTAGATGGCTGCATAGATTCATTAATGTTTAATTTTTTTTCATATTGATTAAAATATATAGATGTCAGTAAATATGACATCGTATGCTGAGTGTGCAAATGTATTTATTTGTATCTTATGATGAATACCATTGGATTTATTGTAAAATTCCCTCTGCAATTCCATCAATAACTATATATTTTAATGTTTATGTTTATTTTAAAGGGCTTTTATTTCAGGCTATTTGTTTCATAGTTAGGTCAATGCTGTAGAGGGATATATGGGTGTTTATATCAATGTAATGTGAAGCATGTTTAGCATACAGGGCAACATGTCCAACTGAATACATGACCCAAAGATGTAGCCATTGTGTTGCAATGGACGCAGACATATTTCCTGTGCCATTGACCTTTTTTTAGCTCTATGGATAGGGACTATAAGTCAACAGATAGACCGTTCTCCCCCGTATGTAGCATTTCTCTTTAATTATTGTATATACATGATCCTTCACCAGGCAGACACACATTCCTGTACTGGATGAGGATCATGTCCTTCAAATAATATCATACTGTCAGTTGCACATTTCTGTCAGTGTGGTTTTATGCTAGCATCTTCATATTGCATTGGTTGTGACTATATATCTGGAAGCAGGCATTGGTTTGGCTATGAACTTTTAGTCTGAGATTGAATGATTGTTTTGAAAAGTTTTTAGCTGTGAAATCTATGTAGCCAATCTATACTCAACATTATAAAAGAAACTTTTATAAAATGTCCATCTATGCAGACTTTCTTAGTAATTTTAAATTTAAAAAATAATAATAATAACCAAATTAAAATTAATATTATAATCTAAGCAAGATAAATTTTATTCCTCAATTTTAAAAATTTATATATGTGCATTAATAAATGTTTTTTGTGTGATATTACTGGCAGTGGCTTATTTTATTTTTTAATATTGAAGATATATTTTAAATAAAATTATATATTATTATCTATGCTGCTCCATGAGCTAGTGACTAGGGCTGATGGTTGTAATAAAATTTTATGTAAATTTGGATCATTAACAGCATGTATCTTCCTACTATATAAATTTTCCAGATTCAAATAGCCTGGTGGCACCCTGTATAGCAGATACAGTAAGACTAAAATCTTCCAATACACCCCAACCATTATAATATATATTGTAATGGTCAAATATGTACATTTGCAAAACAAAATCTAGAACTCTGATAGGTCATCCTAAGGCCAACCAGTTTTATAGTGGTGGAAGCCATGACTCTGGCCCAATCCTAGTTCCTCTACCATTGCTCATAGGCTTACTACATTGCGGATGACGCAGTTGAAGTCACAGCAGTATTTTCTTTTTTCACGTGCTGGTAGTAGCACATCAATAAAACAAAAGACCAGGAAAAGTTGGCTTTCAATTTAGTATGACTATATAGGTATCATGTGGCTAGTATATGATCAATAAACATTGAAAAGATTTTAATAACTAATTATAAAATGACTATTAAATGCTAAATACTTATGAGTCGGTGAGCAAGACCAAGACCTGAAGCAAGAGTAAATTTAAAATTAATTTAATGAATTTAAAATATGAAAACAATAATTAAAAACAATATTACAATATCTAGGTGTCTGATCTCACACACAGGTGATTAAGGGATGTTTACAGTAATTTGGATTCACACGCAAGTGATGAGTTTAGAAATAATTTTACATAGCTGAGTTCACATGACTTGGTTTACATATATAGATCAAATCACTCGAAGGTGATTATAAATTTCTAGTTACAAATATTAAAGCTTTAAGGTTTATGCATTTCCGGTATATATAGCGTCAAATAACTCACAGGTGATTGTAGTTTTAGATTACACTTAATTTATTTCGCTATATATATATATGTGTGTGTGTGTGTGTGTGTGTGTGTAATTCTATCACTTGCAGGTGATGAAATTATAATTCAATTATATTGACCTTTTTATGAGCTTAATACTAATTTTATGACTATATGAAATTGCTCATGTTTATCTATGCCTAGTTTATGCTATAATAGGATCTAGATTTACTTTAAGTTAATGGAAGTGATTATAAATTTTAATAAAGAACATATTTTATTAAGTGTGAATAATTAATATATTCTCTACATAGCTAATATACATTTAAAACTGGATTCTAATTCAGATAAATGCTGAAGTAATAATAAAATGGCGGGGTAAACTGATTATTGGGAGCTAGACTTCAAATACTAATGCGTATAGAAACATACAATTCTGAGTCTTTTTGCTTCTCATATGTGCCTTATTCACAGGATTCTTACCAAGTAACAGTTCCCTATGACTAAACTTATTGCTGTGGAGTAGGATGCTTTTTTAGTCTGGAGGATTGAGCAACTTATTTTATATGGGAGTCTTATGCTCTGGGTAAGTCTCATGCTCCATTATTAAGGATGCAGAATGGGTTGGCATGTACCAATCACCATCTGAGGAGGAAAATTGCCCAAACTAAATGTACTGGAGTATCCCTAACATGTATGCCCAGTAAGGAAGTGTAGCAACAAGTGAGTTACACCTTAGCAGTTCTTAAGGACACATATGTATCGCTGACAACATTATAATATCATAAAATTAATATGCTAAATAAGAGTTTCCTTCATGAAACTACCATGTATCACTTCATATTATAGTATGTATAATTATACTATTAAGGAAAGCTTACAAATCCAATTTACAAAGCTATCATTTACTTAAGGAGGATTACAGCATATGGGGAAATTAAAATACAGAATTATAGATTTATGCTGCATTTCATCATTTCAACTGAATATTGGTGAAATATTATATTTAAAAGCAAATGTATTTTAGAATAATGGTACGCTTGTAATTATATCTAAATCAAGATATTTTATCTGTTTCAAAGCAGAGCTTTTTAATTTGTGCATTATTACGCATATTACATATATACGTGAAATGACATATATATGCGTAAGAATCTTTATTTAATTCTCACTAATGGTTTAATTACGAATAAAGCTCAGATTTAAAAATATATAGCATAAACAATATAACACAATTAAAATAATAATATTTGGCATAGATTTAGGAAATGCAATATTTAAAATATGATAAAATTTCAAGTAAGTGAAATTTGAAATTTGGTTTTGTTTAAAATTAAGGTTATGCGACATTCGCTGAAATATGATTGACTCAGTTTTATGGCAAATATTATCATTAACTTAAGATATATATAAATTAGCTTAGAAATTTTAATAACTATTTTAAAACAGATCATTAAGTATTATACATGACTAAATTTATATAAAACATTTAAATTCTAGATTTTAGCAAGTTAAAATTGAATAGCACTTAATTACTTAGAATAAAACTAACACGTAACTAAATCAATCATTAATTTATACAAGTAAACCAATACATAAAATCAAGTCAATAAATGAAATATGTTTTCAGTGTCAATAACTCAGATTTTAGAATAATACATTATAAGTCAATCGGTGAATGAATTATTTAACGAATCATAAGAATAAATAAGTTTGTAAATCAGGCAAGATTTTAGGGTTTAAAATAAAGTTATTAAATCATTTACAGCTTAGGCAAGATTTTAAGATTGAAATAAAACAAAATTAAATTTCCATTTTCACAAGTTTAGTTTACATTATTATTATGGCCATTAGATTAAGATTTAAGCTAGCATTTTAGAGTTTAGTTTAGTGGAAAGCTTTAGAATTGAAGGAGTATTTACCATTCTTCTTTTCTATTCTTTCTGCTGCCAAGTTCTTTCTCCATAGTGGGACCTATTTAAGTTGTTACGGTGGTTAGTTCATGTTTCTCCATCTCAGGTGGCTCTTCATCGGTGGCAGGAGGCAAAATTTTCAACCTATTACCCCAACATACTAATTATTAACTTTTTTCAGTACTTTATTAAAATTACAAATTGAATGTGAGTGTCCGAATTCTCTTAAAGATGGCTGCTATCACTTATATAGCAATACACCCCCCTCTCCTTCATTATATTATTTTCTTAGATCTATTTTCTTAGCTTATTTGCTTATTACCAGGAATTGTGGAAGCCTGCTGTGTCAACTTTTAATTAGGTCAAAAAAAATCCAGTGACATGCTGTAATTTACGCAAACTTTTATTTTAATTTTCAATTTTAATTCTAAATATAAATTTAGTCAATCTTATATCAGTAATGATTAACTCTTCTGGCATCACTTTGGCTAGAAAAACAATCTAAGATTTGTGAAAAATATTTTGTTATATATATAACTCGACCGTTTTAATTTATTGATATATGCAGACTTATGAAATTTCAAATATAACTAACTTAATAAATATTGCAAAATAAAGAAATCTTAATGTTTTAAGTCCTATTAACATTAATCTTCTAGCATATATGTAGTCTAAAGTTACACGTACAACTCGTTTTTCATTTAATAATTATTAACATTATATATGAGCGTATTTTAGAGATTTATGTCTATATAAATGAATATTTCTTTACATATGTAAATATATATACACACATACATGATTACACTTATTTAGGTTTAAATTTAGGTGGGTTTTTATAGTATTATTTATAAGATATATGAGAGTTTGATGGTGTTTATATATATATAAGAATACTACTATAGAATATAGTAGGTGAAACAGTTGGATTGTACAAGCTGACTGTTTCAATATATATATCATTTTTCATTATTATTTGAGTCTTTGTTGAATAAACATTTTTAATTTTTTATTTATTGCCCCACTCTAGTATTTCTATTTCATAGCTATTCTTAATCTTAATATTATATTCAAGACATTTTTTCAGCACTATATCCATTAAATAGTTACCATTTATACTTTTTCGCATTGAATTTTCTTCAATTTTTTTTAAATAAAATTTTCCTTTTTTATACTTTTTTTTTAAATTTTAAGTTAATATTTTTGGAATTTTTTCATTTCTATATTTGTGTGTTTTTCTTTTTATGTAGACATTTTCTATTGCAAATTGTAAAAAGTGATATTGTAAGTAATTCAACATCATTTGTGATAGAATTTTTTTTATCTCATCTTGCCTTCACAAAATTTCCAACTTCCAACAGATTAGCTCTAACCATCTTTAAAAAACTATCATTTATGATGTGATACCAGTAGCGATTGATAATGATTATAGTAATGGATATAAAATAATAATAATAATAATAATAATAATAATAATAATAATAATAATAATAATAATAATAATAATAATAATAATAATAATAATAATAATAATAATAATAATAATAATAATAATAATAATAATAATAATAATAATAATAATAATAATAATAATAATAATAATAATAATAATAATAACTCAAATGAGTAAGAAAAAGCATCATCATGGATGCAGTGCTTAAAGATACATATTTATCAGGTACTTAAATTCAGGTCATGGCTTTTTTCTCAGCTCTTACTGACTGTGAAAAGAATACAACTGTCTATGTAAAAACTACTATACAGTTCTTTGTTACTGGTATATTAAAATTTTCAAATTATGGCAATATAACACACATAATTCCAAACACCTAGGATTTCATTTAATAATTACTTTCCTCACCACCATCTGATATCTTTGACATACTAAATAATTCTGCTAAAATTGCAAAGAATTACAAGCCACACTGCAAAAATAATTGCCAAACTATTTTTTTAAAAAATAACAAAGATCTAATACTCACTTCAAGATGGTTCACAGCATTTCAAGCACAAATGATTTTCATAAAACCTTCATTTATATTATACATTTATTCATTTCTTATCGCATTTATAATTTAGAGATCAATACTGTCATATCTCTATATCTCAACATATATTATCCATGACAATAATATATTAACAACTCAATCATGTAAAATATATGCATATTCAAATATTTATGATGAGAGTACTGAAAATACCTGTAGATATTTTGTAAGTCATCTTTTTACATTTACTTTTTCTTTATAAAATAAATAATACTCTAATAATCATATAAATATTAAGCAATACGATGAATAACAATACAATATTAATTAAAAAATAACATTTTAAAAATATTCTCAAAAAAACAATACAAACAAGTATTATGTTATCTATAATTTTAACAATTATTAAAATTATATATGGTGATCCATTTCTTTTCTCAATTGACCAACATTAAATAATCTAAGCATTTATTACTTGTCAGAAAAATTAATTTCTGAAACCAATTTTTATTTATTAATTAAGAGGAACTAAACTATTTTAATAGTAAACCAAAACATTTGTAATGTACAAGTTAATTAAATGCTATATAAAATATTAGCAATGAACAAATAATAAAAAAAAATCAAAGTTACTAAAAGTCTTTGATTCTCCTTGTACTTTCAGTGGTTTTAATTCTTCTCCTATTTCTAAAATACAATAAAAGTTTTGAATGAAACTGGTCTGTTCTCCCATCAATATTCAACAAATGCATAAATTGCAAAGTTAAAATCCTGAAAAATCCAGGCAAAATATTATTCATCCACATTAGATAACTATATTATTCAGTCTATTTTCTGAACTATTTATTCAGATAATCAATATTTCAATGTGAAAAACATTTATGAATCCATTTTTATATTTAACAACATATCCTTTATACACATATATTTTTATATTAATTCTAACTTTCCATGACAAAATATATATGTCACAATATTAATATCTCCATCAGTAAATATTTCAATTATTTTATAACACAAGATTTGTTCATTTATTAAATTTCTTAAGTATGCTACTTTCATCTTTCTTTTCTTCAAAAGGAAAAATATACATTCACATTAATTAAAGATGAGCATATTTTAAGATCTCAAGATTTTCTTTCTTTTAAATACACACATTTCAATCAGTCATTTTTTAGGTAAAAATTGCAGCTTTCCATTCAATCACTAATAATATAATATAATGCTAATCTTCAAAAAGAAATCACATTATAGTCCACTTTATTTTAAATAAAGAAAGTCATTTTAAAATTTAAAGTTCATTCATTAGTTTTTATAATAAATAAATCTTTTTTAAAAAAAACTTATAAATTCAAAAATCATTTTCTTTCAATTTTTTTGCAATGTATCACTTGCAGATATGAAATTCATTTAAATTAATCTTTTAAAATAAACTGTAAATAAGGCATTTCATTTACATTCATATAATAGTAAGTTATACTTGCACATCCCAAAATATTCCTTTATCCTGATTTTAATTCAGTGCAAAATATTATTTTTTTTTCTTTTCCATATTTTGCAAATTATAAAACAATTTGAATAATTCCTAATAAATATGCTTATCATACTTATTAGCTTAAACTTTCATAAAAAATTATATTTATTAGAGTTAAATAAAGTCATTGGAAATAACTATTTATTTATTTTAAATATATTAAATTCAAAGTCCTTACATATCTCCAAATCTCCTCCAGTCCTTTGTTTAAACTTTTTATGGAATTTGATACCCATATTACCAACATTTTGATGATTATTATCACCTTCTATATAATTACTGCAGTTCATAATTAAGCTTCAATGTAAAACTTTCTGACAGGGAATAACTGTTTTGTTGTTCAGGCATTATTTTAAAACAGTTACATAATTATACTTTAAAAAACTTTGAGATAAAAAATAATAATTTTTATAAAAAAAAATTACAACTTTTAACAATGAGACAAACAAAAATTATTAATAATAAATTTCACATTCACTGTCTAGACCAAGGGGCAGCAAACTATGACTCAAGAGTTATATATATATATATATATATATAGTCATATATATATATATATATATATATATATATATATATATGACTCTTGATATTTTTCTTCAGGGCCTAATCAGAACACACATTCAAAAAAAAAACATTGTAAATACTGAAATAAAACAATCATGATATAAAAATAAAACCAGGACCAATTCAGGATACATAGACCTACTTCATAGTAAAATTGAAAATAAAATTATCATACTTTCAATTTATAAAATTTTTAAAAGATTTTATTAGCATTTGTGATTTTATTTGTTTTATAAGTACAGCAAAACTTTGCAATTAATAAGTGAGCACATGGTTGGCCTCTAGTGGACAAGACAATGTTTATAGTGCTGAATGTGAATATGTTTAGTATAGTAGAGGAACATATAATTAATTTTTGTGTAGTTATGCAAATGTGAATATAATGTATTAAATAAAATACAATATTTATAATGTTTGTCAACATGACAACTAAGAAAAGACTGAAAAAACATTAGATGAGCATCGTGATTTTAAAATCGAATGGATTAAATCTTTCATGTCTATTGTGAATTCAGAGGGTTTTTCAACCTATCTTATTTGCCAAGAAACACTGGCACAAAATAAGAAGTGTAATTTAGAGAGACACAGCATGACAACAGATGACACATTTCCTATCAAATATCCTGTCAATGACACAAGGAAAAGAGCAGTTCAAAAACTTCAGGAAAATATTAAAAAATCATGTTCTATATTTGATTACTGGTGATAGTCTGCAAATAATGTTACAATAGCAAGCTTTGTAGTAACTTAGGAAATTGCTAAGAGAGGAAAACCATTCACAGATGGTAAGTATTTAAAATCTTGTTTTGTTAAAGCATCTGAAGAACTTTTTGTGATTTAAAAAATAAAACAGAGATTTTAAATAAAATTAAAAATATGCCATTATCTGCCAAACCAGTAAGAGATAGGACAGTTAAAATGGCTTTAAATGTGGCCAACCAAAAAATCAAGGACATTAAATTATCTTCCGCTTTATCTATTGCAGTGGATGAGTCTCATGACATCAAGGACACAGCCCATATTTCCATTTACATGGTATATATTGTAATGGGCACAGACAATGTTACATTGTTTTTTATTATTAAACATAAAAAAATAAAAGTTCGCAAATAAAACTTCCTTTTTAAGAATTAAAAATTGAAAATTAAAATTGTATACTAAACTCATATATATAAAATCACACAGATGAAAAAAATTATTAAAATAAAACTTTATTAAAAATAGAAAAAATATTTTAAAAGCAAAAACTTAAAAAGATTTACAGATAAAAATATATCTTTAATTTTGGAAAACACATTAAGTAATCAGAAAATGGAAATGATTGTTTTAATTAGTTAAATGTAAACTAGCCTTGGGCATTTAAATGTATAAGCAACGGTCAGATAGGAGAGAAAAACAATGGAATCAGACCTCAGCGAAAGGACCATCACATCGATGACGTAATGTCAATTGAATCCTTAAAATTAATATAAAAGGAAAAGTTTGAAAATTATTAGTTAGTTATTAAGAGAGGACAGATATGTGTTAAGTTGGAGAGGGTTTGAGGAGAAGGGATTGAAAGATGCACTTTCAATTCCTTCAGTTGTTAAAAAAAAAATGAAACATCGTTTTCCAATATTGCAGACCACAGGACATCAAGGTCCGTAAGAATACCATCAACCATAAAGGACCAACGGTTAACTGCACATATATCTCCTTATGACTTCATGGGAATTAACACCTTCCATTACAAGAAATCAGAGACTATGGACATTTTTCAAAACAGTAAGAAATATATAATTAATGAACATTTCTAAACAAAAGAACTCTAAATGCTAAACGTTTCAATATTTTAAATAGAAGAATTTCCTATCTGACTAAATTAGTTATAATTTTATTTGATGTATTTTTTTTTTTGTAAAATCATTTTCATTTTTTTTGTTCTTTAAGTTTTTATTATGATTTCTGTTTTTCGTTAAATTAAATTATATAAATGTTAAACTTAAGTCGGGCGTGAATGGCTATATAGATTTGTAAAGTCATATTAGGGGAGGGTAATCTTAGGTTATTTGTTTCATAGTTGAATTAGGTCAATGGATTGGATATATTGGTGTAATTAGTAGATGTAGTATGAGGTTCGCTATGGGCAGAATCACTTTATATGTCACATACACTAGTTTAGCCTATGGGAGGAATTATAAGATGGAGACCACAGTTCCTTCCTATGGAGTTTTTTTTTATTGCTCTTATCATCAGATAGATGTAGTATTCCTATCTGATGAGAAGTAATTTCTTCTCTTAACCTAATTGTGCTGTTGTATTTTCTATTACATTGGACACATCGATATATCAAATGGATTGATGCCGGTTTAGCTGCGAACTTTTGGCCTAAGGTTAAATAAGGATAGAATATTTTTTTCAAATGCAAATCTATGTAGTCTATTCATACTCGTCACTGTAAATGAAAATGTATTAAATTTAAGTTGGGTATAGATGCTTGCAAGGGTTTCTTACCGGTTAATTATGTTTTTGGTTTTCATATTTGATCAAAATATATAGACATTCGGTAAATAATGATACCTTACGGTGAGTATCTAAAATGTATTTATTCGGATGCCTTTTAAGTTATTGGTGTCAATGTGGTATCTTATGATGAATACCATTGGGTTTCTTGTATTCCCTATGCAATTGATGGTATCAATGACTTTGTATTTTGATCGTTTATGTTTATTTTGAAATGATTTTTAACCATGTAATCTATGTAACCGATCTATACTCAACATTAAAAACACATTTTATAAATCCATCTGTGCAAACTTATAAAAATTAAAATGCAAACTTATAAAAATTAAAATGTAAAATCAAATTCTAAAATCAAGTTAAAATTATAAAGTAAAAGTAATGTTAAAATGATTCAAAATTTATATGTGCATTAGTAAATGTTTGTGTGTATAATTACTGGCAGTGGCTTATTTTATTCTTTTTTTAATATATCTTAGATAGGAATTTAATATAAAATATAAATCTCTGCTGTTCCACTGAGCTAGTGACAATGGACTAATGATCAGAATCAAAATATATAAAATAATTTTTTTTAAACGTACGTATCCACCTACTTTATAAATTTTTCTAGGTTCAAATGCCTAGATGGTGCCCTGTAATGCAGATTATGTTAAGTCTACCAATCCTGGATTGTTATAACTGGTGACCCAACTTGGGGCGATATTAATAAACCACCAGTACCCTGAGCAAATTTTTTCAAAATGAAATATTTTTATCTGGTTACATAAAAGCGTATACTTTAAATCTTATAAAAGCACTGCCAGAAAGAAATTGCACATATATTAAACACGAAAAAATATTAATAATTTTAAATTGTACTTTGTTAAAAAGAAAGTCAAAAGGTTGCAATTAATATGTTTTTTTGTTTGTTAATATATATTATGCTTTAACATGTATAGGCATGCACAGCCATGTACATTTATGACCATAAATGTGGTACCTTATGATGAGTACTGCTTGGGAATTTACTTCAGTGTAATCCTATGTAAGCATTTAAGTCAGTCATAAATAAATTGGTGGTATTTATAATTGTGCTGCAAATATACATGTTTAAACCCATTATTTCTTAAAACATATTTACCTCAATGCAACCTTCTTAAATAAATAATTTATATAATTTGCTTGTTGTGCCATTTGTTAGAAATGAAATATAGAGAAAATAGAATTCTTGGGGGGAGGAGGCATAAATGTGATTGGTTCTTAGGAAAACCATAGTAAACATTTTTTTTGTATATAGTCTTTTTACTAACCGAATGTTTTTGTAAATGTTTTCATTAATCATGTACCGTAATTACTAACCCTAAGTAATTTTTTTTTTGTTTATTTTTTTTTAAGCAAGTTTACTGATGTGTGATGGGCACAGATGATGTTACATTGTTTTTTTTATTATTAAACATGAAAAAAATAAAAGTTCGCAAATAAAACTTCCTTTTTAAGAATTAAAAATTGAATATTAAAATTGTATACTAAACTCATATATATAAAATCACACAGATGAAAAAAATTATTAAAATAAAACTTTATTAAAAATAGAAAAAATATTTTAAAAGCAAAAACTTAAAAAGATTTAGAGATAAAAATATATCTTTAATTTTGGAAAACCCATTAAGTAATCAGAAAATGGTGTTTGTTTTAATTAGTTAAATGTAAACTAGTCTTGGGAATTTAAATGTATAAGCAATGGTCAGATAGGAGAGAAAAACAATGGTATCAGACCTCAGCGAAAGGACCATCACATCGATGACGTAATGTCAATTGAATCCTTAAAATTAATATAAAAGGAAAAGTTTGAAAATTATTAGTTAGTTGTTAAGAGAGGATAGATATGTGTTAAGTTGGAGAGGGTTGGAGGAGAAGGGATTGAAAGATGCACTTTCAATTCCTTCTGTTGTTAAAAAAAATGAAACCTTGTTTTCCAATATTGCGGACCACAGGACATCAAGGTCCGGAAGAATACCATCAACCATAAAGGACCAATGGTTAACTGCACACTGATCTCCTTATGACTTTGTGGGAATTAACACCTTCCATTACAAGAAATCAGAGACTACGGACATTTTTCAAAACAGTAAGAAATATATAATTAATGAACATTTCTAAACAAAAGAACTCTAAATGCTAAACGTTTTAATATTTTAAATAGAAGAATTTCCTATATGAATAAATTAGTTATAATTTTATTTGATGTATTTTTTTTTTTGTAAAATCATTTCTATTTTTTTTTTTTGTTCTTTAAGTTTTTATTATGATTTCTGTTTTTCATTAAATTAAATTATATAAATGTTAAACTTAAGTCGGGCATGAATGGCTGTATAGATTTGTAAAGTTATATTAGGGGAAAGTAATCTTAGGTTATTTGTTTTGTAGTTGAATTAGGTCAATGGATTGGATATATTGGTGTAGTATGAGGTTCACTACCGGCAGAATTGCTTTATACGCCGCACACACTCGTTTTGCCTATGGGAGGAGTCTCCTATGGAGGTTTTTTTTATTGCTCTTATCGTCAGATAGATGTAGTATTCCTATCTGATGAGAAGCAATTTCTTCTCTTAACCTAATTGTGCTGTCATATTTCATATTACATTGAACACATCGATATATCACATGGATTGACGCTGGTTTAGCTGCGAACTTTTGGCCTAAGGTTAAATAAGGGATGAATGTTTTCTTTTCAAATACAAATCTATGTAGTCTATTCATACTCGACACTCTAAATAAAAATGCATTAAATTTAAGTTGGGAATACACCCTTGCATGGTTCGTTACCAGTTAATTATGTTTTTGGTTTTACATATTTGATTAAAATGTATAGACATTCGGTAAATACTGATACCTTACGGTGAGTATCTAAGATGTATTTATGTCGGATGTCTTTTAAATTATGGTGTCTTGCAGCATCTTATGATGAATGCCATTGGGTTTCTTATAAATTCCCCTCTTCATTTCCATCAATGACTTTATATTTTGATTGTTTATGTTTATTTTGAAATGTTTTTGACCATGTAATCTATGTAACCAATCTATACTCAACATTAAAAACACATTTTATAAATCCATCTGTGTGAACTTATAATAGTATAAAAATTAAAATGTAAATTAAAATCTAAAAATAAAAGTTAAAAATAATGTTAAATGTTAAAGTAAACATGCTAAAATAATAATGTTAAATTTTATATATATGTGTGTAAATAAATGTTTGTATGTATAATTACTGGCAGTGGCTTATTTTATTCTTTTTTATATATATATCTTAGATAGGAATTTAATATAAAATATAAATCTCTGCTGTTCCACTGAGCTAGTGACAATGGGCTAACGACCGGAATCAACCAATATAAAATAAATAAAAAATTTTTTTGAACTTATGTATCTGCCTACTATATAAATTTTTCTAGGTTCAAATGCCTAGATGGCGCCCTTGTAGTGCAGCTTATGTTAAGCTCACATTCTCCTGAGCATTATAATATATCATCTGGAGATCCAAGAAAAGTTTTAGGATTATTGCCACTTGAAGACCGAACATGAGAAGAGGACATAGCAAATGCTGTCATTGAATGCATGGAAAAAAACATATCATACTTGGTTAAAATTGTATCAATTGCAATTGATGTGGCAAACATTTTGTATGATAGGATCAAAAGAGGGTTTGTTTCAATTTTAAAAGAAAATAATCAAGAAGGGATTACTTACCATTGTATATTTCATCATGAAGCAATTTGTGCACAAACATTTTCCAAAGAAATTATTAAAATTATGGACTTTGTAATTAAGATTATTAATTTTATTGTAACAAGAGGATTTAACCATCAACAATTTAAGGAATTTCTATGTGTAATGGATAGTGAGTATTCAGATCTTCAATATAACAGGGTTAGATGGCTTACCAGAGACATATCAAAACATTTTGCATAAATGAAATCATACTATTTTTTGACAATAAAGGTGTTCAATATTTAGAATTAACAGAAAATCAATGATTTCAAAAATTGTATTTCATAGTGGATATTACATCACAACTGAATCAGCTCAATTGTAAATTACAAGGTATGAGAAGTACTATTTTTTCAACTATAAAAGAAAATTATTTTGTTTGAAAAGAAATTGATTCTATTTGCTGAAGATTTAGAGAGGGGAACTTCAATTTATTTTCCAAACTTGTCTCAATATCATCGAAAAACAATGCCCTCATTAACGAAGATTATTTTAAGACAATTTTAAACATGAGAGAATCTTTTCTTCAAAGGTTTCAGAAATTTAGAAACAATAAAGCAACTCTAGTTTTTATTATAAATCCTCTTAATGCCAATGTGAGAGAATTATAATTTTCACCATTTAATATTGATTCAGGTAATTTTGAAGTATAATTGCTGGACTTGACAAGCAAAGTTTTATGGTGGTTCAAATTTGTTATGTAAAACCTGGAAAACAAAAAATGTAGTCTGTTTTCACAAACCAGCAGAGTGCTATAAAATTCTACAGAAGGCAGACTATGATTTTTACCACTTGGAATAATTTTCCAGATTCATATCATGAATTGAAAAAATTTGCATTTGGTATTCTCAGTATCTTTGAATCTACATACTTATGTGAACAATCATTTTCTAATCTGAATTTTATTAAATGTTGTAATGGTCAGAAAACGTGTGACTCATAAACATAGTGCAGAATTCGACCACCATACAGAACAGCAGCACCATCAAGTAGCGAAGCCATTTATCGATTCCACAATACAATCCACGAAACAATGCATCTGATGTGACATTAGTAAATATTTCCTTAGGCACAGTGGTCAAGGATATGCAAGAGAATCATGATTTTCTCAAGTTAGCCAATAACCAAACTAATATTAATTAAACATTCATATTTACATAATCAAGGAAATATTATATAGAATGGGTATAGAATAAATGAAACGTAACTGCAGACGTATAGTTTAAAATTATTTATTAATACATTTTAATAAAACAATCTAATAATATTTTATGGATTTAAAGCTTCGGTAGCGGAATATGCAACATGACTATATTTTAAAGAATACATTTATTTATTTACACATTATTTTATATTGGAAACTCAGTAGTGGTATTTCCGATACTGTAATGTTTACAAAAAGAATTCACTTATTTGAAGGCGTAATCTAGCTACCTAAAATTCTCGAGTGAGTATTTCTAATGCATGCCTGGAGGGATTTATACCTTTGCAATGAAAGAGTCTAAAGTGTGGGTTATAAGAGTAATGGCAGACATATATTTATTTAATTAAAATATTTATTTATAACTAAGGGCAAACATTTATTTGAGAGTGAATTATGAAGATAATGCAGAGGCGGAGTGATATATAGAATAATAAAACTAAGTAAAGGAACACGTGGTACGCTTTAGAAAGGTGATATGGAATGGCAGTATATCGAAACTGCAATGCCGTGAATGAGTTTATAAGGATGTTGGGCTGGTGTCTGCCATCGGCCCGACGAAGTAAGGTGTCACATAAGCATAACCAGATACAAGCGGTCCGTGTCACAGTTTTGCTGGCTGGCTGCATGACATTGTCAAGTCCTACGAGATCACCCATTATGCCCGCTTGTGTAGTACGACTGGGGTTAATTTCAACCCTGAAGAATCCGGAAATTTCACGGTGGAATGGGTCATCGTATCTCTAAAATGTAACACATGTATACTGTATAAACAGTTATGATGAGATTTAAGTAGATTTATGACTTGGCCCTACATTACCAACATTTACTCAAGAACTCTGGCGACTCTCAAAGGAATGGGATTATCTAGAATTATTCATTAGATTTAATAAATACACTATATATAAACTGGGAGTTATTACAACTAATATGCCAGCCATTTTCGAAGTAGTAGACCCTGCATTACAATAATGATGCACTGCATTGAATGCGTGTCGATTTATATGAAAGTTAAGTTATTAAAGAAAGTAAATATTAATGAAAATTTGACACACATTCATTGTTTTAAGCGATCATAGATTTAAACTTTGAAAATTGAAATAATTATGAGCATGCAATAATTAAATAATAACTATAGAGAGAAATGTAGATTATAGAAATACGCACCCAAGATAGAATGAGGTAAGCTAGATTAGTAGAGAAATTTACACATTAAGTTAATTATTCAATTTTAGCTATACATATGGTAGTTTTTACATTTTATAATTTAAATAAGTATTATGAAGAAGAGCTATAGCATATTATTAGACTACTCTAAAGTTTGAACACAGACAGGTACCTGTTTTATAAGAAGTTTTCTTATTCCATGAGTTTAGCAGCAAAAGGTTCACGAGTGGCAAGTCTTTCTTGTATTTAGATATTTCATTTAATTTCACAGCAGCAGCAGCTTTTTCATTTATTTCAGGCAGCAGATCTTCATGGTGAATTTATGACGGGCAATGGAAAGTTCAGCATCTGATAGGCCATCTCCCGATGGAGAATAATCTAGGTGCTTTACTCGGTCATACCTTGGCAGGAACAAATTATTTTATATTTTTGGAGACTCTCAGTGATCGAGAGCAAAGCTAAAGTTTAAGTGAATGTCTCCAGCAAGTCTAAGATGGCCTCTTTTTTTATCTTGATCTTTCACATTTTTGTTAAGATATTTTTAGGTTCTACTTAATCTGCCCTGAGGATAATCAATGCATTTTGTTGGTTTTTAATTAAAGAAAGCTGCCGTTCTATTGTTTACATTTTACATTTACTAATTATATTTTGGGGAATTTTTCTTTAATTAATCTATTATCTATCACTGACCGATGCTTTTAAATTTCAAAGACAAAAAGGGAACATAAGATTATTTTAACTTTTAATTAAATATTACATCAGATTTTTTTAGAATTATTATTAAACAAAATTTAAACAAAGCAATAAATACGAACTTTATAATCCAAAATGATTAAAATTATACAAAATTATATAACTAAAAGAAATCTAAATTATACTATTTTATCCCTATTTATTGCCTTTAATTTGAGATCGAAATGTGTGCGTGTTTATGCTGAATTCTACATATATTTATACATTTTTAATATTGTTACACACACAATTCGATATCAAAAAGTTTAAATTTGGGTGGGATAGACCAGTCAGTGAGAGACGACAGAAAAAGGTGAAACTTAAGATTCGAATACGAATCTTACTGTTTCAATGTAAATTGAGGAACCAAATTACTGATGCCAACTTGAGCATCAAACTTTAAATTAAAAACGACTTGTTACCAACCAGACATACAGTACTTTCTGAGGAAATGCAATTTCATTGTTCACACTGATTTAAACAAATACTAGTAATTTTCCATGTGATTTAATCTATATTTAATAAAGATGTAATCAATATTATAACTTGTTATAGTATTTTTTTAAATTTTCCTTATTTGTAAAATATATTCATGGCTCTGAAATAATTTTTAAATTGTTGCAAGTGTCAGATTTGGCTCTTCTGTCTTAAAAGTTTGCAGACCAGTTCTCTAGACTTCTCTAGACTGATCAAACATCCCCTTTTATACTGATTTGATCTAGTAATCTCTTTGGTTAACCCTGCTTCATAACATATACTAATTTACATAAAAATTAAATGTTATCTTTAAAAAATACTTTTTAAACTATGATTCATCATTTATTAAATATTATATGAAAATTATTTAATACATCTAAATATTAAATACCCCTATTAAAACAATTTAAAGTGTCTTCAAAGAATTTGAAATATAAATTTTTAAACAAAATATATTTAAACAACACATTAATTTTAATTATTTTTAAATAAAATTTACAAATATTAATTTGCAACATTTAAATGTTTTTAATGTTTTTAACAAGACTAGAAATCAATACTTCTGTCTAGAAACACAAAAGCTCATAGACTAACACAAAGACCTTTCAGACATGTGACATTTTCAGAACATTCTAGAATAATATTAAATTGGGTGATGCTGCAGAACCATCAAGAAGCCTGCAAGTGATGAATTTGTATACAAAAATGGCTGAAATCGGTGGAAAATTAAAATGCCTAAGGCAAGTAAAAAATCAAGTGAAATAATACATAAATTTAAAAAAAGTACACACACACACAAAATCAGTAAAAATACATAAAATAACTATTAAAATGCCTAAGGCAAGACATCAAAAGTAAGTAAAAAATCAAGTAAAAAATTTAGCCTAATGCCAATCAAGTGAAAAAACACATAAAATACATTAAAATGCATTGTAACAGACCATTAAATTAAACCCAAGATATTAGTACAAGTGACTCATAACTTCCATATTATTAAATAGAGAAAAGCAAAATCTAATTACACAAATGATTCAATATTTTATATTTATAAATAAGATCATGGACATGATTCAATTCAGTGATTTTTGAAGTTTTTTGTAAGAAAAAAAATGATACCAAGAGAAAAGTCAAAGAAACATGGGTTATTGCCCAAAAAGCATATGACAAATCAGAGAGCCTGTAGCATTCAAATAAATAAACAATGGATTTTTAAAATGTTATTTATCTATGAAATGTTATAATATTAAAATATTATTTATCTTTGAAATGTTATAGTACTAATAATTATGGGTATCTATGACATATATAGGACAAGACTGACCTTAGTCAATATGCACATTAATATATTTTTAGAAAATAAATATACAAATTAAAATTTTATTCTTAACAACAAGAGTTTATTTATTATAAATTTAAATAATATTTAAATACAAATATTATATATATATATATATATATATATATATTTGTATTTAAATATATATTTATATATATTGTATATATATATATATATATATATATATATATATAACAATAGATGATCAAGAATTAATGAGAGTCTAATTTCTGGGTATGATCTTTTTCTGATACATTCTTCCAAATTAAATAATTTAGATTGACTTGCCTTGATCCAATGCATTATTTATCTATTATTTTGTCATATTTCATTTACTAATAAATGGTTTTAATAAAAACACAAAATTATAAAAAAACAATTAGTATATTTTCTTAACATAATCAAATATTTTTATAAAATAAATTTAATGAGATCTTTGTGCTTGTTTCGAACAATATAATTTTTTGAAATTTGGTTCAAAAGATGCGAGGTATACTGTGTTCAATCTGCTTCGATACTTTTTTTTTTTAAATATATGAAAAAAAAGCTCTTCCTACTAATTCCATACTAGTAAATGGTAATAATAATTTAAGAGCTTTCTCAGAAAGTTGTTCATATTCTTTAATGTTTAACCAAAAATTAATTAGATTGTGTCATTTGAATTCTACTTGTAAAGTTCTGTCACATGATAATTCTATTAAATTTTCTTTATACTTTATTGATAATGATGTAGCTTTTTCCAAATTTTCTGCATAGAAGGGGTTTGAAATACAATTATCATTTGTGTTTTTGGGTTTTGGAAAATATTCCATGAAAGACAATTTTAATCCTGTTAAATGTGCTATTATATTTTCTCGTATATCTTGAGACCGACTAACCTTATTTTCAAACAAAAAAATATGTAAAGTTTCGAATATTTCTAGTTGATTGTTTTTGATACTCATATATATTACTGTTTCCAAAAATCTAATTTCTTAATCATACTTTCAATTTTATCATTAACATTAAAGATCATTATCGACTGTACATATTAACAACTTTACTGTATAATATTATTAATTAAAATAATTTTTATGAATTCTAAAAAAAAACGTTTCTATATTTTTATGATTTAATTTTTTTTATGTCCGTCATTATTGATTATTTTTCATGTACCAACAACCAGCAATTCATGTACCACTGGTGGTATGCGTACCACAGGTTGGGAAACACTGTATTAGAACATATATGTAAACCTATGTATTTTATAACATTTAAAAGTGATAATTAAAAATTTTATTTGTAACAAGTCAAATGTGTTCAGAAATTACATGCACACATATGTATTTGCTTGTCAAGTACAACTTATATGTAAAATTTAATATTTTTTTTATTAAATGTCAATTTAGATTTTTATATTAATTGTATGTTAGAAATCGTGTGCATATATATGTAAACCATAGTAATAACTTGAATGGTGTATTGTAATTTTGTAAAACATAAATGTGATATTTTTTTATTTTATAGTAATCAAACAAGGCTTAATTGATATGTGAAGAGCCATAATACCATTTTTTATTGTTATTAATAAACTTATTTAATTGTTAAAAATTGTTTCCATCATCTCTTGGTCACAGACAGTAATAGAGCTTATGTTCTCTGAGCTAGGTTAGAGCATGAGATGAATATATAAATGAGGATTATATTAGTGCTTTGGGGGCATCCAGTGATAATCAGTCATCATCATCCTGGTTGGTTCAAAAGAGAATACTCATTAAAGCCCATGAACTATATTTTATTTTAATTTAGTCTTATTAAAAATTTAAGTTTATAATTGGCCAGTACATTAATGGTACTTAGATGGCTAGAGCATTGATGATGATCAGCATGTTTTTGTATTCCAGCATTGTTTAGATTTTTCTGAATATTATGTATTCTGATGGATGGGCACTAAGTTGGTGCATCCAAGTTATGTTTAAATAATTGCTAAAGCTGGCAAAGGATCAATAGTTAGCCTGGTCTACAGAAGACCCATTCCCGATTCAGTCACAAGGTTGACTGTTGATTTGTATTTTGTATTGTTCAAATCCAGCCACAAGATGGAGTGTTGATTTTATTATATTGGGATTATTCATGATGATGAATGGTTTATTTTGAGTATTACTGATATTTATTTTATAATGCCGGTTGATGGTTAATTATGCCTTTAATGACTGTCTGATCTCTTAATCATTTCTCAGAGATTCTCTAATCTCATGCTCTTATAAAATTCTATATTATGTATATATACATGTATAAATTATTTGAAATATTTTTGTACTTGGGGTTAATGATGATTTTTCCAAAACTCCCAGATTCATTTCCTATTACCCCATCTCATTAATATATATATATTATAATGATCGAAATGAAAGTGGAGATCAAATCTAACCGCAAAAACAATATCTGCACTACAAGGGCACCATCTAGGCATTTGAGCCTAGAAAAATTTATAAAGTAGGCAGATACGCGCTGTTAAGATTCCACTTTCTTTAAATATTCCGATCGTTAGCCCAAGTCACTAGCTCAGTGATTAGCAGAGATAATAAAATATCTTAATTTTATATCTTAAATATAAAAGATTAAAAGCCACTGCCAGAAATTAACATGTAAAAATATTTATTTACGCACATATAAAATAACATTTAAATTTTGAGGAATAAATTTAACGTTTATATTTTTATATTGATCTTTAATTCTAAATTTAAGTAGATTTCAAATAATGAGTTTACTATTTATTTAGAGGGTCGAGTATGAATGGACTACATAGGTCTGCATTTGAAAGGAAAATATTCTTCCCTGATTTAACCTTAGGCAACAAATTTCGCAATCAAC
Organism: Epiperipatus broadwayi; assembly: GCA_028023455.1. NCBI lineage: Eukaryota > Metazoa > Onychophora > Udeonychophora > Euonychophora > Peripatidae > Epiperipatus > Epiperipatus broadwayi. The sequence continues at coordinate 775,561 of JAQFVV010012586.1, forward strand.
TGGCGCCAATCCATCTGATACATTCATGTATTCAATGTAGCATGATACGACAACACAAAATACTATATTGTCAGGAATGTACATCTGAACAATAAGTAGAAATAGAGAAGACATTGACTCTCCACCAACAGGAATGTGACATCTGTTGGCAAGTAGATCAATAAACAAAAAACTCCATAGGAATGGACTGCGGTCTTCTGCCGACTTACAAACCCATCCATAGGCAAACAGAGGGTGTGTGGCGTATATCTATAATCCTGCCCATAGCGGACCTCATACTACATCTACTAATTACACAAATATATCCAATCCATTGAACCAATTCAACTACGAAATGAATAACCTAAGATTACCCTCCCTTAATACAACTTTACAAAACTATATAGCCATTCACGCCCGACTTAATTTTAACATTTAAATACGTTCGCACAGATTTGTTTAAAAATGTTGGGTATAGATCGATTACATAGATTCCACGGTCAAAAACATTTCAAAATAAACATAAACGATCAAAATACAAAATTATTGATACCGACAATCGCAGAGGGAAACTTATAAGTAACCCAATAGTATTCACCATAAGATACTTGCGTTGTCACCAATAACTTAAAAGACATCCGAATAAATACATTTTAGATACTCACCGTAAGGTATCATTATTTATCGAATGTCTATATATTTTGATCAAATATGAAAACCAAAATATAATTAACCGCAAACGAATCCATGCAAGCATCTATAAACAACTTAAATTTCATACATTTAAATAATCTTTACAATAAGAAAAAAAAATGGAAATGATGTTTATCATTCGGAAAACATATAAAATTAAACATTATTAATTTGATTTAAAAACTTACAAAAGTCAGATAAGAGTCCGTTTTAACATTTCAGTTGGCTTGTTTATCAATTTGTAAAACTTGACGAACGTTCTTAATTGATTTTAACAATTGTTCATTTCATATAGCTTATGGTAGAAGAGTCCAGGCCTCTGCTTTCAATTCCCGCGATGCCTCCATTGGAAGGTAATGTTCTGGAGATGGCAATAGCTGGTTCAAGGTATCACAGTCTTTTCATTTTTTTTTTTATAGAGAGTGTGGTATGTGCGTCATACCACATCTCTCAAACACACAACGCTGGAACTGTCCGAAAAAACTGTCTTTCCCTTTTTATATTATCCACAAGGATTCAATGAACAAAACGTCACTAGTCTATCACTTTCGTTAGGGTCCGAGCCAAGGCTTAGTGCTTCCATTGGTCAAGCTAAAATTTCTTTCTTCTCTTATCTAACTTTTCATCTGACTTTTTAATTACACAGCTTTTAGATAATTAATAAACAATCATTTCCATTTACAGATTACAGGAATTAATTAATACCTGTTTTTATTTTAACTTACGTTATTTTTTTATTAAAATATTTTTATATTTCAATCTTGTATTTTTTTATTTAAAAAAATACGTTCAAATACTTTTTTTTTTGTTTATGAAAAAAATATTTTTAAAGTTTAGCATCTGTGCGAATATATATATATGTTTAACAAACATTTTAATTTTAGCGTTTAGTTTTTTCCTTTTATTTGCGAACTTTTAAGTTTTTATTTTAAATTAATGTAACGACATATTTATATATCGTTACATATCAGTAAACTTCCTCAAAAAACAAAAAACATTAAAAAAAAAAAAAGAATTTACTTAGTGTTAGTAATTACGTTACACAAATTTGTTATATATGAAATTTCAAAAGGACAAAACTTTTTTTTTTTTTTTAAAGACAAAACAGTAATTACAAATATAATGATAAAAAAAAAGTTGACTGATGATTCCTTACTACCAGCTAAATTTCTGCCCCCTCCCTTCCAAGTTTCATTTCTCCTACCTTTAACTATTACTTAGGCAAGTTGAACGATTAGATTTTAATTTAACAAGACCTTTTTTTTAAAAAAAAATTATGATTTATATTTATTATTACGTTTTATTTATTAGTTTTTATTCCTCGAATTTATCTCTACATATGCGCAATTTTTCTTACTGGCAGCACTTTTTAAACAAAACTTCAAACTGCAACTCCACGTAAATACAACAAATATATTTATACTAATTTCAGAAAAAATATTACGGGCATGATTTATTTTCAAAAGTACTAGTGGTTTATTAAACATCTGGCTATAACTTTACGTTAGTACAAAATGTACTTATTTCAGAAAAAAAAAAATGTTATTTGCATGATTCCATTTTAAAATTCTCAGGGCACTCGTGATTTATTAAAGATCGGAAATTTCATCTTTCAATTCCCCTTCTCAGGGTCAATCTCTGAGGTAAGGCCACACTTGGGATGCCAATTATAACGATCGAAATGAAAGTGGAGATCGAATCTAACCGCAAAAACAATATCTGCACTACTAGGGCGCCATCTAGGCATTTGAGCCTAGAAAAATTTATAAAGTAGGCAGATACGCGCTGTTAAGATTCCACTTTCTTTAAATATTCCGACCGTTAGCCCAAGTCACTAGCTCAGTGGAGTAGCAGAGATAATAAAATATCTTAATTTTATATCTTAAATATAAAAGATTAAAAGCCACTGCCAGAAATTAACATGTAAAAATATTTATTTACGCACATATAAAATAACATTTAAATTTTGAGGAATAAATTTAACGTTTATATTTTTATATTGATCTTTAATTCTAAATTTAAGTAGATTTCAAATAATGAGTTTACTATTTATTTAGAGGGTCGAGTATGAATGGACTACATAGGTCTGCATTTGAAAGGAAAATATTCTTCCCTGATTTAACCTTAGGCAACAAATTTCGCAATCAACTGGCGCCAATCCATCTGATACATTCATGTATTCAATGTAGCATGATACGACAACACAAAATACTATATTGTCAGGAATGTACATCTGAACAATAAGTAGAAATAGAGAAGACATTGACTCTCCACCAACAGGAATGTGACATCTGTTGGCAAGTAGATCAATAAACAAAAAACTCCATAGGAATGGACTGCGGTCTTCTGCCGACTTACAAACCCATCCATAGGCAAACAGAGGGTGTGTGGCGTATATCTATAATCCTGCCCGTAGCGGACCTCATACTACATCTACTAATTACACAAATATATCCAATCCATTGAACCAATTCAACTACGAAATGAATAACCTAAGATTACCCTCCCTTAATACAACTTTACAAAACTATATAGCCATTCACGCCCGACTTAATTTTAACATTTAAATACGTTCGCACAGATTTGTTTAAAAATGTTGGGTATAGATCGATTACATAGATTCCACGGTCAAAAACATTTCAAAATAAACATAAACGATCAAAATACAAAATTATTGATACCGACAATCGCAGAGGGAAACTTATAAGTAACCCAATAGTATTCACCATAAGATACTTGCGTTGTCACCAATAACTTAAAAGACATCCGAATAAATACATTTTAGATACTCACCGTAAGGTATCATTATTTATCGAATGTCTATATATTTTGATCAAATATGAAAACCAAAATATAATTAACCGCAAACGAATCCATGCAAGCGTCTATAAACAACTTAAATTTCATACATTTAAATAATCTTTACAATAAGAAAAAAAAAAAAAATATGGAAATGATGTTTATCATTCGGAAAACATATAAAATTAAACATTATTAATTTGATTTAAAAACTTACAAAAGTCAGATAAGAGTCCGTTTTAACATTTCAGTTGGCTTGTTTATCAATTTGTAAAACTTGACGAACGTTCTTAATTGATTTTAACAATTGTTCATTTCATATAGCTTATGGCCTCTGCTTTCAATTCCCGCGACGCCTCCGTTGGAAGGTAATGTTCTGGAGATGGCAATAGCTGGTTCAAGGTATCACAGTCTTTTCATTTTTTTTTTTTATAGAGAGTGTGGTATGTGCGTCATACCACATCTCTCAAACACACAACGCTGGAACTGTCCGAAAAAAACTGTATTTCCCTTTTTATATTATCCACAAGGATTCAATGAACAAAACGTCACTAGTCTATCACTTTCGTTAGGGTCCGAGCCAAGGCTTAGTGCTTCCATTGGTCAAGCTAAAATTTCTTTCTTCTCTTATCTAACTTTTCATCTGACTTTTTAATTACACAGCTTTTAGATAATTAATAAACAATCATTTCCATTTACAGATTACAGGAATTAATTAATACCTGTTTTTATTTTAACTTACGTTATTTTTTTATTAAAATATTTTTATATTTCAATCTTGTATTTTTTTATTTAAAAAAAATACGTTCAAATACTTTTTTTTTTTGTTTATGAAAAAAATATTTTTAAAGTTTAGCATCTGTGCGAATATATATATACGTTTAACAAACATTTTAATTTTAGCGTTTAGTTTTTTACTTTTATTTGCGAACTTTTAAGTTTTTATTTTAAATTAATGTAACGACATATTTATATATCGTTACATATCAGTAAACTTCCTCAAAAAACAAAAAACATTAAAAAAAAAAAAAAAAGAATTTACTTAGTGTTAGTAATTACGTTACACAAATTTGTTATATATGAAATTTCAAAAGGACAAAACTTTTTTTTTTTTTTTTACAAGACAAAACAGTAATTACACACAAATATAATGATTAAAAAAAAAAGTTGACTGATGATTCCTTACTACCAGCTAAATTTCTGCCCCCTCCCTTCCAAGTTTCATTTCTCCTACCTTTAACTATTACTTAGGCAAGTTGAACGATTAGATTTTAATTTAACAAGACTTTTTTTTAAAAAAAAATTATGATTTATATTTATTATTACGTTTTATTTATTAGTTTTTATTCCTCGAATTTATCTCTACATATGCGCAATTTTTCTTACTGGCAGCACTTTTTAAACAAAACTTCAAACTGCAACTCCACGTAAATACAACAAATATATTTATACTAATTTCAGAAAAAATATTACGGGCATGATTTATTTTCAAAAGTACTAGTGGTTTATTAAACATCTGGCTATAACTTTACGTTAGTACAAAATGTACTTATTTCAGAAAAAACAACAAATGTTATTTGCATGATTCCGTTTTAAAATTCTCAGGGCACTCGTGTTTATTAAAGATCGGAAATTTCATCTTTCAATTCCCCTTCTCAGGGTCAATCTCTGAGGTAAGGCCACACTTGGGATGCCAATTATAACGATCGAAATGAAAGTGGAGATCGAATCTAACCGCAAAAACAATATCTGCACTACTAGGGCGCCATCTAGGCATTTGAGCCTAGAAAAATTTATAAAGTAGGCAGATACGCGCTGTTAAGATTCCACTTTCTTTAAATATTCCAACCGTTAGCCCAAGTCACTAGCTCAGTGAGTAGCAGAGATAATAAAATATCTTAATTTTATATCTTAAATATAAAAGATTAAAAGCCACTGCCAGAAATTAACACATAAAAATATTTATTTACGCACATATAAAATAATATTTAAATTTTGAGGAATAAATTTAACGTTTATATTTTTATATTGATCTTTAATTCTAAATTTAAGTAGATTGCAAATAATGAGTTTACTATTTATTTAGAGGGTCGAGTATGAATGGACTACATAGGTCTGCATTTGAAAGGAAAATATTCTTCCCTGATTTAACCTTAGGCAACAAATTTCGCAATCAACTGGCGCCAATCCATCTGATACATTCATGTATTCAATGTAGCATGATACGACAACACAAAATACTATATTGTCAGGAATGTACATCTGAACAATAAGTAGAAATAGAGAAGACATTGACTCTCCACCAACAGGAATGTGACATCTGTTGGCAAGTAGATCAATAAACAAAAAACTCCATAGGAATGGACTGCGGTCTTCTGCCGACTTACAAACCCATCCATAGGCAAACAGAGGGTGTGTGGCGTATATCTATAATCCTGCCCATAGCGGACCTCATACTACATCTACTAATTACACAAATATATCCAATCCATTGAACCAATTCAACTACGAAATGAATAACCTAAGATTACCCTCCCTTAATACAACTTTACAAAACTATATAGCCATTCACGCCCGACTTAATTTTAACATTTAAATACGTTCGCACAGATTTGTTTAAAAATGTTGGGTATAGATCGATTACATAGATTCCACGGTCAAAAACATTTCAAAATAAACATAAACGATCAAAATACAAAATTATTGATACCGACAATCGCAGAGGGAAACTTATAAGTAACCCAATAGTATTCACCATAAGATACTTGCGTTGTCACCAATAACTTAAAAGACATCCGAATAAATACATTTTAGATACTCACCGTAAGGTATCATTATTTATCGAATGTCTATATATTTTGATCAAATATGAAAACCAAAATATAATTAACCACAAACGAATCCATGCAAGCGTCTATAAACAACTTAAATTTCATACATTTAAATAATCTTTACAATAAGAAAAAAAAAATGGAAATGATGTTTATCATTCGGAAAACATATAAAATTAAACATTATTAATTTGATTTAAAAACTTACAAAAGTCAGATAAGAGTCCGTTTTAACATTTCAGTTGGCTTGTTTATCAATTTGTAAAACTTGACGAACGTTCTTAATTGATTTTAACAATTGTTCATTTCATATAGCTTATGGCCTCTGCTTTCAATTCCCGCGATGCCTCCGTTGGAAGGTAATGTTCTGGAGATGGCAATAGCTGGTTCAAGGTATCACAGTCTTTTCATTTTTTTTTTTTATAGAGAGTGTGGTATGTGCGTCATACCACATCTCTCAAACACACAACGCTGGAACTGTCCGAAAAAAAACTGTATTTCCCTTTTTATATTATCCACAAGGATTCAATGAACAAAACGTCACTAGTCTATCACTTTCGTTAGGGTCCGAGCCAAGGCTTAGTGCTTCCATTGGTCAAGCTAAAATTTCTTTCTTCTCTTATCTAACTTTTCATCTGACTTTTTAATTACACAGCTTTTAGATAATTAATAAACAATCATTTCCATTTACAGATTACAGGAATTAATTAATACCTGTTTTTATTTTAACTTACGTTATTTTTTTATTAAAATATTTTTATATTTCAATCTTGTATTTTTTTATTTAAAAAAAATACGTTCAAATACTTTTTTTTTTTTGTTTATGAAAAAAATATTTTTAAAGTTTAGCATCTGTGCGAATATATATATATGTTTAACAAACATTTTAATTTTAGCGTTTAGTTTTTTCCTTTTATTTGCGAACTTTTAAGTTTTTATTTTAAATAAATGTAACGACATATTTATATATCGTTACAATATATATATATATAATCCAGTGAATCTTTATACACTCACATATTGCATTGAGCACTCTTAGAAAACAGTAACCACCTAAACATACTAATATAGATATAATAATCAATATTTCTCACTGTCATCAAGGCAACCTCTCTCCTTTTAATAATAAGAAGAGAGGTTGCCTTAACAACAGTGAGAAATAATGATTACTATCTATATTGGTATGTTTAGGTGGTTACTGGTTTTTAATGGTTAATGGGTTACATATCTCATTTAGCCTCAATAAAGTCTAATCCTGGATCTTCAGTAGTGTATCATCAATAAAACTCTATAACACTGTTTTTTATTCTTAACTTGGCTTCTAAATCAACATGAAGTTCCTCACACAGACTATAAGTCTGCATAAAGAAAGAATGATGAAAGAAAGACACAAAACCAATAATAAAATTTTAATGACTTTTTATACTTAAAACAACCATTGCCTAAGCAGAGCTTTTCCCTATTTTTACCTTATCTTGTTTTTAATTTTTCATTAGTTTTAATTAATTACACATAGACTAAACCAATCTGATTATTGTCATACCTATAAACAAGAGAATTCGATTAGGTGTAGTTTGATAACAATTTTGTACAAATTATTTTATAATTATAACATTCCTTAATGTTTTTTTTTGTTTTTATAAAATCATATTTCAAATTCATAACATTGAAAAAATATAAGCAAATATTGTTTTAACTGCTTAAAAACATATTTTCTCTTGTTTTTCTTTCTCTTCTTTTTTTTTTTTTTTAAAAAAGAAAACTTTTCCCAAACAAAAGAAAAGGAAATATAGATAGTTTTTAATTGTTATCTTTACAAAAAACATCTAATCCTAATTCATTTAATTAAAAGCAAAAATATAAAAATAATTTCTTTTTTTTAACTTAAACTTGTCAAACATTTTTTTGTTACATTTTCATTTACCATTGTCAAACTCCCTCCACTCACAACTTTGACAACATCCATTTCTGATAAATACACTAATGATTATTACTAATCATTTTCGAAACTAGAGGTTTAAAGTTTATATCTGTGTTAGAGCTAATCTCTAGTTTCGAAAATGATTAGTAATAATCATTAGTATATTTATCAGAAATGAATTGTGTCAAAGTTGTAAGTGGAGGAAGTTTGACAATGGTAAATGAAAATGTATCAATTTACTCTAGATAAATACTTTGCATATAATAAAGATATATATGAAAGACAGTGACCTGGGCCAACTGATGAGTGCTGGTTCAGCACGAAATGCATCTTGGGGTCATTTGTTTTTTATTATAACTTTATTTATATGAATTTGAAAAGAATGATGAAGTATGGAGGTGTTTATTATATCTATAAACATTTTTTTGTCTTTAATTAAAATTGTTTCAAACTAAGCAAATGTGATAATTTTTTTTAGACTCTTTTTTAAATTTCTATAAGTGCCTAGACTTCTGCAATGGCTACCAGGTGAGGAATAAAATGTCAATTTACACTATTGACTTTGATTTTAAATTGATATTGATTCATTTTATTTCTTCACTAAACTTTGCATTAGTATTTTGTTAAAGATCTGAGTAAGACAGGCACCAAATTCACAATAAGTAAATTGATTAAATGTCAACTAAACCAATTTAATTTCTTGAAGATATCACAACTACATTGTGAGACAAATTTTGCAGGATATAGTTTCTAACCAGAGACTCCTGGTTTAGATAGATTTTTGCAAATGTCAGGAAAACTCTACTGATCATCCTCATTTTAAATTACAATTATTATTAATTATTTACCACTTCAATGGGAATTTCTTTTTACCAGCTATTTTTCAGGGAGTCCAGGATAGCTCTCAACTGGTCTTTCACCATCAATTTATGGAGCGGAGTGTACCAGTCCTTGACTGCAGTTTAGCTGTCTCATCCAGAGAAAGGTTTACTCATACAAATATTTCAATTTACACCTAGTTCATATATGTATTATAAACCTTATCTCCTTTACCCTTACCTTTTAACCATCTACTCAGCATCACTGGTTATTATATTTTTTGTCTTATTATTATTTGTTTCATAATTATTATCATTTATAATTTAAACAATTATTAAAATAAAACCTGTAAATTTTTTTATTATTTCAAAAGAATTATGTTTCTGTAATATTATATTTTTTATGTTCCATTCATACCTGAACTCATTATTCTGTTTAACATATCCTGGATCTTTGAGGAGATAAGGCATCCAATTTGTACTGGGATCAAACCTTCCTTCTCTCCAGATATTTTTTATTGCTTTCAGCATTTTTACTTGGACTAGCAAGAAAATTTCTCTGTCTGTGCTACCAATTATTATATGGTTTCCATTACTACCACTTTTCTATTGGAGTGAATGTTTGACTTGTTTTTTAAGGCTCTATTTTCTTTTGTCTTTGTTATGACAGCTGTGATTTGTTTTATTTTTATTCTTAACTTTTCAATAACATTAAAATATATGTTTCTACAACTTTTGGCTACATATTTGTAATTAATCACTTGGACTTCAATCTTTTGTGATCCTTCTATATTATAAAATTTATTCTCTAAATTTTGAATTTCATGTTGTAATTGTTCAACATTCAGAAGTTTTATATTTAAGATTTGTTGTTGTTCTCAAAATTTACTTCCTTATGCAAACATTTTATTTTACTTTCTTGTTGTATTTTATTTTGTTTTTCCAGTTCTTCCACTATTTCTTTGTTTGATTTACAAATCTTTCTAACATTTTACTTTGATTTTCAGATTTTATGACTGTCTCTTTATTTTGATTTTAATGTTTGGTGAACATTTTATTTTGATTTTTCAACATTTTCTTATGATATATCAAACATTTTCTTCATTTTTGTTGTGATCTCATTATCACTTGTTGAGAGTTTTACTGGATCTCTTGTTCCTCACTGGGAACATTTTTGGTTACTTTTTCTGGAGTCTGCATTTTTTCACATAATTTTCATTAATATCTAGTTCTTTAAAATTAGTTTCTATTTAACATTATTTGTCTTATTTAATTGGGGTGTCCTACCATACTTAACTCAATAGCCCTATCCAAATTATTATTTTATTGCCTACCATATTCATTGCCTACCATTTACCAGTTTGCCTACGTATGCATACATTTCATTTATAATATTATTTTTGCTTAATATTTTATCTTTAATAACTTGTTTATCATTAATCATTTTATATCAAAATCAATTCAGTTATTATTTAAAACTGTTAGCCTCTTCTCTATTCTCACACTTTTCATCAAACTATGATTATTTTTTATTTTTAATATTAGATAGCAATGCTATTATTGAGTACTCATGTTGGGGGAGCATCTATATAACATTTATTTAACACTATAATACTAGATATCCAGATCATTTTTGGGCTTCGATGCTGGAAGCCATTCATAAATAGTGGTTTAACCAGCCAAGTTGTACTTGGGGAGGCTAATTAGGTCTGATTTAAAAGAGCAGTTAAGGAACATATATAACATTTTCAAACAAGAGTTTCATAAAGAGAAGGGGAGTATATAATTTATTTTAACTCACAAATTTTATAAATCATAATAATGGTTAGATTGGGCACTAATTATATAAAACTTACAGACCATGGTCACATTTCTAAACTATTAAATCCACTCTTAATTAATTAAAGGGAAATCCTCCTGGAATATAAAATTTATACTAGGTTTAAACCAGGGCACAATCCTGAATACAAAAAAATTCATGGGAGGAGATTAACAACCTTTCAACAGTACTAAAGCTATGCTGCAATCAGCTCTGTTGAGTAAAAACCATCTTATCTTATTGGCTATCATAATTTGACTCTTGAAATAAACAATATATTGTACAAACAATATATTCACCTTATGGTAAATAGATACTATATTTAATTGTTGAAAATTTATAAGAAATGAGAACCAAGAATAGATTAACAATAACAAGCAAATGTTTATTATATAATAATAAATTTCTAATTAATTACAATGCAAGGTATAACATGTATTATAATTAACTTATTATTATTATTATTACAGTAATATGAATGAAATATTATTACATTATTGAACCTATATATATATATATATATATATATAATTTATAAATAAATATTAGATAATATAGTACTTGAAAGTTTATAATAATATATCTATAACCATCACTTAGAAGCGCTTCTAAGTGACGGTTATAGATATATTTTTATAAACTTTTAAGTACTGTATTTTTTAATATTTATTTATAAATTTACGTATATTATTTTGAAGAAATACAGACAGTGATTTGTAATATTATTAATATATACATACGCTTAGGCAAGTAATTATAAATTGTACCACAGTTTAGGTGAAAACTGAATTTTTGAAAGTCTTTTGATTAAAAATCTTTGGTTGAAGGTTTATTTCATTAAGCTTAATGTTTAATAATCTTCCTTTTGTTTATTTCATTATTTTGTATTACGGAATCTATTATGGTACACTTCTTCTATTTTGTTAGAGATATTACAAGTTCTTCAGCTAGTTTAACATTGAGAAAGTAAATTTAGGCTGTGTTTTTACCTATCTACATGCATGCATGCTCCATAAGAGAATGCATCATTTGATATACCCTTTGTGCATGCATAATATGTAACATATGACAAACACATATCAGAAAATGGCAGTTTAAATTTGGTCACATTTCAGCCTTTGATACAGGCTCTCTGGAATATTTATTAGGAAGTACATTGTGTCGAATTAAAAAAAACACACCCTGAAACTTCAACAGTGCATCATCAGTAAAACTCTATAACACTGGTTTTTATTCATAGCTTATGAGCTAAATCAATATTTTGAAATTCCCCACACCGACTATAAGCCTGAATGAAGAAAGAAGAAAGACATGACCATTAATAAAATTTTAATGACCTTTTATATTTAAATCAACCATTGCCTAAGCAAAGCTTTCTTCTCCTTTTTCCTTATCATGTTTTTAATTTTTCACTAGTTTTAATTAATTACACATAAACTAACTTAATCTGATTATTGTCATACCAATAACAACTTAATTCAATTAGGTTATGTTTGATAATAATTTTGTACAAATTCTTTTATAATTATAATATTACTTAATTTTTTTCTTTTTTGTCTTTTTAAAATCATGTTTTAAATTTATAACTTTGAAAAAATATAAGCAACTTTTGTTTTAACTGCATAAAAAACATATTTTCTCTTGTTTTCTTTTCTCTTCTTTTTTTTTTTTAAAAAAAATAAAACTTTCCCCAAACAAAAAACGTAATATATAATTAGTTTTGAATATTATCTTTTTTATAAAAAAATCTAAAAATAATTTATTTAATTGAGAGCAAAAATGTAAAAGTAATTTTCCCTTTTGTTCATTTAAACTTGTCAAAGCTTTTCATTTCTTTTATTTAAAATTGTTTTACATTAAACAAATGTAATAATTCTCTTTTATTATTATTTTTTGTTTTTTAAAACTGTTATTTGAAAGTAACTCTATTTAGACAGTTTCTTTAACTCCTTCATGAGCAATTTTTTTGCAATAACTATAGTATTTTTTATGTTTTATTTTTAATGATAAATTAAAATGAAAATTCTTTACAAATCCCATTTAAGATATATTTACTATTAAATTTTCAAAAATATGCCATCTTTTTTATGAAATTTATATTAGTATTTTTGGAGTGCAAACCTATCTGGATAATTTATACTATTATTTTTAAACATCACAAATATATTTCTTTTGTTATATATCATTTCTTTAAATATATTTCTTTTGTGTAAATAAATATAAATCTTTTTTCCCAGCAACATTAAAGCAAAAAATATATTTATTGGTATAAAGTGATTTTTTTAATGTTCTATTTTTTGAAATTTTTTACAAGGACAATCATTGTATTATATAATTACAATGTTTGTTTTCTATTTTATATCTGTAAATTGTTGATTTTTTTAAAATGTACATGTTAGAATTTGGATTGTTTATTGTTTGTATTTTTCTTTTTGGTATTTTTTATATTTTTATTTTCATAGCAACCTCTGCATTTTATTTCATATAGTGCTCACATTTTTTTCTGTACTTTTATTTAAATTAATAAATTATTTATATTAGATTTTCTTTTATATACAACTTGAATTTTATATTCTTATTTAATTTTTTAATTATTGTATTTATTAACATGTGGGCTGTAATTTTATAATAATATATTAATACGTAAACCATGATATAATAATCTTTGTCATAAGAAAAAAATGCAATAATATAAATAATAAAATTGAAACAAACATTATTATTACACAATAAAAATATTTGAATGCATATAATAAAAAAATTCAAATGGAGAGCAATTAAAGAATCACTATACATAAAGAAATATAATCCTTGCCTTAATAATCTCTGTGGAGACAATTTATAGTTTTTAAATTAAAAAATACGGTAATAAAAATTAATAATTGTATTAAAATTGGCAAAGAAGACTAGTGTCCCCACCCCCTGAAATTGCAATGTACATTTAGCAAAAAAAAATAAATATGAAATCTCCATGTTTTTGAAAATTTAACAAGAAAAGTTTTCAACAAAATTAGTAATTAAATTTTGTTTTAATTTATCATTAAAAATAATATTAAAAAGAAATATAAAAATTATACCTAAAAAGTATAAATATAAAAAAAAGATATAAAAATAATGATAAAAGTAATAATAGGAAAATGCACATTTATAATGTATAGAGGAAACAAAAATTGTTTTGATTAGTGTGTTTAATTTATATGATATAATTAAAACTCTAAAGGTGAACTGTATGCAAAGATATAAAAGCATCAGAAAATCTATCAAAAACTATATAGAATATTAAAAAAATTCGATATTTTAATAACAAAAAAATATATATATAAATACAAAAATAATATATTTTAATATATTAAATGGAATATGTATATATAATTTATTTTATTATATATATATATAATATAGGGGATTTGAATCCAGACTTTCAAGCTCCCTTCAGCTATTTATTCTATCTCATACAACTGATATACATGACCACACACATGTGAATAATATATATATATATATATATATATATATATATATATATATATATATATATATTATATAAAGAAAGATTTGTAAATTATTTATAATAAATATTTAATTCATTTATTAGTAAAATTAATTAATTTAATAGAAGCGTTATTTTTATATACTTATAATTTATTAAAACTTTAATAAAATTTAAATTTAAATAAAACAATCTCATACTGGCTTAAATAATTCTTACCACAAATGAAGATTATTAATTTCATTTTACTCCAGTTTATATTAAGGATAAAATCAAATTTTTAAAAGAACATATTAATAGTAATATTTATGCATTAAAATTAAATTTATTCAATTTCCAGCAGAAATGTTTGGTATTAATATTTAAAATTTTATATACTTTCATATCAGTTTTTTTTTTGACAGATTGGGTCATTATATTCTGAATTCCTAAAAGTTATTCTATTGTTTTTCTGTCATTTCTGCTAATATTTTTTTTAAAAAGAATTATAATTTTAACATGACGTGGAAAAAAACAATATTAGAAAATATTTCTTTATTAACATACTTAATAAAATTACAAAACATTTATTTATTAGGATAATTAAATATTTTAAAAATAAAAACGCACATTAGCAATAAAATATAAACATTAAAATAGTTTAAAATAAAATAAAATGTCAGTGTTTTCACACAAATAAAAGAAATATTATAATATCTGTGTACCTATATATAATTTAATAAAGAAATAGGAACGAAAAAGATTTTTGTCTTTTTTTTAAAATTGGATTTGTATTTTCAACGCTTCGCACAGCCAATTATAATCTAGGCTGAATGTAACTTTTTAAATTTTCCTGAAAAAAGTAATATTATTACTCAAATTACACTATGAAATCTGTATATAAATACAATTTGTTATGTATATATAATATTTTAGAGAAATGAAAATTTTCAACACTATGTTTATATATAGGGTATATGAGCACAGACTTTCACATGATCCAACACACTATCTCATATCACTGATACACCTGAACACATATATGTTGAAAAGATAAATAATCACCAATATACGTAATTCATGCTAAATCAGCAATCATCACTTGGACCAGATTACCATCTCTATACATATATGCTATAAGTGCTCAGATATATATTAAGATAGCCTATGTTTATTAAATTAAATTCAACATTATATAACATTCACAAAATCCAATGTTAATCTTTTAAACTTTTTCTTACTATAACCATGATTTTATAAAGTAAGCATGTTTGGAAAATAAGAGTGAATGAAAAACATTCTATCTATAAAGATTTTAACTAAGCTTCATGTAACGAGCTGGATTTAACTGTTTATGAAGTTATTAAAATAAATATTTCATAATTTTGTCCTAAGTATATAATTTAAGAATAATTTAAATAAGACATTATTAATATTTTTTTTAGATAAGATGCTGCTTTCATAATTTTTTGATTAATTGTGCTCCTTTATAAGATTAAAAGACACATTTTAGTCTGCTTTGTAGTTAGCTTTTGATATTGTGAGATATTAAAATGAGTTTTAATATAAATCGTGCATAGAAAGTTAATCACTCGAAAATATTATTATTTAGCATTCTGACATAAAATTATGGATCAATTTTCAATAAAGCTTTGATTTTTTCAGACAGTGATCAAAATTAAATGTAGCAAATTATTATTGGTAAATAAATTACTATCTTAGTAATTTTACGTACAAAGACAAATTCTTATCCCTTAGCATTTGACTATCCAAGAAATTATTGTATTCTTCAGTTTCTCTACTCTTTACACGGGGATATTTTCTCTGTGAAAAAACTTGACTTTAAATGCAGTATTTGCAAATGAAATTATTTATATTAATGGAGAATAATGATTACGTACATTTTTTTTAATATCCAAGATTACAAAATTTTTATTTATATAAAAGAGATCAAATAAGCTATTTTTAACAGGCTAATCTTAAATGTAGTCCTATAAACAAGCTTCATTTTATATTACCAAAACAAACTTGAAATAAACTTGGTTTTTGAAAGTTAAAATGCTTCATTTCAATAAAAAATAATTTATTTATTATGGCTTTATATGAACACATGTTAATAATGTTTAACAGTTTAATTTAAAAACATTTATAAGATTCTCCTAGAAACATTGTAAATAGATCGCATTCTACAGTAAAATATTAATTTAAAGATTAACAGTAAATTTATTTCATGTGTATTAATTTTCATTGAATATATTAGGTTAGTTAGAAAACACATGCCTAAAATATCTTAAAGATAGCCATTTAGATAGTTTTTTTGATAAGAACTATATATATGATTTGAATATAAATAAAAAGAAATGACAAGATTTTACTATTATAATTAAAAACATTAATTTGACATATCAAAAACTTCTTTATTTGGACTTTTTTTATATTTTATAATATACTAAAATATATATTATTTGTTTTAAAGTTTATAAAGAAATATTTGTATCTATTAATTTCATTTACAATAAATTTAAAATTTATCTTTTTTTTTATATTGTTTTAATAGATGCACTAACTTACTAAAAGCAATCAATTTTCATAATATTTGCAAGAACGTTATTTTAGTAGAATACCATTTAGAAAACAATTTAATTAATACTTAACTCTGTATAATGTGAGCTGCTTCCTTTAGAATCTGAAGAAACAATATGCTTGAATTAAAGCCATAAAATCTGCAGTATTTTCTTTTGACCTCAGTTTAACATAAAATCATCTTTCACAGTATCTTTTCAATCACCATTATTTATTTAAGTACCATAGAAATTATAATTAAAATTTGACCATTTGAAAAAAAATTAATTTAGTATATATTTATTCGTTATCATGGGAACTGAACTATAGCACAGTATGTTTATTAAAATGATATTTAGATATTGTTATCATTTTTATTATGGATAGACCTTCCTGCCTTTTAAATCTTATATACTCCAATACCTGACATCTTTTTAGTTATTAGCTGCCTTTTTTCTATAAAACAAGTCTTTTATATTATTATTATTCTTGTTGTTATCATTGTTACTATGACTGCTATAGTAATTATTATTATAAATATTCTTATTATGCCATTTCGTGTAAAAACAATCATTTGTTTCCACAAAAGTCACAACCATGTTACTTTGTTATAAACCAAAATTAAAATGTAAAACTCAAAAGTAGAGTATAGTCAAAATTTGGCTGATCTAATTAAAACTATTGAAATCAGGCATCATTTTTATTTTAGATAATTCAAAAAATGTGGCCTGCAAATTTAGAAAGAATAAATAACTTATAAGCTTTTATTAATAGTACAATAATAAAAATACTGTGTGGCTATTTATTGACTACATTTTTTTTGTCATAAAGAAAAATAAAAATTACCATGTTGTGTAATAGTTATGGGATATAGTTATTTTGAAAATAGGCTTATATTTGCAAATTAATTAGAGGCAAAATAGTTTTCTAAATATATTTACACTCCACTATTTTAAAAACCTGGGAAGGTATTGTTTGGCCTGACTTTCCGAGTTTTATATAGTAAAAGTTTATGCAATTTTTTGATTTTTCTTTTATCACTTATATAGGAATAGCTAGATAACCATTTCTTGCCTTTATTCAATATTTACCTGTACTGACTATCGAAAAAAACATCTTAATACTGAATAACACCTACAAAAATCAAATGTTCTGCAAATCATGAATATTATAGAAAATACACTATTAATTATATCATGAGACTTTTTATATATCCATACTCCGAGTTTGAATACAAATACTTGAAAAAAAAATTTTAATTTATATTATTTTTTAAAAATCTAGAAATCAATCAATTATTATTCAGTAATGGGGTATAATATTAATTAAAAAATTAAACAATAAATAAAAACCTTAAATTCTTACCATTAGATATTTGGTGCATTTTATCTTCATGGTCATATGGATACAGAATGTATCAATTTAAAATTAAAAGTATACCCAATCTTAACTCTATATTATGAAATTTTATTTAAAAAACAATGAATATTATCAGAAAAGATTTTAAAAATTTAAGTATAAATTAAATTTTAGTGATAAAATTTATTTTGTAGAAAATACAAAAAATATTGTGCGAAAATTTTTGCATATGTAAGCAATGTGAATAAAGTTGAGTAATATAAAGCATTAAAAATCCCTGTTGTGTTTTAAGATAATTTAGTAAATAATAATGTTTCCAAAATGCAAACTTAAGGATGATATATTACTTAAAATAGTATCAAGTAACAAAATTAAAATAAATTACATATTGCTTGGGAATTAGAGTAAATTTTAGTATAAGTTCAGCCTTCTTTTTTTTTTTTTTTTTTTTTTTTTTTTTTTTTTTTTTTTTATTTTTATATATATATATATATATAAATTATGTAATGGTCCTATAAAAAATAGGGGTTAGATTAATATAGTGTTTACATAAGTATAAGGGCTTTGGATATTTCATTGTTCATATTCAATGAAATGGACAGTTAGATAGTTGGAAGGGTGAGAAGATTGAAGCTTGTTCATTAAAGTTTAAGAAATTGCTATCTTAATATAAACTGAGCACTAATTGTATATATGTGTGGGAGATTATGATCTAGCCTAACTAATGAGTGCTGGTTCTGCATGATATATATATATATATATATATATATATATATATATATATATATATATATATATATATATATATATATATATATATATATATATATATATATATATATATATACATATTGAAGATTATGTATCCATTTTACACATGTGGGGTTGTATGAGATGGAATGGAGGATAAACAGACTAAAAAATCAATAAGAAAACACTATATCAACTTTTTATACTTTATTTTGAGATTATTCTGAATAAATTTTATCAATTCAATTTATGAATTTAGTATGCTGCAAAAGAATGAAATTTAAGATGATTTATATATAAATATATTATATGACTTTTAACAGTCATTATACCTATGTACATTTTTTTAATTATAAACAATTTTATATATATATATACTTTGCAGAAAATATCATAATAAAAATTGCCTTTCTGTAAAGTGTTTCTCATCATAAAACTATTTTAGCAGTCTGTTTCTGGTTTTCATCTTGGATTCACTGGCTTTTCTTTGCTCCACCTGAAACAGACTTATTTGCACATTTTGAAGAATAAAATTTTACAGAAAGTTTAAGTAAGTTTTTTCCTTACTGTTTAAACTTCCTTTTCAATAAAGTAATATTTTCTCTCATAATTTGTGTAATTTACAATCTGTTCTGAAGAATGTTGATGGCTGCCTTCCAAAAGGCTTCTGCTAATGTAAAAAACTTCAATGAGACCTTAGAGAAAGATTTCTCTGATGAGTTTATTATGCCTGAAAGAAACCTGGGAATGCCAGACTCACTAGTAATTTCAATATTAGTCATATAGATGCTTTAGAACAGTCCAAAAAGTCAACTTCCATTCAAAGTATTTCAAGAGAAACTAATGGAAAAGCAAAAGTTAATAATGTAAATTCTAAATGAAGAGATAACAACTTTAAACCTGTTCCTAAACTTAAATATGATACTAATAAGCCTGTGTCTAGCCCCAAGTCTATGCACAAGAAGAAACCTACCAAATTATCTGGTGAAAAAGTTCTAATTCAAAAACGCTTGAAAATTCAGAGTTATGGTATAAAAATATTTGGTTGTTTTACAATAGCGTGTTGAAACCATCGGAGGGTGGGCTTTGTTTGTAAACAAAGATAAATATAAATGTTTACGAGGCTGCCGCTGGGTTTGTTTATTATCACATTTCAAAGTAAAGTAATATCAAATAAATTTTGGAATACGCAACAACAACAAAAAAAAAATATGCAGAAATCAAAAAATTGAATTTAAAAAAGTACTTAATTTTTTTTTTTTGTTATTCTTTTCATTACTTATATTTGAGGTGGGGGCAGGAATTCTTTTTTTATATATATATATATGTTTTTGATTTTGTTGATCACATTTAATCAAAACTACTATCTATCAAATAACAATTTTTGGAACGAAAACAAACAAACAAAAAAAAAAGGGTACATCAATCGAAATGAATTTTAAAAAGTAGTTACTTTTTATTCTTTCTCATTACTTACATTTTTTGTTAATGGCAGCCAGGTTGGGTATTCTATGACAAAATCAGCTTCTTTTCTTTTTTTATATTTTTGTTGTTTTATAATAAATTACAAATACCAAATTGATTTCCATTTAATGGTACCAAACATTTACAACCGAAAGGTCCAACTTTGGGAAAGGTGGTGGGGGTGAGTGATTACAATTCCTAAGCGAATGTAATGCTCCGACTCGAAGGTTGACCAACTTTTTACCGTAATTACCAAAACCCCACAAATATATTTATGGCAATTAAAAGCAACTTTTAGGGCTGTTCAGGAACAGCACCCATGCAGCTTCAAAGCTCTTTTGTTTGATAACCCATTTCTAGCAGCAGCAGCAGTCAGAGAATCTTTGACATTTGCAGCAAGTTTTCTGATTTCACCCATTCGATGAAGCTTGCCATTGTTCTCACAGAAGTGGGACTTAAAGCGTGATTTGATCCGAATCGCGCTGGAATCCTACACTTGCCAAATTTTTTGAGCAGAAAATGGGGGCTAGGGAAACATGAGACTCTGCTGATAATTGTTAGTAGACATTCCAAAAATATGGCAGTTAGAGGGGAAGGTGGTCTTAATGAATATTAAAATAGTTTTGACAATCCAATTTCCAGACACCCTCACCCAATACTGTAGCCAAAAGTGAAATGGGATTGCACATCAAAAATGCTTAGCACAAATCTGAGCTCTAAGCTGACATGATAGCTTTTGCAGCAGATTCAATGTCATGTTTCTGTGCATTAGTGTAGAAATAGACACTAAGAAGCCACCCCGTACTGAACAGACTATTTCTAGGCTAACACATTAGAAATAGAATGCTCACTAGTGGTGGTAGGCCACCTAAATGGCATATTTCTGTGCATTATCACAGAAATAATGCCCTCCAGTGGTTTCAACATGCTATTGCAAAACAACCAAATATTTTACTAGAAGTATCAAAATGTGGCAAAACATTGTAGAAGTCAAAAGTGGAGTAATTTCTGGAAATGAATTCATTGATTTAAATAATATATATTCCAATGGTAGCTATGATCCTAACAAAAAACCAGAATTTTATCATGATCTGGTAAAAAGTTATGACCCAAAAACTGATGCATCAGTGGCACCATTCAAAATGCAAAAATTTTTAAATGACAGCACAAAATGTAATAGAGCCATTCTTGACCCAAAATTCAATGACCTAAAGTGTGTTAACATCAAAACAGACAAAGTGGGTCCACTTAGAGAGTCAGAGATTATAATTTACATCTTTGGAGAGGATCCCTTATCCTTCAAAGACAAGTTGACTTATGACCACCAAAACATTTCTGACAAATCTGGAACCTCAGACATTAATAATGAAGTCTTGGATTGTGGTAAAAGTCGGTCTACTTGTCTACTTCAAAGCAAAGATTTCATATGGATGATTTCAATGAGTATTGTGACACTTCAGTGAACAATTTTAGTGATTATTCTAATATTAAGCTGCCAACTTCACAGAGTTGTTATGGCTGCCAACTTCACAGAGTTTTTATGACAGCAAATATGGAGAAGAATTCCCTATGCTAAGCTCCAACCTTCTGTCAGGTCATTCAGATATCTTGGCCAAGACTAATTACAAAGTGTCTTGCTGCAACCTATGACTTATAATAATGACTCTAAAACCATTTTGTGCTGATAAAACTGCAACCACCTCAAAACCTTCCAGATCAGCTCCACCTGCCTACAGAAGAGAGTGAAATAAACTTGCATATGGAAGATTACAATAAAGCTATACAAATCATCAGTAAAGACAATCTAAACTCCATAGAAGATATCTCTGACAACCATCAGCCTTTAGTTAATGATGCTTCTCTATGTGACATATCTTGACATGGCTTTATTAGTGAAAGTTTTAATCAATCAATACTCCCTTTTCTCATTAGATCCTTCTTGATATTTAAGTATTCAAATGCCATTATTTTATCAACCATGGGTAATGATTTGAAACTGTTTAAAATTTCCATTACAAGCCTTATTTAGGTTGTTCAAGGCTCACAACCTTTGACCATCTATTCTGAAAATCTTGTTCCACCCGAATGACAATTATGTGGTGGTGCAATTCAAAATTGTGATTGCAAAAGATGCATTTTGAAACAACCATAAATCCCTTGGAAGATCACTATTTGGTTTCAGTTGACCTCAATTGCCCTGCATTCATCATCCCGAATGACCATTAGGTGGTGATGCAATTCAAAATTGTGACTGCAAGAGATGCATTTTGAAACAAACATAAATCCCTTGGAAGATCACTATTTGGTTTCAGTTGACCTCAATTGCCCTGCATTCATCATCAGAGTAGTCAGTAATTGTGTGATAAAGAGTGACAAAAATTCTTGGCTCTTACCTGAATTTAGTCTCCTTTGGTTATACACAGTTATATATTATAGACTTTGACCAGACTAATATACCCAGCCACTTTTAAAGGATATCTCCTTTATCTATCCCAGGATTCATTCAATTTAATGAATCCCCCTCATAATTATTCTGCAGGGGGTATCTCTGCAGGGTTTCTATTGCTTTCAAAGGGAATATATCATGAAAGTATGCCAGATTGCTTATGTGTTCAGTGTGGTCTGGTAAGAAAAAAATTTTCATAAATATAGTTTTAGAGGTTTGCTGCTCTTGAAGTCATCCTCAATGGGGGTGTCTGGAGGAACATCCATGCATCTTGAAGGCCCATATTTTAATGATCAGTTTTCAGGCTCTCCAACTCCTCAATTTAAGTCCCCTGGGCCTGTGAATGAAAAGATCAACTATTAAAAGTGTCAGTTGCCCAACAAAATTAAGTTTTGCTGAGGAGCAGATGGCTGATGGACCTGCAGAAGCTGAGGCTTATGGTAGCCCTATAACTTCAAATAGTGAATCAGATGTCAGTAACTCTGGTCCATGAGTCCCCCTAACTGTAAGTGCAAAAATATATCTAGCAAGTCTAAGTCTAGGTCCTCTCAGTCTAGTTTCTCCTCTACTAAAGATGGAGTAATTACAGAGAATCTTGTGAATCTTCATGATCATCTTGATGTTATCTATTTTTCTGAGGCAAAAAAGCTTAAATGCAATTCCTTGGGTCCCTCAGAATCCCTGATTGACTTGATTGTGATAGATACCCTCAGACTTCCAATTTCTGTGGTTTCTCTGGAGCATTATGATTCTGAAATTGTTATGCAATTAGATGAGTTCAGTTTTCCTTCTAAAACCTTATCAAAGTTGAATCTTGTTTAGTTCCAGAGATGGATGTTTTTACTGCCAGGAGTGATCTGGGCTCTAGTAGCCATGATCATGTGGAAGAAGCCACTCTTATCTGTGGGGACTTAAATGAGGTCTATAATGGTTAACATCATATGAGTTAAGGGCTTGAATTCTCATGACAGCATATGCCTCGTCATATTGGTTTCATTGTCAGGCCCCGGATATTTTGTGTTTCAGTGAGATGAAACTTCATGTGCAGTCTGACTCCCATATAATAAACATGATGCATAGTTTCAGATACTTTCACTACTCTTTCTCATATACAGCCTTGAAAGGAGTCTTGATCATTATTAACAAAAATTCACCAATCACATTATTCAAAATTTTGTTTATTGATTCAAACTGCTTGATTGTCATCATCCAATACTGTGGATGGGTTTTTATTCTGGTAAATGTGTATCTTGCTAAATCATCAGATATTTTTGCCAGAGTGATTAATTCGATTAATTGTGTGCTTAGAATAAGCTCACTTGAAACTATAATTATTGAAGACTTTAATCACATATATCAATCCTTTCAATCAAAGTATATTCCACATATTAATCAGCCTTTAATTAGTGGGAGATATTTTTTGTTGATGATGCATTTCCATCTTACACTAAGTCATCTCGATCCCTTATTGACCTCATACTCTTTCTCCTTTCCTATCTTCATCAATGGAACTGTATCTATGGCCCACAATGTTTTCTAAACATTACATGCTAAAAGTAAAAATTATCCCTAATGATGACATCCAACAATTGGTTGAAATTCCAGAGACAATGTGTATATTGACAAAGGCCAATACAATTCAATTGGTTTTAGAAGCTTTCATCATCTTTCTCAGAGAAAGACCATTAACCCTTCCTGTGGAAGAAGCTTGCAATATTTTTTATGATGTACCTCAGCAAGTTGATTAATTGTTGTACCATTAATCTAAGGGCCTTGTCTGTCTACTTTGTGAGTTGGACTCCATTGTCTATGAACTTAAAAATCTGCCATATAATAGTCAAAACATTCTGAGCATTATGGCTTTGAAGTCAAAATACAAATCTATATACAGGGACATTTCTGGGTATCTCTCATTTAAAAGGGCCTATCAATACCTGTATCATCAACACTGCTGGATCAGGGGCTATTATCTTAGGTGGGCTCTTGGACTCCAGCAAAAGATCTAAGACTCCATGGTTTATTGATATACAGGGCAAAGGCTACTCAGGTTTTTCATACTCACTAGGATTCAGAAGTTTTATGCAAACAAGTTCCAGCTACTTGGCATTTCACACCTGTAAAATTTTTATATCCAGGGATTCTGAACAGCATAGAATCATGGAGGCCAGAATTCTTCTAAAAATGAATTCTTTTCTGCTAGCCCACATCCTGGCCTGCATTGGATTCCCAAATTGCTGTTGCTTCATCTATGTTCATTTACTGTTTCTATTGTTCAGAAAGTTATTAACTTCCTGGCCGGTAGCACCCGAGAGATTGCTGCAATTTCCTGATCACCACGGTCTCTGTTATTATGAAACCTGTAGGACCACATGAGTTGGAAAATCTCTAGCAAATTTCCATGGTTCTGCTACTAATAAAAATGATTGAAGGCCTCATTTAAGAGGATTTCCAAGTAAATATCATTGGAAAGTTATCATTTTATCAGATTGTGAAGAAGGGGAGCTTGACTGCCAATGCTGTCAGTGAATTTTAACACCTGGTATATCATGTTCATGGGAAATTGATGTCCCAGCCAGTTACAGTTCAACTCAACTTTGCCAGAGCCTTTGATTGTGTCAGGACTGACCTTCTTCAAAATTGTGAAGTGTTTCTCTCACTTGATAAAAAGTTGCTCCAGGGTTTTGATCCTGTATTTTCATCTCTCAGGGCTCTCCACTAAGTGCACTCCTTTTTACAGCCAAGTAAACCCATTGCAGTTATGCATCAAGGCTATCATCCACAGAATAGTTATTTCTTTTCTTTAAGAGAGAATTCACCACAATTGCTATATGGATGATGTGGTGGTGTTTCTTTTGTCTCAGGATAAGTTTACTGGACTTAAGAAAATTTTAGATCAATTCATAGTGAATTTGATCTAAGAGTTAACAAAGTGAAATTGGCAATGTGGTATATCTTGACAGGGAAGCAAATATCAAGTAGATTTTAAAACCCCCCACAAAAGTTTATTAGATTCCATCTTGCCTCCCCCCTTTCTATTATGAGAAAAGTGTCAGAGAATACCTTACTCTCTAAAATAGAAGATATGATAAATTCACTTTCCAAGATCTATCTTTCTTTGTTGGGAAAGGTTGCACTTCTTAATACAGTTGTATTACCCAAATAATTTATTATTTGGCCAGCTTTCTTCTGACAAATGTTTTATTAGGAAAATTGTGCTGTGAGAGGAAAACCCCTGTCATCAACCTCAACCTGCTCCAAAAGCCCAGACAACTTAATGGATTTGGAGCTTCACTCAATCAGTTTTCCTGATCCAAAAAATCCAAAATATGCTATTAAAATTTTTCAAAAATAATGTGAATATGGAAAGTTTCTTTAGAGTAAGTAGATCCCATGAATTGCCCTCATCCTAGGAGAATATTTGGTTACAACAGCAGTTGACAATGGTGGTCAACAACCTTACCACCTCCAGTTCCATGTTTCATGAAAAATTATCCTACTGGAAGTCTTATCAGTTGATCCACATCGAAAAATCCAAAGCAGAGAATTTTCTTACAGTCAGGATACATTGGTTTATGGGGTTGACCAAGTTTTTAAAACTCAAACCTAAGTTTGTGGATTTTTTAATGAAGTTCAACTTTAGAGCCATGCCTACTGGTATGTCTCTTTGTCATCAGAGGGGAAACAGTATTGATCCTGTCTGTCTGTCCCTGTGTGAAAAACAAGATAGTTTGTAACCCATAAACTCAATCAATGCAAATCACAGACTCGTATTTGAAACATAGTTCTACTGAGAATTATGGGTCTTGACTCAGCCTGTGTTAACCTGATTCATGCTTTCAAAAAACGTTTTTGGTGTTATCAGACTGGCTACATTTATAAACTTTGTTATCTGGATGATAAAATGCCAAGTTTTATTTGAAAGAGATTTGTATACTGTGTTATAGAAAAATTATAGAAGAACTATTCATCAAGTTGCTTCATAAATCAAAGGAGAGTGATATAAAAACTTGCCTCCCATGGCTTGCAGACCAAATTTAGACCCAATTGATGCCTTGAGGTTCTTCTAAGTTATCTCATTCCATAATATATTAAACTGACCTTTGCCAAATGGTGGCTGAGCCATCATGGGTTAGCTTAATAGCATTATACATTGCAAACTTTGGTTTCTACTGTATTCTAATTAATTTGTTGATTATTATTGATGGATCATTTCCACCAATACCTTTGATTTTGAGATCCTTACCCTTTAATCATTTTAGGTGGACCTATCTTTATTATGATGGTAATTTGGTCAAATGTATGTGTTTTTACAATTATGTTGATTCACAGTGAAAGTTTTGTCATTGATTGATTATATTGTATTTCATATCCCAGTGGGTTTGAATTGTGAGCTAATAAGTCTTCACAAATTATAGATAATGTAATGCTATCTTGTTTAATTTTGTTAATCCTTATATATTTAGTACAATATATATTCATTCTTTAAGTTGCACATGTTGTAGCCAGGTTTTCTAGCCCTTGTAACTCTAGATAACCATATATATTATACTCATTTGTGATCTGTAATTGATTTATTGTGTACTTCATATCATGTTGGGTTTGGTTTATTCATAATCTTAATTAACATCAGGTTGAAATTTAGGCTTTATTTGAAGAGCCACTACAGTCTTGACAAGTATACATATACGATGCCATTTTGGTTAATCATGTTAACCCTTTCTTATTTAGTTAATATGTCTCAATTCCTTGTAAATTATACAAAAAATAGTCCATGTTATGTAAATCTGGTCTAACTATTTGTACTATACTCGAGTGAGATTTGTATAACCTTTTATACTTGATTTATAGTGTAAATAAAGTTTATTTAGAAAAAAAACTATTTCAAAAAAAAAAATTACATTTTGAGACAAGCTTTAATATAAAATGGAATTTGTATAATATATATGTTAAATTCAGTTTCGACTAAATAAACTGTTACAAGGTTTTAACAGTTAAATTTTTAAAATAAAAGATGTTCTATTATTTAATTAAATAAAACTTGTTTGCTACATTGAATAAGAGTAGCTTGCAGTGACATAGGTATTGTGACAAAATTTTAATGATTTTTTTGTTAAAAAGAAATTATTAGCTTAGAATCACAATTTTTGTTTTATTCTCATATAAAATTGTAAATGAGTAGATATTTATAAAACTTGCAACTAAATTCAACGTTTTTCTTTAAATGTGTTGTTGGTATGATTTTGTTTGAAGGCATTAAATTACATCAAATAACTTTAATACATTGTACAGGCTTAGGCCTCCATTTATATATAATATATGCAGAATTCAAACTCAGACTTTCACATGACCCACAACTCTCAGTGTCATTTTATATTGCTGACCCACCTGATTCCACACATCTTGAAAAAATAAATAATCACCAATATATGTATTTTGTGCTAAACCAGCACTCATCAGTTGGTCCTGATTACCATCTCCACACATATATACAATCAGTGCTCAGCTTTATATTAAGATAGCCAATATTCATACTTTAATGGACAGGGTTCAAACTACTCCAACCCACAACTCTGACTTCATCACATTTTTTTGTTTTGCTGTCATATAAAACTGCAATTGATTAAGTTTCATACTGCTTATAGATAGCATAAAATTTTATATTATGGATACAATACTATTACATCCCATTATGTTTATTTAGATGGTTATCATAAACATACCTAGATATTAATCAGTCACAATATTTTATCGATTTTACTTAGAAAATTAACTTTTAGAATAACATTTTTGGTAATACATTGTCTAATTTCCCACACCACTCTATGGCACTGTTTCTATGCTAAGGCACATAAATATGCTGTTTACAAGGCCATTCATAGATCTTACAGCCTGTAAACTGTTAAAACACTAAGATGTTGAAGTGCATCCATTACCCCAATATCTGTAGCATGTTGAACATTTTTAGCAATGAGTGTGCAACACTCTCTATAGACATTACTCTTGACTTTTGGACAGCATATAATATGAAGGTTTCTGTAGTTGTAATGATGAAAAGTCTATTAGAAGGGATTTTTTTTGGCTTCAATGTATTGTAATTGATGTGAGTTCAAAAAAATTGTAATGAATTCTCCAACACCCCTAGATCATGATCAAGTTGCGCACTTTCTGAGACTTTTTTGAGATCAAAACAGTTCAATGGCAGATGGCCATTCTTGGGCATTGTAGTTTTGAGATTTACCTGCTACAGAAGCAGTTGCATTGGCCTTCCTTCAACTCAAAACAAAAAAAATATTTGACCCACCCAGAAACAAAACTGTCTTTGTGGTGGTTTAATGAAATTAAGGCATTGTCAAACATCTGAAATAGAATGTCAATTGCATCAATGCTTGACGAAGGTTGTGTTTCATTTGTTCATGGGACGGGGTTTGAGGGCTGCCTGGGAATCAGTTTTTTCGCAAGCGGGATGGCTAATTTAGTCTTGAAGCTAGGATCAGCTTACAGTGAAGCATATTACAGCTGAGTTGGAAAGATGTCAAATTGCCGTAAGGAATAGGATGACAGGTCTTAGAGAGATCTGTTGAGAAAGCCTTGTTTCTCGAGAAACAAAAAAAAAAAAAAAGTTTTTTCAAAAACAATCAAAAAGAGTTGAAACCAAAAAAAAAAAAAAAAGTAAAAAAGTTTCTTAACAAAAAAAAAAAAAAGACCGGACAAAAAGAAATTTTTTTTTTTTTAAAAAAGACAGAATCTTTTCAAAAAAGCCACCCTCCCCCCCAAACAGTTGTTCTAAAAAAAAGTAAAAAACAACAACAACAACAAAAAAACATCAAGCAAATCCAAAAATTAAAAAACAGAAATCAACAAAATGTAAAAAACAGCCCCATAATGTTATATCTATTTGTTTTTCACTAGCAACAGTGCCATAGAGTGTTACAGGAAATTAGACGATGTGTTACCCATTTTTTTAGCTTTCTTATAGAATTATGAAACTATAGATATACATACAAATTACAGATAAATTAAACTTCTACATTAAAAATGATTAAGGATATTATAGTAATTGACATGTTTTTCTTTTTATTATAAGCTGACATAATAGTGTCTTAACATAAAACTATTATAATATTATATTGTTTGACTAAAAGAATTTTCTACCACAGAATTATAAATTGCAAATTTTGTTTTATATGTTATGCTCTTTTAAAAATCGATATGCATTATAAGTATTAATTTACTATTCTGTGAATATATTTTGATTTGATTATTTTGTTCACTGATTGATGCAATACAGTAAATGTAATCTTTGTGTATATTTTTGCAATAAATATTGGCTGTATAAATATGCTCATAAAAGAGAAAGTTTTAAATTTATATAGCTTATAATAACAATGTTGGTGTGTACTATAACCAAGCTTTTTGTTCATTTGATTAGTATTAATAGTAAGTTTTTATTGTCTGCTGTTTTTTAATATGTTTTATTTAAATACAAGTATATTGTCGATACTGAACTCAATATAATTAAAAGGGATTTGAACTTGGAATTTCAATCTCCTTACAGCTATCCATTCCATCTTATACTACTAATACATATAATCACTTACATGTGAAAAAGATAATTTATCTCCAATATATGTATTTCATGCTGAACCAGCACTAATCAGTTAGTCCAGATCATCATCTTCCACACATTATAACATCAAATATGTAGAGCTTATATACAACTTAAAATATACATATATTATTATATTATTATTTTTAAATGTATTTTAACAAAGAGAACTATGTAAATAATATTTATTTTATATAAAGCACTGATAGTTAGTTGAAATTGGCTGTCAAATAAGTATTATAATAAGTGTGAAAAATGTTTGCAGTTTTCAATTTAATTTCAAGGAGAACTATATATCTAGTTTTGCAGAAT
Organism: Epiperipatus broadwayi; assembly: GCA_028023455.1. Taxonomy (NCBI): domain Eukaryota; kingdom Metazoa; phylum Onychophora; class Udeonychophora; order Euonychophora; family Peripatidae; genus Epiperipatus; species Epiperipatus broadwayi. The sequence continues at coordinate 806,389 of JAQFVV010012586.1, forward strand.
CTATAACAAATTTCTTTCTGAAATAAAATTTCCATCAGTTTTTTTTAATTAAAATAAAATACACTTTTGACAACTACATATAAAAACAATTTTTGTAATGTAAGTTTTTTTAAATGACTATATACCAATAATATACAAGTCTTGGAACAGTAACATCTAATTTTTATACCAACAAAAATGAATTTTATGTTTTTTGTCATCATAGATGTTTTTTTTAGAAAGTTTACTTATAAAAATGCTAACTATGAGAATAAAATTTATTAATGCAAATATTAACAATTCTTAACTAAGTTTGGGTTTAAATTAACATTTCAAGGCAGAGTAAGTTTGGGTTTAAATTAACATTTCAAGGCAGAATTACTCCATATTCATTTCTTATAAATTTTCATTAATAAGTAATACCATAAATGTTTCAAAGGGGAATATTATGTGATTATGCTTGAAGCATAGACATTTCAAATCACTATATCTAAATAATATGAAAACCCTCAAAACAGTAGTATTTAGTTCTATATAAAAACTTATGCCATAGATAAAAGTGTAATACGTTTTCATTGGTATTGTACCTTAACATTATAGCTGTAAATTTTGAACATAAATGGCCATTAAAACAGCCAAACTACACTTGACTTTTTTTCTTTTTTTCTTCTATTATTTCTTTTTGCTTTCCAGACCATATGATCTCATTTGATATATAAATGTGGTGAGAGACAGTTTCAGTTATCTATTCATCCAATACATCTTATATCTTGTATCTATGAATCACTTACTACTTTACCAATTTAAATAAGTGGTCTTTAAATAAAAATCATACCTGTTTTTTTTTAAATAACCCATAAAAATTTAAAGTTATAATCTTCAGTAATTTGGAAAATATCCTGTACCTTACTGCCTCATTAACTTTGCTATACTAAAAAAAGGATGAAATTAAATGAAAATGAAAAATACCATGGAAATTTATAAGCCCACCTATATTCTGGCTTTAAATTAAGTATATAATTCTTCCTACCTATCTATGAAAGTCAATACTTAATTTGATGTCTTTTGCAAGTTAACACCTCATAGTTATACCATATTCTTCCTTTATTACACTCTATCAAATATTTAAATTTCTAAAAAAACATAGACTCTATCTATATCATGAACTATTTAGTTATAAATGATTGTCTTCTTCATTTGATTTCATATTATGCTTAGAAAGTAGGCATTTGATATTGCTTATGTTTTAATTAGCATGTCTACTGTTGTCTAATTGGTTGAAATAATTGTTTTGCTTCATTGATATCTTTTACACTTTCAATAAAGATAAAACCATAGTAATGTGATTTATTTAAGTGCATTAAACACAAAATATTCTATAGCAATAAATTTGACTATAATAAATTGGAGGTAAAGTAAATGTGAATTGTTTATGGTCTTGTAGTGTATTGAAAACCTAATCTACCATCTTTCTTCCAAACTGTAAGCTTGTGGTTTAAGACCTGTAGAGGTCCCTACTATCGCATTTTATACGCATGTGCTTGAGGCTACAGCCTTAATGAATATTACATAACTATGATTATGATTTTGTATAAAAAAACAAACATTTTTTAAATTAAGGATTTTTAAGGGAAAAATATATAGGTAGATAGATATTTTTACCTAGAGAACAAAACAAGAAAAAAAAATACTATACTTATCAAATTTAAAGTTGATCAGCCTAGTGCCTTACTCCCCTCCCCCTTCTATGTTCTTTGAAAAGCACGAGTTTTTGGATACATAACCTTGTTTTTTAATGTAAAAAAAATTAAGTCATCCTATAAATAATTTTTATTCATATTAATAAAATTCACCATTTAAAAAAAACTGTAAATCAAATATAGGTTTGAAAATTATAAATTTTTTTATTAAAAATATTTTTTTAGAAATATATTTTGTACAATAAGTAATGATTAAAAAATCGTTAATATATATTACTAATAATTATCTTAATATATTCAGTTTGTTTGAAAGAACCAAAATAAGATTCTTTTTGTTTTTGTTTTTTTTAATTTTAAAAAACACCATTTTATATTTATTGAAATTACATTTCAATATAAAATATTTCATCAATTAATTATTTGTTAGTCAATAGACGTAAGTGTATATTAAATATTTAATATAAATTGCTATTTTAAGCACTATTTGTCATCAGAAGATAATTACACCTTATATACATGTGTTGCATTGTTTTTAATAACTCAACAATATTTTGTTTAGATAAAATATACTCTCAAACAAAGAGACTTTGAAAAGATAATAGTCTATATAAATATAGGGTATTTAAACTCAGAATTTCAAGCACCCACCAACTATTCACACTATCTCATACAACTGATACACATGACTACACACATGTAGAAAAATATTTTTTTTTATGTTAAACCAGCACTCATCAGTTCGTCCAGATTATCATCTCTCACACACATACATATAATCAGTGCTCAGTTTATATTAAGATAGCAAATCTTCACACTCTAATGGACAGGCTTCAATCTACCCCAACCTCCAACTTTTCAGTCATCCATATGATTGAAAATCTGATAAAAGAAAGCATGGGATTTGGCTTTCCATCATCAGATTTTTAATCATATGGATGGCTGAAACGTTGGAGGTTGTGGTAGATTGAAGCCTGCCCATTAAAGTGTGAAGATTTACTATCTTAATATAAACTGAGCACTGATTATATATATATATATTTATATATATATATATGTGTGTGTGTGTGTGTGAGAGAGAGAGAGAGAGAGAGAGAGATGATAATATGGACCAACTGATGAGTGCTGGTTTAGCATGAAATGTGTAGTATATTGGTGATTGTTTATCTTTTCTACATGTGTGTAGTCATATGTATCAGTTGTATGAGATAGTGTGGATAGATGGTGGGTGCTTAAAAGTCTGAGTTCAAATCCCTACATTTACAATTAAGCTCCGGGTTTGTGAAGAGTGCCTGGTTTTCAAATATTTAGTCAGGTACAAAGATAAAACAGTTGTTCTTATCTTTTCAATGTCTATTTTGTTACTCTATTTGAGAGTATCTTTTGTTTTATTCAGCAAAACATTGTTGAGTTGTTAAAAATATGTGCATAGAGTGTAATTCTCTTCTGTTAAAATTAAATATTTAACAATAAGACCAAGTAAGTAATAAAAAAGGGAATATAATTATTTTAATAATTTAATAATAGTATATATGTTTAATGATAATTCACAATTTATAACTATAGTTTAAGATTTGAAATGTAATAATTTTAAAGGACCAAACTAAATTTACTGAATTTATTTATCTACTAATTTTAGAACATTTTAATTATACTGGTGACCAATTAGCATGTGATAAATAAAACGTTAGCTATATTTTTATATTGGACTATTTCCATCATCTAATATATGTATTGAATGTTTTTAGAAAAAATTAACTTTATTTAAATATTCCAAATACATTCAACTGTTGGTAAGGTATTACTAACAGCTGAAGGTATTTGGAATATTTAAATAAAATTAAATTTTTCTGAAGACATTCAATACATATATTAGATGATGGAAATAGTCCATATAAACATCATCATCACAAACCTTCAGGTATGTGTAAGTTTAATGACATTTTATTATTAATGTATTAATGCTATATTTATCTTTCTCCATAATTTTAATTCCTAAATATTATTTCTATATAACATTTGATATTCACATAATTGTTAATTTAAAAATAAGTCAGTTGTTAAGCAAAATATTAATACATTTTTAATATGAAAAAACTTGTCAATTACACGTTTTCACACAATAAATATTTATTAACTGACACGTTTATTTTTTTTTTGCTTACACCCACATGCTTTCGATATAAATAAAAGAGATCATAAAATATCAAATTTTAAAGACTTGCTTAATTGATTTACAACGAGTGATTTTCCAAATGGATTCCCGACTTACTTTATTCTTTATCCTTGGTAAGGATAATTATTGATATTATTATTGGTATTGATGATGTTATAGTAAACTATGTTTTTATTTTTACTTTTTTGTAAGATCATTAGTATATAATTTACATATTTTTAAAACAAAATTAAAAACAATTTAATCTATTTTTAATATAGTATACAGTTATATGTTGAACTATTTCCAGCATATAATTATTTTTGAAAAATACACATCGCCATACTTTTTCCAAATACATTTTATTATTACGTTTTCATAGATAATATGGAACATAACATTTTGGAATATTTTTCCCTTCTCTGTTGGGTATGCCTGACCTGCTCATTTAACAATCTAACATTATAAATCAATAATCTTTAAATTCATTAATGTTGAATTTAGAGAAATGCTCTAATTAATTGGACTTCTTTAATAGTAACAGTAGTTAGTAAAAATGTAGTTATTTATCTATAAGAGTTCTTCTGATGTCTCCATTTTCTAATAAAATATTAATGAATGGCATTAGGTTGAATTATATTGCTATTTGCCAATATCAAGTGAGCAGCATATTTAATTTCTTCTATTTTTTATGCCTCATTTTCTTAACTTTTCCTAATGGTTTTGTATTTTTTAATCAATTTTAATAAGATGCCTAAATTCATTATAGATGAGATCTTTGTTTTCAGCATTTCAACTTTAGATTTGTAAAAGTTAGAATTTTTCACAAAGTTTAATGGCTTTGAAAGTTATTCTGATATCGTATTTACTGTTGATTTTGCTCAGCTTATCTGACATCCCAGGAATATGTATGTACAGTAAAACTATATGTCGAAATTTTTTAATATTTTTTTTTTCTATTGAATGTTTTAATATTTTAAATACAAGTATATTTTATATAATTAAACCTTTAAACATCACATGATCACTATCTCCCATGCTTTCTCATAACTGTTGTTAAAATAGGCAAAACTCTCTTCATACAGTAGTGCCACTCAAAGCAAGACAGAGTAATCAATGGATGCCAGTGGGCTTGTGCATAAAATGCCTATCTAGTACTTACTCATCCAATATCCCCAAACTAGTTTCTGGCTTGTGGCCTTCATCAGTGAGAAGCCTTGGATCTGAAAGCACTGCACCTGCTCTCAGATCCAAGGCTCATCACTGATGAAGGCCTTAAACCAGAAATTAGTTTGGGGATATTGGATCAGTAAATACTAGATAGGGATTTTATGCACTAGCCTTTTGGCATTCATTGATTACTCTGTCTTGCTTTGAGTGGCACTACTGTATGGAGATAGTTTTGTCTATTTTAATATATTTTATATACCTGGATTTTAGATGTAATATAAGAGATTTGAACACAGATTTTCAAACTCTCTTTAGTTATTCACTATATCTCGTACAACCAATACACAAGACAACACACATGTGAAAAAGATATATTTTCCCATGTATGGTCATGTGTATCAGTAGTATGAGATAGAATGGGTAGCTGAAGGGAGTTTGAAAGTCTGTGTTTAAATTCCCTATATTATATTTAGACTTCAGATATATAAGATACACTTGTATTTAAAATATTACAAAGTCAGCCTGTATCCTGCCCATTCTTCTATGTATTTTAAGTAGATAAGGTCCTAGACTAAGGGGTCAGAGATGACAAAGTCAACATGGGTATGACAATAATGCATCAATATTGTCTTTAACTAGGGATTTGGGTGTTCCATCATCATATTTTCAATGGAATGGATGGCTAAAGAATTGGAGGATGGGGTACATTGAAGCCTGTCCATTAAAGTATGAAGATTTGCTATCTTAATATAAACTGACCACTTATTATATATATGCATGGGAGATGATGATCTGGACCAATGGATGAGTGCTACTTCAGCATAAAATACATATATTAAAAATCATTTATTTTTTTCACATGTGTGAGGTCATCTGCATCAGTGGTTATCTGAGATAGAATGGATGGCTGGAGAGAGCTTGAAAGTCTGTGTTCAAATTTTTTATATTATATTTAAAATTTCTATATAATAGATGATGGTTAAGTTTTGTTGACAAAATACAAGAATATTTGGGAAATGAATAAATAAAATAAATATCTCACATGATGTTGATAACTTACCTAGAAATCAACCTAGTATGACAATCTATAATGTATTTCAAAAATACTCATTTATCTTATCTTTTAAAAAATGGAAAAATTAGGAGGATTTTTATAAAGTCTTCAATTTGACCTGACAATTGGTTTTGACAGAGTAGGCTAGTTGGTTAGAGCATCATTCAAAATTAAGTATTTATTGCCTGTTTTTACTTAGTGAGACCGACAGCATTTGAAAAAAGGAGAAAAAATATCTCTCAAAATATGTTTTCTAAACCAATCTGTGTATTTTTACAGTTAATAATTCAGCTAGTTCATATATAACTATAAATAAAATACTCCCATCAAAATCCTAATTTTATATATAATAGTTATAAACTTCTTGCAATCTAAATTTCAAAATGTATTATATATGGCAATTTATGCTTTTTATTTTTTTAGGTATTTTCGTTTTACTGAGTTTCTCTGTAAATGAAGCGTAAGTTAACATATATTTATCTATCCATTTGTAAATAATTTATTTAACCTCACACTTTTTATGATATGAGTGAAAAATTATATATATATATAACAAAATTTCGAATTTTTAGAGAATTACTTATTTTAAAATCTATATAATAAACTATCATCAGGAATAAAATCGTCCAAATTACTTTCTCTTAATAAGAGATACTCTGGAATTACAGCATACTTTATAACATCCACTCATTCATTTCTTTCTGCTATCCAAAAAAATAGGAAACACTAATAAAACTTTATAAGTAAAACACAATTTTAAAATTTTAGTTCATATTTAAATTGCTTATGGCAGAATCGATATTCTTAATTGTATTTTTTTATTATTGGTTTACATCAACCTATTATTTTAATATATATATAATTTTATAATTAAATATTAATGAATACAGTAATCAAAATTTTTTGAAAAAGACAAAATATAATCGTCAGTTAGGAGCACTTTCGACTATCCTCGTAGTCTTTGTCAACTAGTTCTTTAAACGGTCAACCTTCCCATAATTCCATGATCTTAACGTTTGCTGACTATCTATTGATTAATTCTTGCTTGTATATATATATGAACAGTAAGATTCACATTCGAATCTTAAGTTTTACCTTTTCTATTGTCTCTCACCCACCATCCTCTCCTACCCAAATTTAAACTTTTTTGGTATCGAATTGTGTGTGTAGCAATATTGAAAATGTATAAATATATGTAAAATCCACCATAAACACACACACACATTTTGATAACAAATTTAAAGCAATAGATAAAAATAATTAATGTAATTTGTATTTCTCTTTTAGTTATATAAAAATATATAATCTTAACCATTTATTTTAAATTATAAAGTTCGTTATTTATTGCTGTGTTTAAATTTCATATTTAATAATAATTTTAGAAATCTGATTGTAAGTTAAGTAAAGGTAAAAATAATTATATATTCCCTTTTGTCTTTGAAATTTTAAAAGTAACACTAGGTGAGAGATAATAGATTAATTAAAAAAAAATTCCCTAAAATCTTTAATTACAAAATGTAAATGTAAAAATAAACTTGAACAATAGAAATGCAGCTTTCTATATAAATTAAACTTACAAGAATGTATTGATTATCCTTGGGGCAAATGAGTGGATCCAAAAATAAAATATAACAAAAGTGAAAAGATAAGATCAAGAAAGGAGGACATTTTGAACTTTCTAAGAACTTTTAGTTAAACTTTAGCTGTCTCTCAATCAGTTGAGAGTCTCCAAAAATCATAAAGTAATTTACCTACCACAGTATGTTCGAGTAGAAAGTGCCCAGACTATTCTCCCCGGAGATGGTCAATCATATGCCAAACCTTCCCATTGCCCTCCACAAAATCAAACAAGAAGATCTGCTGCCCAAACAATTAGAAGGCTGCTGATTATGTTAAAATAAATGAATAATCTAAATGCTGGAAAGAACTGCTACTTCTGAAATCATGAACAATTTGCTACTGACTCCTGAATCTGAAAACTTTTCATAAAACAGGTACCTGTACCCAAAGGCCTAGAGTACTCTAATTAATAATCACACTATAGTTCACTCTCTATATAACTTGTAAAACTCTGAATTTAATGATTAATTTATTATATAAATATCTTTAATAATCTAGCTTACCTACTTCTATCTTTTCTTGGGTACGTATTTCTAAATTTTACATTTTATTTTCTAATTATAGCATGCTTCCGACTGGACCTCACCAAATTTAAATATAGATTTTAATCAAGACAGTTGCCATCTTCTCTAGCAACCTATTGATATATTTTGTTATATATTCCTGTTGGCTGGTCAACTCAGAAATCTCCATAATTTTTTAAATGCAAATCTATGATTACTTGAAACAGTGGATGTGTGTCTTGCAAATCCTCATTAATATTTACTTCTATAAATTACTTATTTCTTCCAAGAGTAAGCTTGTGGTTTAAAGACCTGTAGAGGTCCCTACAATCACATTTTATATGCATGTGATTGAGGTTACAACCTTAACGAATATTATTTAATATTTTTATATAAATTGACACACATTCAGTGCTTTATTTATGTAAAGAAGGGATCTACTATTTAGCAAATGGCTGACATATTAGTTATTAATACTCACCCAGCTTACCTATTGTTTTATATTTTATTAAGTTTTTAAGTAATAATTCCGTAAATTGCATTTCTTTGAGAATCAAAAATGTTCTTTATTAAATGTTGATAATGTAGGGCCGAGTTATAAAATATATTAAATCTTAGCAGAATAGTCTGTAAATTATACATGTGTTACATTTTAGAGATGCGATGACCTATTGTAAGCCTTGGATACTCTGGATTCTTTAGGATTGAAATTAATCCCAGTCGTCCTTCATGAGTGAATATAATAAACGTTTCCGTAGGGCTTGATGACCATCACGCAGTTAGGAGGTAATCGTGACATGAACCACTTGCCCCTGATTATGCTTATGTGACACCTTATCTCTTTGGGCCTACGGAAAATGCCAGCCTGTTGTTCTAAACTCATCCACGGCTTCACAGTTTTAATATACTGCCACCTCATATCGCCTTTCTAGACGTGCCATGTGTTTTTGATTATTAACTTTATTATTCAATATATAACTCTGTCTCTGCATTAGTGACATAATTCACTCCCAAATAAATGTCTGTCCATAGTAATTAGTAAATATCTTCTTTAATTAAATAAATATATGTCCGCCATTACGATTCTTAATCCTACTTTAGACTATTGCATTGCTTAGATATAAATCCTGAAGGCATGCTCATGAAATACTTGCTCGAAAATTTAGGTATCTAGATTACATCAGCCAAATAAAGGTATCTCTTTGTAAAATATAACAGTATCGGAAATACCACTACTGAGATTTTAAATATAACAAAATTCTATTGGTTAAATGATTTCCTATAAAATATTTTAAATAGATAAATGTATATCTTTATAAAGTATAACAGTATCGGAAATACCGCTACTGAGATTTTAAATATAATAAAATATTATTAATTAGATGATTTAGTATAAAATGTTTTAAATAAATAATTTCAAACTATACGTCTGCCGTTACATCTTTATTTATTCGATACCTATTCAATATAATATTTCCTTGATTCTTTAAAATATAAATGTTTAATATTAGTGTTATTATTGATTGGCTTACTCAAAAATAAATTCTTGAATCTCTTGCATCTCCATGACCACCATGCCTAAAGAAATGTTTACTAATGTAGCATCAGATGCGTTGTTTTGTAGATTGTATTGTGGAACTGATAAACTATGTTTGAACTCAGTACTATGGGTGGCTTCGCTACCTAGATAGTGCTGCAGTTCTGTGTGGTGGTCGAATTCTGCACTATGTTAATGATTCATACAAACCTGACTGTTACAATATATATATAGTTAAACTGCTTAATTGCAATATTTTTTAACTTACCATAATAAAAAATTTGCATTGACATTTGTATTACTTTGTATTGCTTAATTAAGAGAGAAAAAATATTAACTTTTTTAAAATTTTAAATTCTGAACTTAATTTTTTGTCATTATATATATATATATTTAATTTAGTCTTGAGATAAATAGAAGATAAAAATAAATCATTAACAAGTACTTTCCTCCCCCAAAAAACCTATCCTATTCAGGATCCAAGTTCTCTTTTCTCATTAGAATTCCTTTCATATTTGCAACTTTTTATGTTTTTACTTGAACCTTTTTTCTATATTATATATTGATAATCTTTATTATTATTTATTATAAACGTAAGATTTAAATGATAGCCATTCTAAAAGTTAGTATCTGATCTTCACAAAATAAAGAAATAAATTACAAAACAGACTTTTTATCTTTAACAATGGCACTTTGCATACTGGATAGCTTCTTGAGTGGTAATATTCTTCTCTACTTTTTGAAATGCTGGTAACAATATTATGGGAATCAAATTTTAAGTTTACATTTATTGATATTTAATTTAAGATGATTCTCTAACCAATTAGGTTACTTGATTCCTATAATAGTATTAAAACTAGTCACATCGGAAAGAGAAGATTAAATAATACTACTCACAACGTGTTATATACTAATCTGTGTGCTAATTATTTGAAAGGTTAAACAAATTTTGAATTTTTTAAAAGGCATTTAAATATTATTATCTCATACTCTCAGACGACATAAAATAAGTTTTTTTTTTCTAAATGTAAATACAAAAGCTCATCCTTCATTACAATGTAAGATAAGCGCTGGTAACCGAGAAATCAGCGCACCCGCCTTGCAAAGAGGTTGCTTGTCTGTAGTTGTTGCGGGTTCGCTTCCCGACCGATGCTTTGATATATGGAACAAAAAATAGATTTTTAAATAAATATTACATTTTTGAACAGAAAAAAATAAACAATATCAATAAAAAAATTGATGTTAATATATTTTTTTTTTGTTTGCTTGCTTATATATAATTTTTATCATCTTTATATCTGTACAGGTGAATTTTCTTGATTTATGTTTAATGATGCTATATGTATTAGTTTATTATAACCTTACTGATCAACCTCATGGAGAAGCACAGAATATGAAATCCCCATGTCTTTTTGATATCTAAAATGTAAATGAATTACTTAAAATATTATTTTGATTCATGTATGTTCAGTTTTGTTCTAAGTGATATTTTTATTATGTAGAAAAAAACACTGATTTGCAATAATGATATTTATTACTTATAAACTGTTAAAAATGTGTTTAATACATACATATGTGTATGTATAAATTTTTTTGAAAATGTTTTAATAATTATTATATATATATATTTTACTAGGATAGCTGCTCAAGTTATGTAAGTATAAAATGTGATTACTTATTTTAATTATTTTGTTTTATATAAAAAATATAAAAATTAATGTATATTGTATATAAACTATGTTTATTTATTTTTTATTCCAGACGAACTTCAATAACTGGGTAAGTGTATTTTTTAATTATCCCCCTGTCTTTTATATATATATGTTTTTGGGCTCCAATAAAAGCTTGAGAGCGCAAAATCGTGGGCGGCCTTTGGTTGAGACGGTTCAAGAGGGTGGTCCGGTTGGTTTGTGCTGTCTTTTGTGAGAGAGTGTATCTATATTATAGCGTTTATATCGTCTGTCTGTGTTTATTGGATCCAAATCCTAATAACTGATTTATCATCTTTTTGTTTCTTTGCTATTTTGGCTTGAAATAGGCTTTTTTATAAATTTGTAATTATAACTATTTGCTAATAAAACACTATTAATATGATTTATTTCTTCTTTCAGATGTGTCCATGAAAGGTTAATTGCTCTATTTAAAAGAGTTTTGGCTACAGAAACTATCTGAGTTGGGGATGATGAGAATGGAAGTGCAAATATCTGTCCGTGTGTATCCTTTCTGTAAATAGAAAAAGATAAACTATTTGGGTTCTGGTGCTAAACATCAAGAAAGGAGTTTTCCACCAGTCTGTCTCCATTGTAAATTTAATATGAGGATGCATATATTTAAATGTAAGAAAAAATCATCTAATTTATTTTTTCCATGTTGCATATGACAAAAGTGCATCGTATCTGAGCCAAATGAGAGGTTTTAAAGATGATGATTCTAAAGCACGAGTTTTTATATATTCCATGAATAAATCAGCTATTACTCCTGAGATAGGTGAGCCCATAGGAGTACAGACAAGTTTTTGGTATTCCTATGGGCTCACCTATCTCAGGAGTAATAGCTGATTTATTCATGAAATATGTAGAAACTCGTGCTTTAGAATCATCATCTTTAAAACCTCTCATTTGGCTCAGATACATAGATGACACTTTTGTCATATGGCAGCATGGAAAAAATAAATTAGATGATTTTTTCTTACATTTAAATAATATGCATCCTCATATTAAATTTACAATGGACAGAGTCTGATGGAAAACTCTCTTTTCTTGATGTTCTAGTCACCAGAACACCAAATAGTTTATCTTTTTCTATTTACAGAAAGGATACACACACGGACAGATATTTGCTTTCCTTCTCATCATCCCCAACTCAGATAGTTTCTGTAGCCAAAACTTATTTAAATAGAGCAATTAACCTTTCAGATGAGAACTCTGAAAAAGAAATAAATCATATTAATAGTGTTTTATTGCAAATAGTTATAATTACAAATTTATAAAAAAAGCCTTATTTCAAGCCAAAATAGACAAAATAGGAAACAAAAAGATGATAAATCAGCTATTAGGATTTGTGTTCCATATGTAAAAGGAACTACAGACAGTATCGGATGTATATTAAAATGCTATAATATAGATACAGCATTTTCTGCTCATCAAAAGATCAGCAACATAATAATCAAGCCTAAGGATTCAATCCCTCTTGAATCTCATGGTGTCTATCAAATCTCATGTAAAAATTGTAAAGCTTCTTACATAGGTATGAGTAATCCTCGCATCAATGTTAGGAGAGATGAGCATGCTAATGCAGTTAAACTACACTCATCATCATCAGCACTATCACTCCATACTATAAATTCAGGTCATAAAATTGATTTTTCTAGTACCAGGATCATATCCAGATGTGATAATCTCTACCAATGCAAAATTAGAGAAGCCATTGAGATACTTAAAAGGCCAGATTGTATCAATAAGCGAGATGATACATGCAAACTTCCTCCTATTTGGAAAGATTTTTTTAAAAAACATTCCTAAATTTAACATTTTTTGCTATTGGTGGAATTTTAACATTTTATTCAAATCAGTGATTGTAGCGCCTCTACAACCGTCTTTATACCTTTTATAACTCTGTGGATGGCTTGTGTGACCAAGTCGAAACGTCAGTATATTAATATTAAAAGTTTTTAACACGGATGAATCCGCAAAATATGTATTTTATATATATGCATAAAAGTACATTGATAAAGTTATACGGAAATTCTAGAATTAAAATAACCTTTAAAAAAAGAATAAAATTAATGTTATTTTCGGCAGTTATTTTATGTTATTCACATTTTTTATATGTATTACATAAACAATAATCTATTATTTTAAACAATTAACAATCTAATCGATTTCAAATAAATATTTTAATTTGATTGAATTTGCCTAAATTGACTTTACACGTTTACAATACCAACGTGTGCAATGTCTTGCATTTTACTCTAATGTTTTTAATATTCTTCTAATAGATAATTTAATAATTTATTAGAGCATTATTTAGAAAATCAACCATAAATAATAAATCACTTAAATTGTACTTTATTATTTAAAAGTATAAACCTTGTTTTTTCATAAACATAATTTTTTAATTTGTATCCCAATAATTTTTTGATTCACTTTTTAAGACGCATTATATTATGAACCAATTACAAATCTTAATCTATTTTTAACAATGATATACTAATATTATAAGCTCTTTATAAACAAAATTATTATTAACATCATTATAAATCCACTGCAAGAAAAATGTTCTTCAAGTTTGATTCAATTTCTCTGATGGATAACATTTCGTTTTCCTTTCCTGCATCACATAAAAAAAGTTGTTTTTTTTTCCTAATCTTTCCCTCTATCTTATATATAATCGCTTTCTAGGTCTTTCAAAATCTTTTAAAAATTAGTTTAAAATGTTAACTGTCCATCTATTATCATCTTTTTTGGCAATATGTCCAACTTAATTTCATTTCAGTTTTTTAATTAATGATGTCAGTGTTACCTGTTTGCTCACTCATCCAAATATTGTGTCCAAGTGTCAGATCCATAAGTGAGAACTGCAAAATCGTCTATTTCAAACAACAAATTTTCTGTTAATATTTATTAATATTAAAAGCACCTCGTTCAAGTGCAATCCTGTGATTAATTTCATCCATTATATTTCTGTCTGTATTGATAATATAACCAAAATATTTGTAATTTGTTTATTTTTGAAATTCATGTTAATCAATCTTTATTTTATTTTTTTCAAAAAATCTATTGAACTTTATTTTAGACGATTATTAATTATCATGATAAAATTTTTTTATAGAACTGATAGATTAATAACTTTGTAATTTTTACTATCTTCTTTATCTCATTTTTTCCAATCAACTAGTACTTTTTTACCATTTAGACATTTAGTATATAATTTAGCCAACATTTTTTTTTAAAAAAAATTCTTCTGCCTTTGTTAAGGATGTCAATAATAAATCTATTATTTTCTCAAGCTTTTTCTTTTTTCATAAATTTAATTTTGTGTTCCATCTTTTTTATTAAAAATTCTTCACAGTTCAAAAGGTTAATTAATTATAATGATTAGTTTGTTACTGTTTTGTGTTGCTTGGTGTAATCGAATGCATCTATATGAAAATTCTTTACATTATTGTAATAAAAATTGTGGGAATCTTAAATTGTCTGCATTTAGTATCTACACAAAGTCCTACATAGTCCCCTTTTTTATCTATCTTCCTTCACTTAAATATCTTCTGCAGTTGTAGATAACTAATTAAAAGGTCAGTATTGAATAGCAGCTAAGCTTTCAACTGCCAACTAGTGCTTTGATAATGATTTTACAATCTTCTGGAACTAAGAAACAATTTAGTTTTATCGATCATTTATCATAAATATATAAAAAATAACATTTACACACCTATTCATTCTGACTTCAAGAAAACAACTGATATTTTAATTAAGAACTATCAGGTAAATAAAAAGAGGCCCATGATGATCTTGGTTTTAACCTCAGAGGCAAAATGTCAATAAACTCATCATATATTGGTAGGCATCCCATTCACGTTCCCTTATCAAGTAAATAACTACAACTATTAATAGCTGCAACGATTATAAACATATAGAGAAAGCATTATAATATCATCAGCTGGTTTTAATTTAAGTCTTCAAAAAATTGCCTTTCAGTCAACAACAAATTCCTTTCTGCAGCTTTTATTTCTGTATTTTTTTTTTTCGTATCAAAATATTTTTGACAAAAAAAAGAAAACACTTCAACTCTGATTAACTCTAAATAACTATAAACTTTATATGTTTTGTTTTTACTATAATGTGCGTTGGAACTACAACTCATTCCTTTATTGACTTCCATTTTCAATATACCTTTGAATAGTATCCCTATATATAAACAAAATGTTAAACTATAACTATAAGCTTATTTCAGTTAATCAAAATTTTATACAGGTTGTATAGAGCTTTCAAAGAGGCAAGGATGTTTTAAAATAAGCTAAACTATTTAAGCATGATATTTATTTGATATCCAATTGCTTATTATTTTAAATATCTCAGGCATTACTTTTTACATACATTTTTGTAAATAATGTTGATTTAATAGCTTATGTTTCAAATTACAGAAACAATTCAATAAAAATAGGATGTTTATTTTATGCATTGTAAAAAAGGAGTAAACAAAGGATTACAATTTATAAGACAAAAATTAAATTGAAAAATTAATTTTTAAATGCTTTAATGTCTCAACGTCAGTAGATATAATTAATTAAACAACATTAAAATAAACTAAGAAGTTAAAGATTTTTAAAAGCTTAAAAACAATCTTAAAAACATCAAACAAAAACATAAGAAGATTCAAAATTTTACAAGTGCAAGTTATAATGAAAGATTTTTACAGAAACAGGTAACTAAGTCAAATGCTGTTTTAAAATTATATTAGATTTATTAGATATTAAAAAAATCCTTTCTGGATAAGGTTAAATGCAATTTATCCACTCTTCTTTGAATACTTTTTAGCAAAAACCTTTTATTGTATGTTTTCATGCATACACAATCTTAGTTTCAACTGCCCTGCAGTCTTTTTCAGAGCTATGATATAATGAACAAAATAAAATACATAACTATATAAATAATATCATAAAAATGTAAACAATAAAAAATATATAACAAAACACAATAAAACTGAAATAAATATAATCAAACCAAATAAAATAATTTAATTACTATAAAATAAAACATACAATATAAATATAAATTATACATGTGTATTCCTGACTGTATATATACATATTCATTAACAACTATTAATTTAAATAGATTATTAATTTTTATTGTTTTTAATAATATCATAATTACTTCTATTTCTTATAAACTTAAATTTTAGTTTTATTAGCTCCTCATTAATAAAATACTTAATAATTTTATTTTATATAATTCTCAATTCAATCTTAATTCATTTATTAATATTCTTTTTAATTCTTGAATTCATATAATATCTATTATTTTCTTATTCATTCTTCTGTTATTAATAATGTTTTAAATTTATTCTTTTTATAATATCTAAAAACTAAAATATTGCAATCTTTTAACTTATTCACATTTACTTTAATTTTTTAAAAGTAAAAAAAAAAAACATTTTGTTTTGTTTTTTAAAAATTATCTTACGCCCTAGCTCCCTCTATTACAAATTTCTTAAACTAACTATATCTATAGTCACTACAATTTTTTATTTATATATATACTAACTTTTATTACTATTATTATATAACCCTCTCTTATAAATTTATATTATACTATTTTATATGAAAATATTATGCTAAGTTTTTTTATTAATATGTAATATCTATGAATATATTCATGTTTATACTCCTATGCAACCATTTCTTACAACCCATAATTCATTTAGAAGTATTTTTCTCTTTATGTATTTTCCTCTATATATCTTTTTTAAAAACTTTGTTTATTCCAATGTCATCCTAATCCCAGAATGCCTATTAAATTTTGATTCTTTTATTTTATTTTCTTTAATATTGTCTGTATGTAACATAATTTTTATTGAACTTTGTGTAAATTTGTATCCTGTTGCCTTCATATATATATATATATATCAGTAAATTGTTATCTGACATATGTTGTTTTAATCTTGTTTTTGTGAATTTTTAGTTTCTCCCACATATTTGTTATCAATCCCACTATTTAAACATTGTTTGCGTTTTATCATATATATATTCCATTAATTATTTCTTTATTATCTTTATTATATCCTATGTATTTGTTATTCATTAAATTTAATAGATTTATCTTTTTGGTAACTATTTTGGAATTAATTATTCTTTTAGATTTTTATTAATTTTCTTTATGATTTTATTTAAACATATTCACCATAATAATATTTGTTTTTACTTTTTTATATCTATTTTCACTTTTCTTCTTTCCATCACTCTTTTCATTTTTATTTTTCCTATACCCGTTTCATTTAATGCTTCTTTTAATTATATGTACAGGGAAATCACTCTTTTTTAACTTATTGATTATTAAATCTTTTTGTTTACTATAATCTTCTTTTTTGAACAATACATTACAGCCCTGTATATTCTTAAATATATACAACTAATTTTGTATTTCCCATTGATGTTTGAGAACTATCTTCTTATATTATTAAGAATATTATTTTTCTTATAAATATTTGTTTATATATACCATTTTTATCTACCAATTTCTTTTGAAACATTATATCCAAATATGCAATTTTATTATTTTTTTTCATTTTCAACTGTAAATTTTATATTCCCTTGCATCTTATTGATATCATTAATAAACCAGTTTATTTGCCTTTGAATTTTATTAAAAATCATCTAATAATCATCTACAAATCTGTTAAAAAACAAAGAAGCAATTTTATTTTGTGTTATATTTTTATCAAACTCATTCATATAAATATGGCTTAAAATTATACTTAGAGCTCCTTCCATTAATAATCCTTCTCTTTGCTTATAAAATTCCCTATTATATTCAAAAGTTATATCCTTGCAACATAATTGCATTAAATCTACCTATATATGACTAGGTAATTTTATTTTTTTATTTTTATTCTTAATATACATTTCCTATGGCTAAATTTATTGCTTTTTCTACATTTCGATAACATTATTTACTGTGCAATAAACGAACATAAAATATAAATCATGTAATTTAGTTTCACCAAAAAATTTGTATAATGCTAATAATATTTTTTATAAAAATTTTAAAAAGTTGGCATTTAAAGTTTACAATTAAGTAATTACAGAAATTAAATTGAAATAAAAATTTTAATTTAAAGAAAATTTCTAATAAAGTAAATTAAAGACAATCATAGGTATGTAAAAGTGATTATTATATATATATATATATAATTCAGAGACTAATTGTAATTTATTATCCTAAATGAAATTACCAAACTTCATATTTTACACTTCGCAATAACAGATATACAAGCTATTATAATTTGCTATGAAATTTTGCTATGTTAACTAACTTATACCAGATATATATATATATATATATATGTATAGCTGTTTATTTTTGTAATTTCATTTATTGTCTTTACTAATTTTTATTATATTATATTTTTAGAGAAGAAGCTGTGGCTGCGTGAGTATTTTGTATTTAAATATCTTTCATTGATCATATATAACAAAGTAATATTATTTTAATCTTACTAAAATTTTAGAAACAATTTTTGACTCCAAAAATTATTGTATATTATAATTACAAAATTAGCAAAATGTTATTAACAATTTTGACTTTTTTTGAGAAACACTTTTTAATTTAAAGGAAAAAAAATATTTCACTAATCTAAACTATTTTTGCTTGAAGAGTTAGTGTGTCTATATAGTTTGGAATGTGATTATATACATATATATTATATTATGACATAGTACTCAGTGTTCAGACAATCATGTCTATGATTTAGGATTCAAACTCAAACAGATAAAATGGTGTTTCTTAATTACAACCTAGCTAGACTTCCCAGCTATAGGTCAAAATAAGTTATCTAGATGTTCTTATCTAAACAATAAAACAAAAAATGTTATTCATACCACTCAAGCTAATTCATGCTATTTTTAAATTGCCCTGCACAATCTTATAAGCTACTAGCCTAATGAAACAGATATGATATCAAGAACACTATGAATTAATATAATTATAATATATTTTTATCCAGATATAAATATTGATATTCTTACCATAATTTCAATATGTATTGAAACGGTAGGTTTTGATCCTGTATCATTTCATTTTAAGTTTTTAGTACTAACCTTGTCTGTGCTGGGTTTAAACCATTTTAAAATAATAAAATATGAGTATTGTCATGACTATGGGAATTGCATTACATACGAACAAACACTGCTAATACCAATTATGTTAAATATTACAGCAATTAATTTTATTTTACTATTAGAAAATCTTTACATTTTAAATTAAATATAAAAAAGGCTAATTTATTAGTTTTCTTAGTTATAAATTTATATGTAGATGTAATTTGCATTAAGCCACACATCTGCAGTAAAATTAATTTAAATGTAAAAAATATATACTCTAATTTCTTTATAACAAAACTATTATACTGTAAAATCGCTTGACGGGCACTACTGAAATTCCCAGGAAGGCTTTTGAACACCTTAAAAATTTAAAATCAATTTGTAAAATCTGGAATTTTAATGTAACACTAATGGTTTTTCAGGTAATATAAATTCTCAACAAGTGAGCGCTTGGAATGAATATGTACAAATAGGCCATATTTTGAGCTTGTAAAACACACACCAATATTTGTAAGAGTGATTTCCATTACACACCACTCAAAATTTTGATGTCTGGTAAGGAAGACAGAGTTTTGCTGCATCTTCATGGGAGAATGGTGAGTTTTACTGCTACCTAATGCACCTAACAACCAGAGCACTGCTGAGGTAAAATTCTCCAGCAACAGCTTACCACCAGAAAAAGAAGATGACACTATGAGTTGTCCCAAGAAAATTTACTACCATGCCTGAAGTCCAAGTGTCTACACCTCCAGCTTAAAGGAAGAATTGATAACATAAACCTAGAACTGCAGAACTCTGAATCAATTAATATTTAATATTCAATTTCTTAACTTTAAAGCTAGCTAAACTCTGTCTAAATTTATTAATCTTTAAATTATGTAACTTGCCTAACTACTATATAATTCTATTCTATTTAAATCAAATTGTTTTACATAATTCTCATTATCTACCACTGTGGTTGTACCTATAATGTCTCTATAATTATTTAAAAATGTATTTGGATTCTTTGTTATATTTCAATGCTTTGAAACAGCAAGCCATTAAATTTAGTAAATTTTAGAGACTTAAATTGTCTTCACGTAATTATTTTCTTAATGTGGTCAATTATGTGTGCTGTTCCAAAATCCTATATTCATACCACTTTGGGCTCATTATGTAGTTTTCTTCTAAATTTGATTTATAATTTTAATTTATGTATAATAAGTATTAGACTAGCTGGGTACAATTAGAACATATACTTATTTGTTAATTTATTAAGAAACCCTTTTGAATATACTTTTCACTCCTTAGATAATTATTAATATAAAGTGTGGATTGAAACATTTTAACAAAATCAATAATATAACTACTTTCTTGAGTAGTTTATATATAATGCTAGTTATGAATTGGCTTCTATTAGTCAAAACAATAAAGCTACTGTTACAGCACATTTAATTCTAAATATGTTGTATTCTTATGGCTTGGTGGAGTAGAACTCATTAATTACAAATAAATAATTAACATTTTGCTGCATCTTCTAAATAATGGGATCTCAGTAAGGCCATCCCATTCTCTTATTTTGGTGATGTGTATTAGTAAGTCCTGAAGTTTAATGCCAGGCAAATGAGTAAGCCACCCCCCACTCTCAAACTCCAAATGTTCTCATCCTTAACAGCAGAATGTTCAGTCCCAAGATACCGGCATTGGTTGCAAGAATCCTTGAAGAACATAATATACCAGCAGGAGCATTTTATTATAAATGTTTTCCATGCTGTTGATCTATAGCAGCCAATTCTACATCCTTAAAATTAATACTCAGATTTTGTCTGAAGCCATATCTTGATTCTTAGGTTCAATCTACAACCAAATGAGCTGGTTTATGTGCTCGCATTAGATCAAATATAAGTATTGCATACTCATATAATGATTGATTTATTCAAGGCTAGTGCAGTTACTTATGAAATAGCAATCATAACCTTAGGGATAGGAATTGGCATTTTCATTATAAGCATAATCCAAGAGATTGCAGATATAAACCCACACTTGATAAATTAATATGTAAAGATGAGAGTGATATGATCAATTTTCTCACATACTATGACACTTGTGTGCATTTGTAACCACTGAATTATGGTTTTTTTTATATTTGTTTATTTATTTACTAATTAAAATATATATTTAAACTACTTTGGTTTTCTATAATTTCTTGTAGCATAATTTCAATCCAATTTGGTTTTAGTTATTATATTAGATAGGAGTGATATATGCATTAATATGAAATTGTAAACACTATATCCCTCATTATGCCATTGGCCTCTTATAATTTTGTAGTCAGTTCATGATAAATAAATCCTGAGTCTCATGTTTATCCCTGCCCTATGCTGGCTGTGAAGAAATGGAAACTGAGTGTATCCTCAAGTATGTCATTTGTAAGGTGTTTAGTCATGGAATACTGGTAAACAGAATTAAAGCTTGGTCAAATTTGGGACTTCACCATCCCACCACCATTAGCTTTGGTCTCTTTACCTGGATTCTGAATTTTGTTATGTAGATGTACAAACTTGACCAATACAATATATATATATATATATATATGTGTGTGTGTGTGTGTGTGTGTGTGTGTGTGGATTGTTCCATTTATTTATTATTTAATTAGGAAGTTTTTGCTAGGATAATAGCCAATCAAAGTTAACTGTCAAGGCAAAGTGAGAAAGTAAAACTATCAACCCTAATGCAATCAAAAGGTATTTCTCTTTTGATCACCACTCATGGTCTATTATAGAGACAATGCACTGCAATTTTCATTTATAAGCGTAAAAAATCAAAGTTATATTAAAACAAGATTGGCAATCAAAAAAGCAATCCTTTTGATTTTATTTATGCTGATACTTTTATTTTCTCTCTTTACTTTGGACAGTTTATCTTGATTTGTTACTGTCTTAGCAAAAGTTTTGTAATTTTAAATAATATAAATAGAAAATTCCACATGCTAAAATATTTGCATCTGATTATTCATTAAATTTTATATTATAATCTCTCTCTCTATATATATATATATATATATGTGTGTGTGTGTTTGTGTGTGTGTGTGTGCCAGACAGCATTTAACCAATTCCAATATCAATAACAATCAACAATGTCAAACCATTGTCAAGGCAACCTCCTTTTAACAATAATTTGAAATTGTTGCTTGTTATTAATATTGGGATTGTCTAAGTGTTGACTGGCTTTTAATGATTATTTACAAACCCATTTAGCCTTGAGCATTATATATATATATATATATAAGTGCATGTTATATCTTCTAATATTAGAGAACACTATTGCAATTATGTTCTATAATACTAGGACATATGAAAGAAGAATTGTTAATGATACATTATATTATTTGGCTTTAAATATGCCTATCTAGTATTTATGCATTCATATGTTATATATAGGTGTGTGAGTAAGTGTGTGTGTGTTTATTTAAATTATTCCATGAATTTTTAATTTGATAAAGAGTAAAGATAAAAAGATTATTTCCACATAATCAGAGATAATTTTACTTTTTAATGTTGCCAGGAAACTTATTACTAATTGACAATCCTGAAACTAAATAAACTTTTTCTATTAATTTATATAATAGCTCTTTTGTTTTGGGTTTTAGTGTATAAAAATGATCCTCTTTTCATTCAAACCCAAATTGGTATGTGAACTATTTTATAGATGTGAGAATGCCAAAGACTAACATCTTTCTTGAGATCTTGCAAATAATAAGTAATCACTCCAGAAAATTAAGTTGAATTATTAATTAACACATGATAATTTTATATCTGAATACAAAACTATCTGAGAAAATTGCATCACAAGTTTTAAAGACTTTCATGGGTACTTAAATAATATTTTTATTCATTTAATAATAAAAGTCTAATAGAGTATGTATCTAAATAAAAATTCTCATAAACAAATTATTGTTCATGCATATAAAAATTTGAGCCTAGTGTAAATAAAATATTGTATATATATATATATGATCACTAGATGGAGCTTATCAATAGCTTTAATCTTTTGAGTTAGTATTTTAGATCTAGTTTCTAGAGTACCAGCACTCCACTGAGGTGAGCCATAAGCTTGAAACCAATTGGTCTGGAGATAGGAACTTTCCAATAGCGATTTTGAATTCTTTCTCTTTTGGGACTTATAAAATAAAGCTTGATTAGAGCTACTGGTAAGCTCCAACTAGTGATCATTTAAATGCAAGCTCAAAAGCAAGTTATGAAATTTATGACTTTATATATATATATATATGAAAGAGACAGTTAATTCTGATTCTGATGGTTATGTAAGCAAAAATACGCTTGTTTGGAGGTCTTGGTAAAGCTCCATCTATTGATCATAAATACAAGTGATAGCAAGTTTACATATATAAAACGTGTTTGTATATATATATATATATATATATATATATATATACATTAAATATATATATATATATATATATATATATATACCCAAGTAATCCTGCACAAGTAGGTGAATACATGAAACAAATGGCTTCTTATATTTTGTAATAAAAGTCTTTTATATATATTTTTCATTAATTCTTATAGCCAAAAACATGTTTTATTACAACCCATAAATATATAGCTAGTCTCATTGATGTTGGTTATAAATTATTTTTAAAGGTTACAATTGGAATAAGGCAGTATAAACATCTTCATGGAATCAATATTTGCTCTTTTAGTTATGATTTTCTAAATATATTATCCACATAATAAAATGGCCTATAGGTAGAAATTGATTAATTTTTGTGTGCTTAATAAATAAACCTTAATATTAATGGTATTGCATTTAAAATATTTATTACTTAGAAGTATATCTCTCCAAAATATCATGAAATTTTTATGTACTGTATATTTTAATACTACATAATTGCAATGTAATTGCTTGTTTTCAAAATCTTGTGCTATCTTGTTAATATAGCTTTAGACCAATTGGAATAAGACTAAGTAAACATTTATATAGATTAAATACTCTTTATTTTAATTATTTTTATTTTAATCTCCCATCCATCATCATTCTTATTTTACAAATTATCAAATATATTGATAAATATAAGGATAATATTCTGCTACTGACGTTGTCAGTGAAGTCCTAGGATATTCAAGCATTAGATTAAAAATACCAGGACAAGTCGAGCACTTTATCTAATGTATAACTATTAAGTAGAAAATCTGAAATTTTCAGACCTCCATATAATATTGTTCGTAACTGAATAAATATAATATGCTAACCCGAATAAATAGCAATTAATAAATAATTTTTCATTACTTTTGCTTATTAATTACACTAAAAAACAGGGATGGTATTTTTTATTATTACATCATGAATTCAAATAGCATTTAGAATAAATAGAAAACTAACAAAACCATCACTTCAGATACCTAAGTACAATTAACTCAAATATCATTGTCACAAAACAATGTCATATGGATAAGATAGATTTTATTTATAATCAAATGAAACCAATGATAAAACATTAAACAATTGAATTCTAATATACACAACTAATTAAACATTGCTTATAAAAATACAAAATTATACTAAAATTTAAAGATTTTCACATTTAAGTAAGATAATTCATGAATGATTAAAATGATAGCTTTAGTATGTCTTATAAGTTTCCAATATTCATAATATCTAAATAGATATGTAACCTAATAATTAATTTTAAATGTTAGTTTAATAAAGTAATAAATAATATAAAGTATACTAACTCAGTCATGCTATATTCTTATATAGATTTTATTAATGTTAATTAATCTATATGTAATAAAAAGAAATGTTCAATAAGGATGTAATATGTTGAATATGTAATATCCAATCATACCAGTATATAAAATAAACAATAGATTG
This sequence comes from Epiperipatus broadwayi, assembly GCA_028023455.1. Taxonomy (NCBI): domain Eukaryota; kingdom Metazoa; phylum Onychophora; class Udeonychophora; order Euonychophora; family Peripatidae; genus Epiperipatus; species Epiperipatus broadwayi. Next base: position 831,801 of record JAQFVV010012586.1, read on the forward strand.
TTATTGAATATTTAACTAAGTACAATGAACTAATCATATCAAATCGTTTTAAATTTCCTGTAACTCAGTTATTAACACTGTATTTTTTAACAGTCAAAACATATAAAATAATTATTAGCATTCATTATAATCAAGTATGTATGCTTTTTTATGAATGTTAATAATAAATGAATACTTTCATTCCAACACAAGATAAAGTCTTTGTGAAAGAATAGAATAAATCCACCTATTCTTTCAACCCAAATGCTTAAGTATGGGCAAATCTTAAGCACTGGAAATGAAAGCGTGAAGATAAACCAATCACTTTAAATTACTCTTTACCATGTCTGTGAGTTTATCTTCACACTTTCATTTCCAGTACTTAAGATTTGCCCATACTTAAGCATTTGGGTTGAAAAAATAGGTGGATTCATTCTATTCTTTCACAAAGACTTTATCTTGTGTTGGAAGTGAAAGTATTCATTTATTATTAACATTCATAAAAAAGCACATGTACATTAGCTTGAAATGCTGATCTTTAGTTTATTACAATTTATATACATCACACTATATAAATAAATATCTCATTTACATATAATCAAGTATGAATATTAAAATTTAATAATTATATTTATGATCCACCTTATATAATTAAAGCAAATCATTCTGAATTATAACAGAACAAAATATACTACTATTAGTTCTATACTTGAATAAGATTAAGCTCTTGATAAATAACCATAAATTCAATATAGCAATTATCCAATTGAGAATAATTTAGATAAAATATGTAAATGTTTGATTGTCATCAACATATATAGTTTATATCTAATCAAATAATAGTAAGAGAATTTAATAAAAAATAATATAACTATGCTCCCCTAATAATCCTGGGATTTGATTTCTGGATCATATGATATAATTGCTTCAAATAAATATGATATAGACAGTTTATCTGTTTTCACTTGAATATTATTACTCAATTAATTCACATTGCACTATTGAACAATAATCAGAAAAGTTTACTTGATTTAAGTTAATTCATATTTATTGATATCAATTATAAAATTTTTAAAATATGAGAATAGATTGTAAACAATCAATATATACAAGTACTATGTAATTGAATGTATAATAAATTATCAATTAACTCTAATTTTATATTTACATATGTGATTGCCTATTAATTTCCAATTATTTAATAATAAATATAAAACATACATGTCTATGTATCACAAAGGTGTATTTATGAATGCTTATTTTCAAAACTTAAGAGAGTTTAATATATTTATTTTCTTACATACTTCGTATTATATATATATATATATATATATATATATATATATATATATATATATATATATATATATATATATATATATATTGTGCCATTACAATTTGGTCACTAGCCAAATTTATAGTAATGTGCATGTAGAAAAGGTAAAACAAAAATCATCATCACATTTTTATATAATCATAAATGAAGCTGTAGGGCATCCAAGTTCAAACCCTACAAGGTCCAGTTCTAAAAGCTTTAAACAGAAAAAGAATGGGTCAACAATTATATGCTTTATTTGTTTGTGTGTTGATAGAAAGGTAATACACACATTTAAACTATTTAATATTTAATTTTTCTTTAAAAAGCAAAGTTATAATGCATACATATAGGCAATGTATGTGTAAATTATTTATTTGTTTTATATTTCAAATATTAAACATTTTAACTTTCTTTAAAACTAACCTATGCTTGATCAATTCTAATATTTTATTCTATACTTTTATTTTGCTTTTCTTTAATTATAAGTGGGATTTAAAAGTTACAGATTTAATTAAATAATTGGGTTATAATTACTAAGCTAGCAATTATAGTATTTAAGGTTAGTTTATGAATGATTTGAAAGAATGCAGGATGTGTGTACATTACATACAAAATTTTACATTTCCTAAATATTGAAAGAAAAGGAAGTATTAAATCTGTTAAATTATTTTTTTTTGTACAATTTTTTTTTTGTTAAAAGAGGAAATCTGTTTAATCAGATATCGATCTTTGTAGTAAATTTTTTGTAAATGATTGTCACTTTGGAGCTATAATTTTTGAAATTTTCTTATCAAGATCTAAAGAAGGAAGCTCAAAGATTTGAAGTGTTACCTGGATGTTAAAAAGAAAGAAAAAACAAAAGAAAGGAAATAAGAATTGAGTCTATTTTTTTTTTTAAAACAAAAGTGTCTGGAAAAAGGATTAAACTTTTCAGTTGAAAAATACTTTGGTTGAAAATAAATTAGAGATCTAATTAAAACAAATTTGTCCAAAAATAGCAAGTGATGCTATCTCTGATTGGTTAAGGTAGCTAAAAATTGGATATAAAAAGCTGTCTTGATTATTATTATTGTGATTGATTCAGATTATTAAACTATAATATTGAACGTTGAAAATATAAGAGATGGCGGGCTAGAAAAATTATATGTATATTCCATTTGCCGGACCATCTGGGGAAGCTGCACATCACATAGGAAAGAAAAGATGTGTCTAAAATAATATTCTACACCTTTCAACTGACCAGATAAATAAGATGTTTTTAATAGAAGTAAGAAAGCATTCACCTGCATTCAAAGAAGATGAATTAATCTACTGATAAATATTAATCATCAAGTCCAATTAATTGTTACAACAACTGATTTTAAACTCAAGAAAATTTACAAATGGGGAAACAACTGCTGTATTTCATCCACATGCTTGACAGGAAAAGAAGAAAAATTAATATAATGATTTCCAAATTATCCACTAAAGCAAATAACCTCAATAGAGTCACCATCATCAAATAGTTATCAACCTCAAGAAAGAGATTGTTCCCAGTAAAACGGAAATGGTAGCTGAGAAATATAAACATTATACAAGACAAGTTTGAACCCTTGGAAATTCGCCACAAACAAAAGATCGGTAATATGACTTTTTATATCTATTTTCTTTATGATATCAGTCTTAATAAACATTTTAGCAATAAAGTGGTATATTTTTATTTAAAGAACTTTTAAAGACTATTCAGATCGATTAAAAACAAGAATGTCTTACTAATAATAACTTTGAGCTTCATAAATGATCTTGAATGTATGAAAATTATTTGTTTATTAATTTTACAATATTAATGTGTAAAACAATTTTTTTTTTTATGGTATTATGATTTTAGTTTTAACTAATATATTATTATTTTGGTTTTAAATAATATTTTGTTATCATGGGATAAAACACGCACATACATAATGATATTTTTATATGTGTATAATTGGGAGTGAATGTGGAATAACAAGTAGTGTTAGAATATTAGATTAGTTTGTTTCATTAAGTATAGCATTTCAGAGGTAGAAGAGAGGGGGGAGAAAATAATTTAAAACTTGTTTCTAAAACTTGCTCTTTCAATTTTACTAACATTTCTATTTATATTCTATTTACATGTTGGATTTTTAAAGTATGTGTGCTAATGAGCAGATAATATTTTTTTTTTAAATACTTTTCTCATGGAGTGAAAATCATGGTCAATGTGACGTCCAACTTAATACAAAATACATTTGAAGGGAAAGGGGGAAGAACTTAAAATTAATCTGAGGATTGTTATATAATCAATTATTATTATTATTCATGTCAATTTTCATATTTATCTAGAAATTTTTATGTATATGTTAGAAATGTAGTAATAAATATTAGTTTGTTTTATTAAACGAGGCGTATATATTTCATTAAGTGTAGTCTTTGTTAAGTGTGATTATTCATCATCATCAATGGTTGAATATTAGTTATTTAAGATATAAGTAAATATGCTAAAATTAAGCAATAATTAGGAATTTCTTTATAAAATTTAGTTTTATGTTTAGGCTTAGTCCTAGAGCTGTAGTTGAAACCCTTGTCATTATCGTTATTATTATCATCATCATCATCGTCATCAACGTTTTAATTAATGAGCTGTTTAACTGTTTAAAGGCCATAAATAAATATTGATTTTATAATATTTAGTGATTTCTTAGTATTATTATAACCACATCCCATCATCTATTTCATGCAAGGATGAGTGAATTGCCATCCTAAATTAGTTATATATAATCTGAGCTAGTGAACTTATAAAAATATTGAAACACATTTGTTATGTTAAGATCTGAGAAATGATTTATGTTCAATGAACTCCACTGTGGTTTAAAGATGTTTTACTTTTACCTAACTATTAGTGCTTATAGTGATATGGCTCAAAAAGCAAAATCTCTCATTTTTATTAGAAATAAAGTACCAAAAAGGGATTCAAACCCGGTACATGTGAAAGGTTATTAGATATAACCGTGTCTAGATTCAGATAATCTAGTGGCGCCCTGCTAGACCATATTCACTTAGTATTTGTTTAAACATGCACTTAACATCAAACCAAGAAATGAAAGTGGATAAGATCTACTGCCTGTATACCTGAGTTATATTTTATTGAATTATTAGTGTACTCACTTCACGTGATTTCCATAATACATTTCATATAATACATTGCTATAATAATTTGCTTATAATAATTCTTGATAGTGTTATTAATATTTGATAACCTTTACTTATGATCATTCTATGGACTACTCAGGTATGGTAATATCTTTTTTTTGATTCATTTATTATGTTACAATATATATATATATATATATATATATATATATATATATATATATATATATATATATATATATATATATATAAATCTATTTTTGTTGGTAAAAATTTAAGAGGACAAAATAAAGTTAATACTTATTGCAATAAAATCTTTTTAAACTTCCAATATATATGATATATTAAAAGTTAAATTTTTAATCATTAAACAAAAATTGAATCTTTTAAATATTACCATAACATAAGATGTAAGTTTAAACTCAGAAAAAATGTAGCTGCCCTATATTTTAGCATGTGAATAGATCAGTAATTTACTTAAAATTGTATATATTATTTGTCAATAAGTAAATTTACATTTTAAATTAAAATTATATATATATATATATATATATATATGTTATATTTATTATGATTAATGTATATATATATATATATATATATATACATTAATCATAATAAATATAACAGTAATAAATTATTATAAACAGTCAGGTGATTTAATGACTGCTTAAGTATTCTTTGATCTTGAAAAAACATGTAAATATAAATTTAAATTTGATATTGAAAGTGTGAAAATTCTTCATGAAGAGAGAAACCGTGATAAAAGAAAAATTAAGCCAGCAATTTTTATAAATAGGAATAAAATGCATTTAATAAATAGACAAGCTGATAATATTAAAATACAATATTCATGGGATTTGAATTAATGACATTTGCTTCATCTTTGTTTTTGTTTTTTTAATTTAATGGCAATTAAGGTAGGTTTAAGAAATTAACCAAAGTACTTCTGCAGATTGAAAGACTGTTTATAATAATTTATTACCATTACATTTATTATTTTTATTATGATTACAATTTTGTTCTATTTATCAGACATTTTATTTATATTATATATGAATAATTATGACAAATATCAATAAACAATCTGAATAAAAATCTTTATATACTATATTTCCAGTATGGTAGTCAATCATTGTTAGCCAAGAGGTGAGCACATATGCCTTGCAAGCAAGCAGTTGGTTGCAGATAGTTGTTGTGTGTTCACCTCCTGGACAATGCTATGACATAGGGAAAAAAAACAATATTGGATGTCTTTATTCCTGATAAAATATAATGAAGGGACAGAGAACTTTAAATTCAAAGTACATTTTTTTTGTTCTGATATTTTATGTATATGTGCAAGTTATTCCTTTAAATAATAATTATTTGTTTTATATGATGTTACACACATGAGTATTTTTTTATATCCATGATTATATGAAAAGGGATCCTTTCATAATTAAGTATTATTTAGAAACAATATGAATGATTACATGCTGTCTTTTTGACGAAGACAATATAATTGAAATTAAACTAATTCATATCTTAGAAAAATTTCATTATTCTAGATTGCATAAAATCACAGAATCAAGTAAATATGATCTTTGTATAACTTTTAATGTTTGTATTCCATCCTTAAAATTATATGCAACATCCATTTTAAAAGATACAATTTTGATGGCTTAAGTAATGAAGTGACTTTGATGATTTTTTTTACAATAAATTTGTCATTTTCCTGTAACCTTTTGTCAATGAACTGTCCCAGTTTATATGACAGATAAAATAGTTTCTTACATCTCCATTTTATTTTGTGAGTTATATACATTTAGAGTAAATAAAAAATTATGTAGAGAAAGTTATCCATGCTTCAGTTCAAAGCAAAAGCAAGAAACTTCACAAGTGAAAACTTTTCAATCCTATTTATAAAATTTCTTTATAGACATCAGTGTCACCAAAGTAATCACCTATATTCATTCATTTAAACAATTTCTGGTAGCATTTTATAAATAAATAAGTAATTTTATAACATAATAATGAATAAAAAATTATTTCACATTCATTATATATAATAAAAATTTAGTGACAAAATATAAATATTATTTTTCATTTCAACAAAATATAAACATCTTAGATTACATTTATAGTATATTATATTGGAAATATATTTTAGACATATCTCCTAGGATACTACTATATAAATATAAAGGACAAATATACTTAAAATATTAAACATTTATTTGTAATGTTTATTATTTACTATTATGAATGCAATAACAAAAATGAAACTAATAATAATAATTTCATCCAAGCCCTATACTTTATTATTCATATATTTTGTATTTTTTAAAAATGAATAAAGTCAGTTTATAATCTTATAAAACAATTAATATTAAATAATTTTATATTAATATTATTATCACAGCTGCACAGTTCATACTTCATAATTTAACATATCCATTACCCAAAAAATCAAACAAGAAAGAAAAAAATTATGACTGCCATCTTGCCACATACTGAAATATATCTCCAATTTCAGTAGGCACAATATATATATATTATACTTACTATGCTTTCATTGTATTAATGTGGTTAAAAATATGATTTTAAACTTGTCTGTATAAAGACACTAGTCTTATATATATGTGTGTGTGTGAGTAATTTAAGCTGAGTACCCAAGTAACATATATTTAAAATGAAAGTTTTATTAGTGTTTTAAATTTAATTTTCTAACTATATTACAGACTTTGCATAATATAACTTTAATTATATATATATATATATATATATATATATATAGTCAATTACTATATTGATTTACTTTTTTTTCTATTCTTTAGAGGTAAAAAGTACAAAGATGTGTAAGTAATTTTTTATATAAAAAATTAAAATATGGTTTATATAATAGGTATGAAAATGTTCTATGATAAAGTAAATGTTATTTTTATGTTATAATTATGTGATATAGTGTTACTTGTTATATATGATTTTGCTTCATTGATGTATATAAAAATAATAATTGTTATTGTTGTTGTTATTCTTATTATCATTATTATTATACCTTTATGTCACAATATTGATTCCAGTATCTATTTTCTCAAAATTTTTGTTTTACTAATGGTTTTAAATTAAATTTTTTAAATTAATTAATTGGTATTTTTTTATTATTATTTTACCAAAGAAAATTATTTACTGTTTGTTTTTTAAAAAAAAAATAGAGAAAATTAAGAATTACAAAATAAAAAAAATTAATTAACTTAGTGTAAAAAATATTTTTACAATAAACATTTTAAAGCTTTTTTAATTCAATAGATCATGTTCTTTTATAAATTTGCTTTAAGTTACATTATCCCATTAATACCAAAGTATTGTAAACTATGAAATTAAAAAAATATAGAATTAGTCTAAATAATAATAATTAAAGTGAATTTAATTTTATTTTTAAAAAATGGAGGTAAATATACAATTTGTCTAAATACTAAAAAAGTTATATAGCAAAATTTTCAGTTATCTGTAATATACTGGTTTGTCTTAGCATTTCATTTGTTCATAAAAATAACTGATTGTTTTATAAACTGTGTCAAAAAATTTTATACAAGTTTTAAATTTTGAGATTCTAAAAATTTATTATGTTTTATTTTTAATTCTAAAATATATTATCAAACCACATTTCTATTTAAATATTATATAAATTTTATATTTTAAAAATATTTACTATATTTTTTTTAATGGCTACAACTTGTGTTTAAAATATAACACTTATGTCTAAGTTGTAATTTTTAGAAATTATTGAAATATGAAGTTTGTTCTTTTATTAAATTTTGGCATTAATTATTTAAAAAAATAACTGACATGTTGATTAAAAATGATAAAATTACTGCTAATGTAATCTAGGAATAATTAAGTCAATTTTAACCATCATGTCAGTTTTTTTAACAAATAATGTCAGAATTAAAATAAAAATCAATTCATTTCAATAATACATAAATAATGACTGATTTAACATATATGTGGTTCACTTGAAATGCAAATGTATATATGCACTGACATTTATATCCTAGGATATTTCTTTCATCAAAAAATAAAATAAACTTATTAACCATGTAATTAATTCAATGTCAAAAATGTATATACATAGAGACAATGCACACATATCTATGTATTCTTATTATTTCTATAAAAATCAAAGTTATTAATTAATTCATTATTTCTAATGATAAGCAAAAGTTTTTTTAATATATATTTATGTATGTGTATGTGAAAGTCCTTCATAAAAGTATTTCTTTTGTTATCAGGTTACTCTTAATTAATTGTAAAAATCTTTAAAATATTCTAGAAAGTTTTTTTATTCTCTAATCTACAATTTTTTTTTAGAGTTTTACTATTTTAATAAAATAAAATTAGAAATGTATCTTATTTTTAGTTGAATAATTTGGACGTAAGTTTTTACTTTCAAATCTTATTATTTAAAGATTTTAACTGCAAACATATTTAACATAATGTCATTTTTTAATAAAATTATTCACCAAAATTTGTTCATAAAGTAGGTCTGTTGTGCACATACTATATATATATATATATATATATATATATAGTATGTGCACATCTCTGCAAAGTGCATCTTATATATATATATATATATATATATATATATAAGATGCACTTTGTCTCTGCTTTTCTATCTATAAGTAAAACAGTATATGACATTGCATGGTAATATTGACATCTTTTGGTAAGATGGTTTATTATAATCATGTTCATACAAGAGTAATATAATTCCTCATTGACATTTTTAGGAAATATAACTGATGTCATTCAATCACTCTATTTAGCCTCTATAATTTAATACACTTCAGGCAAGCCATGTAGTACACATATTGGCTATAAAACACAGAAAAGTCAGCCCTTTATTTCCATGTTTATACACACTCTACTGTCAGGCTATAGAAGTAGCAGCTGATTTGTACTCTTACCTTTAGTGATAACTTCTTAATAATAATGCTGTTTATCCTGTCATAAGTTCTCTAAAAGATTCAAATCCATCTTTTTATGATCAGAGTAGAATTTAAAAAAAAACAGTAATTAAAAAGAAGTTTTCATTTCGATTTAAAAAAGTTAATGACTCTTTTCAATTCACTTTAGATTTTTCAAAAAACAACTTTGTAGGATTTTATCAAAGTATGTTATAAAAGCTTTAATTAAAAAAAATTGTTTAATATAATTAAAATAGAAACATGTTTGTTTTAATTTAAAAATCTGAATTATTAAAACATTAAAGAGATCTTTTAAATGTTTGATTTAAAATAATTTATAGTGATTTTAATTATGAAAATTATTGTTCAATCCTTAACTCTCATTGTTTCCTTAAGCCAATGACAAAACTGTCTATACATCATTAAAACTGAATGTATAGCTAAGCAAACTTCAACAATCAAAACATCAATCCAATCTCCAAAATTTTTAAATTTTCTATTCAACCTCTGATATGAACTTCCCAAATATACATGAAGCACTAATTTATGACTTAATCATAACTATTCTTGTGACATATTTCAGAGGAATTGTTTTTAATTAATTCTACATTAAAATGATTTTTATATTTTCTCAGATGTGGTCACTCACCACCAGGACTTTATCACCATCAGTCTTAAATTGGGCAACATTTATAATGATATGGTATAAGTTATGAACCAGGAGTGATGACATACTTATCATCAATCCCACGGACTACCAAATTTAATTTTTAAATATAAACCCAATAAGCATAAATGGATGAGCAATGAGCCTGAAAAATCAATACAGAACTAACCATGAATTTACATAAACATCATCAGCATATCAAAATAATAATAATAATAATAAAAGGAACAGTCAATGTTGTGACTGAATTTGAAAGTAGACCCTATATATCAGGCTAATTATTTAGCCACTATCAAATTTAGAGCAATACAATAATTTGTATTACAAACTTAAGTGTTAATCTATCAGAATACATAAATAAAAAATAATGCTGAGATACTAAAACAATCTGACCATTATTATTTCCCTGGCCATTTAGTACCATTAATATAAAGGTCAACTATAGTGAATAGACTTTAAAGAATATAACTTTGCACTAATCTAGAATCATCTGGATATCTGAAAATACTAAATATAGATCTCTTTCCATATAAAGAGCTATTATGCATGAATTCTGCTTAGTGAGAAAAAGCTCTACAATTATTACTGTGAGCAAAAGATATAATACAAACATTTAATATTCTAAAATTATAATTGAGTAAAGTCATTGGAATAACTTTAACAATGAAATATCAATTTATTAATAACAATTACATTTAAATGAAATTAAGGTCAATAAAATACAGCTGTAAACATGAATTAAGCATTCTTATTTTGATTAAAAAATACATATAGTCAATTGCATTTTTGTAAAAATATATCTCTATAAGTTTTCATAAAACACAACCATATGTAAGCACCCAGATATGCGGTGTAATGGTTTAAAATTAACAACTTTGTAAGTCATAAACCAATAATAAAATTCCATTTTTATGATACATAATAATCAATTTTAACATTTATGGAAACTTTTAGATGCTTACATGACAAATATTTATACAAATAAGCACAGATGTTATTTATAAAACATTCTATTTATTTCCAATTCTACATAAATTATTAATTTAACATATATGTAGGACTTTACTCAAATGTGTGCACACATTTGTGTTTATATCCTATGACATTTTATTTGTCAATAAGAATAAACTTATTAAAAATATTATACTTTCACAAAACTCAATTAATTCCATATTGAAAATATATATAAAATTCACATCCTACTAATTTCATTATTCTTAATTATAAATAAAAGATTTTTTATCTTTCCAAAAAGAAAACATCACTTGCTAGATTCAGTTTGAAAATTCGTTTTTTAAAAAAAATCCTTTGACTTTTTGTTTTATTAATTTACAAATATAGGGAATTTGAACTCAGACTTTCATCCACTCTCAACCATCCATACTACCTCATGCCATTGATGCACATGACCACATACACATAGAAAAGATAAATAATCACTAATATATGTATTTTGTGCTAAACCAGCATGCATCAGTTAGTCAATATTATCACCTTCCATATATATATATATATATATATATATATATATATATATATATATATATATATATATATATATATATATATATATATATATATATATATATAATCAGTGCTCAATTTATATTAAGATAGCAAATTTTCATACCTTAATGGAGAGACTTTAATCCACTCCAACATTCAAATCTTCAACCATCCATACCATTGAAAATCTGATGATGGAAAACCCAAATCACATGCTGATGCCAATATTATGTATTTAAATGGATAAGATCCTATACATGAGGTTTCATGACATGTCAGTAATATTGGCATCAGCATGAGATTTGAGCTTTCCATCATCAAATTTTCAATAATATGGATGGCTGAAAAGTTGGACATTGGAGTAGATTGAAGCATGTCCATTAAAGTATGAACATTTGCTATCTTAATATAAACTAAGCACTCATTATATATAAGGTAGATGATAATCTTGCCCAACTGATGAGTGCTGGTTTAGTATGAAATACATATAGTGGTGATTATTTAACTTTTCTACATGTATGTGGTCATGCATATCACTGGTATGAGATAGTATGAATAGTTAAAGGATGCTTGAAAATCTGAGTTCAAATCCTATATATTTACAATTAGGCTCCAGGTATGTGAAGAATGCCTATATTTCAAATATTTCTTCATTTGCAATAAGATGTTCTGAGCTTAATTATGTTTTAATTTCAAAATGAAATTGTTTATGAATCAAGCCTTTGTTTTTAGATGAATAATTCAAGCAAAACTTATTTATGTGATTTATTTTTAAATTAGAAATTTTAACTGCTTCCTTTCCTAAAGAATGTTTCTGAGTTTTTCTTTTAATAAATAAAACTGGAAATGGTCATTTATTATTTTCTTTTATTATTATAATTTTAATTGAATAATTTAATCAAAAATTATTTACCTTTAAAACCAGCTGGTATCTGAAACTACTTTTAATATATGATGCACCACCTTTGTCTGTGTTTCTTTGCATATTGATAAAACTGCATCTGTGTTTTGTCCTTTGTGCCTTCAGTTATATCTTCATATTAACTCTGCTACTGTAGGCTGTTGTAAGTCCCTTGAATGACCCAAATTCATCTTTTTTGTAGTTATGGTGGAATTAAAAAACAATAATTAAAAATAAGTTTTCTTTATTTTGATTGAAAAAAGTTAATTATTCTTTTCAGTTCACCATAATCCCTTCAAAAACAACTTTTTAGGAGTTTATCAATATATTTTATAAAAGCTTTAATTTAAAAAATTTCTTAATAGATAGGGAAAATTTATAATTGCCAGTATATCTATTGTAACCTAAAAACATGCTTATTTTAATTTCAAAATCAGAATTGATAAAACATTAAATAAACTTTTTTAAATGCTTGATTTAAAATAATTTATAATAATTTTAATTATGAAAATTATTATTTAACCCTTGTCTGTTATTCCAATGTAATATAGAAAATATATACAAAAACTGTTTGTGTTTTTTTCTACTTTTCCTTTCAACTTTATATATATATATATATATATATATATATATATATATATATATATATATATATATATATATATATATATATATATATATATATATATATATATATATATATGTTCTTGTATTCCATATATATATATATATGTTCTTGTATTCCATGAGACACATAATGACCTGAATATATTTTTAATAAATGATAAATATAAGAAAGAGTAATATTAAAACAAATGCTTAAAAAACTAAGTAATCTTTATATTCTCAGTAGTGAAAATACAAATTGATGATCATAATTTAGAAAAAGTTAACTGCTATAAATAACTTGATTAAGTTATTAATACAAATGGAAACACAGTAGGCAAAATTAATCATAGAATTAAACTTGAAGTGAGTGTTTTTGATAGAAATAATTCCATATTAAAAGGAAATAATTTAGTGTTGGAAAAAAATATTTTTAATATATGTTTTAAACCATTTCTTGCTGATGAATCTTAGACTTGGACACTTAACAGAAGAGCAATACTGAGACATAATATCATTAAATGAATTTTAAAAATATTGTACTAGAAATAACAAAAAAAAGTTGAAACTAGAATATAAGAGTAGATAATAAAGAAGTATCACTGTCATCATTAAAAGAATTATGAGATTAAAATAGACATGGACTGGACATATTTCTTGAAGAGATAATACATGAACAATGAACATTTGAATTGGACCTCAAGCAATTGTAAAATAAACCTAGAAAAAGATTATATGTGAGACTGATAATTGAAATAAGGGAATTTGCTGAAATGATATAGAGAAAAGAAGTTATGGTTCAGAGAGACTGCATTAAAACTGAACAGACCATCATGCAGTTTATTGATAGTGTTTGAAATGATGATGATGATGATGATGATAGAGATATATTATTAAAACATGTTATGATTTAGTTTGAGCAAACTAGAAATACAATTATGAATACAGAATTAAATCTGTCAAATTTTTTTACAAAATATAGATAACTAAGTAATAAAAATACTGAGAACCCAACATCCAAAAAATAACTGGTATCCTCAAATATCTAAATTACCAGTCTTGTTAATTAGGCTAACAATATAAATGATTTTATATTTGATACACAAATGTTCATTTAAATGTTAGCACAATTTTTATATTTAAGACAGTCACAAAATATAAAACATCTTTAAAATTATTTTAAAATAAAACTTTTGTGACTTTTAGAATCGTTTTTTTTTTTCAATACTATCCAAATTACTAATAATTAGATTTTCCCTTTTAAAAATTAAAAAGTAGTAATTAATCATTGTATTAAAATATAAGAACACATCTGCAAAAACAAAACTAACACCCAATATATATATATATATATATATGAAGTGTTTTGCCCATCTGACTAGACCTCTATCGCAATAAATTGTGCGAGTTGATCAAGTTATGTAAAAGAAAAAAAAGGTTTATTTTTTTATTTCAAAAAAACATGACCATATTTCCTGATCAACTCTACTTAGTAATTGTTGCGAATTATGCCTTCAATGCATTCAGCTTTTAATTTATTTGATCAGGATGCCAAGATTCTGTAAAAGAACCCACTGAAATCTGTCAAATAACGTATCACAATTTAAAAAGAAAAATGTTTTTTAAACGAATTAGTATTACATCATAGCATAAGGAGAATTATTTTTTTGAGATTATTATTCCTGGGACTTATTCAAAACATATTGGAAAAGGTAAATTACATTTTTAAATCATACTAAACTAATAATAAATTTAATAATAAACACTAATGAATATTATTAATAATATACAAATAAAAATTGATATTAGAAATATTTTTATTCTAACAGATTAAAATATTTAATGTTAAATTGTTAATTAAATAAACTGGAAAGAACACACACTAATCCAAACATGAAGCAATTAATAAAAAAACAACAATTAAACAATTAAAAAAAGTTCCTGGATAAATAAAAGTCTCTTGAACAGAAAAATTAAAGCCTCTATCGGGGTCCTATTATATATATATATACGAGTTGTTTGCAAAATGGTTTGCCGACAATTTAGTCACAATTGGAATAATAAAGTCATAGCTTACTGGTAAATTTAGCGAGAAAGTAGTAGATAACTATGCATAGTTTTTTGGGTTAGAATGAGCTTGGCCCTTGGTTATTAGTTGATCTTGTGGTCTATTCTCCTAGTCGGCCATGAAGCCTTTTCTGATATCCATCTTCAGGCACAATGTCCACAGAAGCTCCGGTTCACTCCAACAGGCAGAATTAATTCCATGTAGGGCGATCCTGGATATATATTTTTTTTATTATCCAGGACCAACTAGAGAGAAACTGATAAAACAAGATGTTAATCCAACTTGATTCTTCCTTTTTATAGTCAGGGTCCAGTTTCCTGATTTCTGCACATATCTTTTGTTTGTCAAAATAGACATTGTTAATTAATCTGGTAATTCCTTATAAAATTTATGTTACAAAGTTCTCTTTTTTTAGCAAATCCTTCGGCCATCTTTAATTAGCTAAAATATTTTTCTTTTAGCTTATCTTTTTACTTTTGAACTTCTTTTGTTCTCTCCAATTCTACTTTTATTTCTAATTACATAAAAAAAATTTACATTACAAAGTTCTCTCTTTTTAGCAAATCCTTCGGCCATCTTTAATTAGCTAAAATATTTTTCTTTTAGCTTATCTTTTTACTCTTGGAATTCTTTTGTTCTCTCCAATTCTACTTTTATTTCTAATTACATAAAAAAAATACGAAAGAACAATTTAACTTTCATTGTACATTTTTTTAAAAAAAATAAATTATACTCAAAAAAAAATCTAAATTTACTTTTGTTTTTAGCTTTTACCAAATGCCAATATATTTGTACCATATGTAAATAAACGTTACAATATATATATATTGTAACGATCGATATATATATATATATATTTTCTCTATATATATATATATATATATATATATATAATGTAGAGAAAAGGTCTTAACTTCACCACTCTGCTAATATTCTGATAGATTTCTTTGTTCTCACTAGATTTAAGATTTCAACTTTCATTTTGATATTACACCATTATTATTTATCAGAATATGATAAATTTGACCTCACTCAATAGATATTTTTATTTATAAATTAAATAACTTTTAAAACATAACACTTGATATTCAGATTTATTTTAAAAACTAGATTTTAATCAAATCAAAATGTTGTCATGTCATCAAATTTCAGGTGGATCCGATTAAATTTGCAAAATGAATTAAATCTTCTTTGTTTGATGTTTGTTTTAAAAATCTGAACAATTTTTTTTTAATATCTACTAAATCTATCAATTTTTGCTTTAAAAGTTTATTTTTTTGTGGATAACAAAAATTTCAAAGTGTTTATTATTTTGTTGGCTTGTGATTGTTCTGGTTTCACATTACAATCATACTTCTAGACAATAGTTGTGGGTTTTTTATTGTCTTTATATTCTGGCCTTTTTTGTTGGCATTGGAGTGGTCTAGTGGCTATCAGTGATGAACTTAAGATAATTTGTTAGCAATTGTTTTCCCCCACTAATGTCAATTAATGTTATAAATTCACTTGATCCCAGGTTTCATCAGACAATCAGAATAGACATGTTCTCTTGTCTTTTTCTTTTATATTTTTAAGAAGGTTAAGCAAGAAATCTTCTGCTAGTTGATCCAATTCATCTTGAAAAATTATTTTGCATGTAATGGTCCAGATGGCAAAGTTTATAAAAGTTGCCAGTCTTATTGTACCAAACATGCCCTTTTTCAGAGCCAGCTTTAGTGCTACTTGGGCCTGTTTGGGTTTGACCATTTCTTTTTAAAATTATTTTATGGAAGTTCTCCCATACTTCACAATGGGTAAGAATGTGGTCCATTGTCTCCTCATCTTTATTGCATAAGGGTCAGATCATGTTGATATTGTATCCTCTCTGGTGGCACAAAAAGGCCATAGTGGGTAGTGCACCCAGGTTTATTTTTACCAAGAAGTCCACATGTTTTGGTTCTAGCTTCTAAAATTTTGTCAGCTTTATAAATCTGGGAATTTGTATGGGGAGTAAGCAAACAGCTTTATTTCTCTTCTAAAAAACTGCTTGGTAGATTTCCCAGTATGTGAGTTTAGCATTAAATAGAGTACTTGAGGTTTTAATGCTCTCCAATACTAAGGTAGTTGTTGAATCCATAGTCATTTAAGTTTTGGAGGTGGCCTGTCTGTTGGTTCAACCTTTATTAAAGGAATTGAGCATTTTATTTTTGGATTGTCATGAAGTAATTTGGTAATTATGTTGTGTGTTTTTTGTATTAGAAATATCTTAATAGAGTGTAGTGCCAGACCATTCATTGAATTTGGTTTCTGCAACCGTTTTAGACTAATAACAGCAGCCTTCCCTCCCCAGCATAGTCTTCTGCATAGCATCTCCACTTTTTTATGAACATTGTTGTGGGGGCAAAACCAGCTAGGTAGTAGATGATTTTGGAAAGAACTACTGCATTCAGTAACGTAACTTTACCCAACAGTGATAAATATATCTTGGATAGTGACAACACCATTTTTTTCAATTTTGTTGAGTAGTGAGATCTCTAAATTTTTCCTCATGACTGATGGTGGATCAGACAACTGAAAGCCCAGAAATTTCTGAGGGGATGCTCTCAGTCTATTTGGAACTTGCTTCCCTGTCAGGATCGACCACATGGACGATTTGCCTTCATTAATTCGCAGACCAGTGTCAGTTGCAAATTAATCGAGGATTTCTTTGAGCTTTGCAAACTCATTCTGTGATGAGAGGAACACCACCACATCATCCATATAGGTGATGTGTCTGATGTTTTCTCCCAGCAATGGAATTGTAATTCCAGGAAAGAAAGCCTTGATGCTTAACAGTATTGGGTTAACATAGGCTCCAAAGAGAAGTGCGCTTAGTGGAGAGCCCTGAGGGGTGGAAACACTGGGCCTAAATCCTGGGGTAACTCTGCCATCCAATGAGAGACAAACCTCCCTGTTTTGCAGAAGGTTTTGAATCATTTGAAGGTATGCCAGGGGCACTTGGAGATCCTCCAGTACACTAAGCAGCACATCTATCCTGACACAATCAAAGGCTCCGGCAAAGTCCAGTTGTACTGTGACTGGCCAGGACATTCTTTTCCTGTAAACTTGATCTATAATGAGGTGAAAATGACTGACAGCACCAGCAGTCGAGCATCCTTTCTTTGCAAATTGATAAGCTGAGAGTCTCCCAATGATAAATTCATGAATATCTTCCTTTATTAGTCCTTCTATGGTCTTTACCATCAGGGGTACCATTGATATAGGACACAGGTTTTCCAAGTCATGTGGGGCTTCCCATTTTTTTATTAGGGGGACCATAGCTATTGGACAGATATCTGTAATTTCTCTGCTGTCTTCTGCAATATAATCCACCATTCTCTTGATTATTGGAAGTGTGAATTCCTGTAAATGAAGTAGCAGGAATTTGGGGATTCCAGGCTGGTAAGGCTTCTAGTCTCTGCAGGATTCTGGTTTCGGTAAATGAGAACACAAATGATAACCTTTAATCATTGTAAATAACTTTCATTGTAAACAACTAATTGTGAATAAAGTTTATTTGAAATGAAGTTTTTTTTTTTTTTGTAATTTTTATAATATTACTAAATATTATAACAATCTGCTGAGTGATTTCATTTTTAAACAGCTGTATTTCCTGTGACTGTAATCTCTATAATAACAATATTCAGAATAATATATTATTTTATATTTACAAATAAAACATTTTTGTAAAAATATTTTATTTTTGATTTTTAATAATTATTACGGAATTACAATACAAATATAATCATAACATTTCCAAAACATCAAGTTTTTAGATCATAGTAATATTTCTTGACCATTGCAATACTTTCTCAAAGTAATCTCACAAAAGTTTGAGATTGCAAAATATATAAAGGATATCCATCATCATGGAGTTAGAGATGCTTTAAAGAACTGCATATTCAATTTTCTTGCCATCTTTTGAATTTTTTTGTATTTATAATATTAGAAAATAAATGTATGTTAATTTTAAAACTGTAAAAAAAAAGGGCAAAAAACATGGATTTATTTATTAGAAATTTCAGATGCAGCTCCAACATCTCGAAATATGCAATGGTTAGAATCTTAAACATTAATTAAATATTTACAATTAAAAATATATATTCAGTTGACATTAGTATTAACAATTTTGCATCATGTACAGTTTCTGCTAGAGCATATATATTTTATATGCCTATTAACTTTTTAATATCAAAAATGATAAATATCAGTTTGAAAAAGCTTGATACTAAGGCAAATTTTAGAATGGCATAAATGTATATCAGCTACAAATTACGATAAAGAATATAATCTAGTAATTTAATATTTTTTATTTCACAGGATAGGAGAAGCTACTAATATTATCATATAGAACTTAAACGTTTTTAAAAGTCAAATTATTTTAATTTATAATTTTTGGACACGTTTCAAACATATTTGAGACTCAAACTTACATATAAAAATATTATCATTTATTTATATTTGTCTATTTATAAATATAGGTATGAAAATATCAAATATCTTTATAATTTTAATACATTTGATTCCATTATGTGGCACAAATAATAAATATTAAAATTATTTTACTCTAATATTTGTATTTATTTTATTAAATTACTTTTTATAATTAGAAGCATATTACACTTTGTGTTGGCCATAAAAATACAATTTACGTATATATATATATATATAGATCTTTAAAAATAATGTTCTTGATTTTTTTATAGAAAATGCAACCAATTTAATACAACTTTATTAGTCTTTAGTTGTTTTTTTTTTACTTATTTATAATTAATATTTTTTCTTTGAAAAATAATTTGTTTTAATTATTAATTTTAGTCTATTATTTACGAATATGAAATTGTTTTTCATCATCATTATCATCATTATTTTCGACCATTATCGATCAATTGCAGTATGAAGGTTTCTCCAAAGTCATTCCATCTTTTGCAATCTCTAGACTCTCGTCTCCACACTACCCCAGCACACTTCCTTACTTCATCCATCCATCTCACATGTGGTCTTTTTCTAGGTCTTTTACAATGCCTTGGAATCCACTTTAAGATATTAACTGTCCATCTATTATCATCTCTTCTCACAATATGCCCAGTCCAACTCCATTTCAGTCTTTTAATTCTTGCTGTCATTAACATATGTTTGATGTCTCACCCATATATTTGTTTTTGATCTCTTCTTATTACTTTTAACATGCATCTTTCCGTACTTTGTTGAATAATATGAAATCTCTGTATTGTTTTTGTGTTAAATGTTGACGTTTCAGATCCATAAGTAAGAGCTTGTAAAACATATTTATTAAAAACTTTACTTTTCTAACATCATTTTAATATTAAGTTATTTTTACCAACAGAACTTCAATCAACATTAATTCTATGATTAATTTCACTCATTATGTTTCCACCTGCAACAAATTTGACCAAAGTACTTGTAGTTCTAACTTCTTCTAACTCATCATTATCAATCTTTATTTTCAACTTTTGATAAAATCCAACGAACACTACTTTAGTTATTTTAACATGCATCTTTAGTTTTACTTTGTTACTTTCACGTGATAATTTTTGCAACACTTCCTAAAGCTCTAAAGCATTATTTGAAAAAAAAAGTTACATCATCTGCAAAATCTAGATGACTTAAATAATCTCTATTTACTTTTACTCTCTTATCTTTCCATTTTAATCTACAAAATACTTCTTGTAAAGCTATTATAAAAAGAATTGGAAATATGGAGTCATCCTGGCATACATCCTTTTTATTATTATTTTTTTTAGTGTCATTATGCAATCTTATATATTTTTGTAAAAAATTTTGCTTATTTGCAAAATGAGTACCGAGAAATAGATTATAGTAACCTAAACATACTCAGTCATTAACAATGATCATTGGCAGTTTGCCATTTATCATTGTTGTTCCTCTAGATAATGTTTAGTTTAAATATATTAATTTGTAATTCTTTACAGTTGAGAAATCTGCTTGTAGCAATGAAACCATTAGTAATGTTTTAGAGTTTATTTTGTTGGATAGTCTGGTTGAGTTGTGAATTTGGCATAATTTTGCTTATTTATTTGACTAGTTTAGCTTTATGCTTTTAATATATATATATATATTGCATTTATTATTTGAAAATAATTTTAATACTTTATATATCTTGTAGACCTTTATATGGACCCGTGGAAGTGTAAGTTTAATGTTACTATATTTTCTGTTACTTTTCCTAAGTTTAATTCCTTGCTTTGATCTCTAGTTTTAAGTATAGGAAAGTTAATAAGACTTACATTGTAAAAATATTTTAACATAAGTTGTTTTCAATGGGTTTTTTTCTTCAGATAAGTCTCCATTTTTTAAAACAAAAACTTATCAAAAAACTAATGATGTTAATAGATTTTTCACTGCGATAATGTTTAATTAAATTAAATTATGGTAATACGTTGCATCTAATTTTGATATTTAAATGCTTTATAAATTATTTATTGTAAATATATTTCATTATGTATGCCCCTATAAACATAATTATATATATACACACACGAGGGAAAACCAAAAATTAAACGGAATTTTATAATAAAAATTGTTTATTTATCTTTAAATGTTATAAATTTAATGCTTTCAAAGTATAGTCTATTTAATGCAATACTCCAGTCTAAACGTATTTTGCACTTTTCGAAGTAAACCGGAAACATTTACAAAGTGAAGTTTTTGAGTGCCTATGGTTGACCGTTAAGAACTGTGAGAGAAAAATGCAATTTTCATCCATAAAAAACAGCAGCTTTATTTTGATATTGGTCATCACTCATTATGCATTTCGGGACATGGCGAAATTGACAATTATATTAAATCATTCGTAACCTTTTGTTTTCCCCAGAACAGTTTTCTTTTAATCTGTTTCAAGTATTACAATTGTTTTTCTTGCTGTTTTCCCTAAAAGAAAATAGAATTTCACATTATTCCATCTTTTCTGCCAATACAAAAAAATCGCCACATAACAAAATACATTTTACAAAAAAAATGTGCTACTCTGCACAACAATTTAACATGATATTGTAATTTGACAAATCGATGCAAAATAGTTCATATAAGGGGTGTGCAACAGCATAAGCAAGTATGACAATTCTCCTTGAATATATATATATATATATATATATATATATATATGGGAATATATATATATATATATATATATATATATATATGGGTGCCATGCTAAGGCTACTGATGAGCTCCACAGATAGTGTTTGTTAGAATGACCTTTAGATATGAATATTAAATATTAATACTAAGTCATCCAACCAACAGTATCCTCTGTTTTCTTGTAAGATAAACATACTTTATTGTTTCCATTGTCTCCTTTTAAAATCACTTAAATCTGTATAGATCTCAGCTATTCTGAATCTCTCATGTCATTAGTCATTTCCCTATACTATTTGTGATTATAAAATTATGTATTTGCACAGCTATATTTTTATCCTTTAACTGCAGTTCAGCATATCTGACTCAGATTCCCTTTTTTATTTTTTTTAAATTCGAGCCCTAAAGAATTAAAAAAGTAATGATGGGGTAAGGCAATTCTAACTAATGATTTTTTATCTTGAGGCAGTATAATCACTAATAAAGCTGTTTTAGAACTAGATTTGAAATATAAACTTTAACTGACAAAGACTGTAGTATATTTAGACAATTCCATTTAAGGATCCTTATGCCTATTATGGAAATAGAAGGGATCTAAAAAATATATCTAAAAATAGACTGTTTTATGCATTCTGGATAGGTTGTTATATTTGGCTAATGAAAGTAATATTAGTAGTTATGGTAAAGCAGAGGCAATAAAATTCAAAAAAAAAATAGAAATCTATTTTTTTTTTAAATAAAGGAAAATGGAAAGTGCTAAATTTACTTGATACAAAATTTTCAAGAGTGAAGAGAGAACAGCACTGATAACTCAGAAACTGTTGAGATTTAAGATCAATGTAGATGCTATAAGTGAATTACATTTTTTAAATGAAGGAAATTTAATAAAAGAAATGGAGGGATATAAGGTTTTTTTCCTAAAGGCAGACCATTAAGTGAAAGGAGAATATATTATTGTAAAGATCTAATTTAACGCCATCTATTGTTATAATTCTGACTTGTGTAAATGAACTGCCAATGGTGTGAAAACTTGATTTGCATTATAATACTACCCAAAGCTCATTTTTCATGGTACCTATGCTCCAACATTAAATTTAGAAAAAGAAAACATTGATTCCTTGTTGGTTAGCTCCATTAAACTATCTTTTTTTCTTGTAGATTTTAATGTGCACGTTAATACAAATATTGGCCTTTGATCAAAACTTATTAGAAAAATTATATTGCTTTTATAAATGCAAGTTGTTTGTTCCTACTGAATTTTTTCACAACCCACATTGATTAATACAAACATGTTAGGCAGAAAAATAAATGCACGTATCCACATTCAAAACAATGGTAATTCACAGATTATATTATAAATAGGATTCAGAATGCAAGAGAAATTCATATAAGACATGGACTTACATATGCTAACTATAGAATAATCATATATGCTCCAAGATTAAAAAGATAATTACATTAAAAAGTAAATCTTATTTCAATCATATTTATAAGAAATCTTGGTCCTTTTGAGTTCTCCAGTAGTACCAACAAGCATATTTTTGATAAATATCCAGATTTGAGGTCCTACAATCAAGCGAAGACGTGTTAGTTGTTAAGATAAAACAAAATTAATAAAATGATTATTAAATAAAAAAATTACGATAAATGTCAGTAAGAAACTTTATTTCATTTTTTTACTTACATTAGCACTGGGAAGAAATGCTCTTAACAGTGTCGTATTTTGGTTCAATTCAGCGTGATTATTTTTATCAGATGTTTTGTTTTTCGCAAATTATCACGACAAAAATTTGGTATCTTCATGCTACAGAATGTAATGCAGTAGACTCTTTCCAAAAGAGCAAGATTCTGTTCTCCCACAGAGTGTGTGTTAATGGTATCATATGATTGCATGCTGCCATATGGATAAAATGTATTATATTTATATATATTTTTTCGTTTTTCTGTTAATAAGTTGATCCAAAAAAAGAAAAGAAAATGCAAACGTCAATTTTTTTACTATGATTTCTTTTTTAGAAATAACAATAATAAAAAATAAAATGTAAAAATTAAATACGACGTTTCCTAGCAAGCATATTTTTTAAACACCCCCCCCCCCCGAAACTGGAATTTTATTCAAAGTACTAGTTGTCCTCTTGAGTTACTTGAAAACTCACATGTACGGAACTTATATTCCCCTGGTCTTTTATACTACTAAATTTCACCAACTATTAAACATTAAAATTGTTAATTTACATTGTCTGTAGTGTCTTATTACAAAGGCTAAAATTCTCTCCAGGAAGGTGTTATTGATGCAAAGAAATCTGTTCTTAGACTTGCCAAAAAGAAGAATTACGATTAACTAACAATAATCTTAATTAGTCCTGTGATTAAAAGAAACCATTATAATTAGAATTGTAGAGATTTGAAAGCAGGAGACCAGTGACTGACAAGAAGGCTTATAAATAATTGGTGAATTAGAATTGCAAAAAAGACATGACATTCGTTTATCAGGATAACTCTAGATGTTTTTTTTATGTAATGAATTAATATATTGACTTGAGAAACAGTATCTCAATTCTATTAAATCCAGGAATGACAATCGCTTATTCGATGAAAATGATATTTTAAACAGATGGAAGAAATATTTTAATATTTTTTGAATAATAATATAAGAATTGAGAAGACATATGATATATCGATTTGGTGTACCCATTTAAATTTGAAAAAAGATACCCTGCTTAATGAAACCACAACAGATATTTGGAATCTTTAAAATTGAAAGGCTGCAGGAACTGTTGAAATATCTGGAGAAGTTTTAAATAATGGTGATGATATCTTGTTTTGAATAAATATTAGTATTTTTTAAAATGACATGAGATCATAAAATTGGTCCAACTGATAGAAAAGGTGTTCTAATGTACAATTTTTCAAAAATATAAGGGTGTAGATAAGATTAGTAATACTGGTGGAATAACATTATTATCCACTGCAGAAAAGATACTATCAAAGATTTTATTGAATAGTCTGCTTCTAATCACATATGAATATTTTTCAGAGATTCAATATGGTGTTTTGAGATTCAAAAACAGTAGCAGTTTTGATTTTTTTTTTTGGCCAACAAAATGCAAGAAAAGTGAACAAATGAACAATTTATAATTTCATTTATTGATTTGGTTAAGAGTAGGTCTATGACATTATTTTAAATTTATTGATTGTCCATCAAAATTTATTGTTATACAGCTTCTAGGTAATGGAATGAGAGAAACTGTTATTTTATAATGGAAAATCAGAGTTGGAAATGAAAACTGGTGTTAAAGGAAGATATTCCTTTAAAGTCTTCAAAGTTGTTTCAATTTTTATTTAGTGGTACCGGAACTGGAACTGTGATATAGGTTTGATGATAAAAAATATAATTTAATCTATTATAAGTAATATTTAATTTATAAAGCGCAAACACTATTTGAAATCAAACTGAGAGACTGCAAACCTCTCGGCTTATTAGCCAATTACGATTTGATCGCTATGAATAACACCTGATTGGCTAATAAGCTCGAAAGGTTTGCAGTCTCTCAGTTTAATTTCTATTATAAGCAAAAGCAAGAACTTCATTTGGGAAATTTGGAATTTACTCCTGAGCTACTTTTTTTCCCGGTTTAAAAGATAATAGTTATTTATTTACAGAAACTCTTAGTTTGAGTGGTTATCAACTTGATAATGTAAACAAAATTAAATATGACTCTAATTTAGTGCTTCTGCCTTTAATAACTTAAAAGATACGTATTTTTATCTTTGAGAAAATAACTACTACAAATTAATTGACTGTATATAGAACTCTTATTCTACCTTATTTTAATTTACCTATACTCTAATGACTAATATAATGAATTTGCAAAAGTTTCATTTAAGTATGCTCTTCAAAATTTTAAAGTGAATTGGTAAGATCATAATACCAAATAACGCATTATTCAACTTGGTGGCAGTGCTTCGTTAGTTTTGACATTTAAAATGAATGAGCTTGATTTTCATGGAAACAATAAACCTCGTTTTTCGGTGTAATGATTGTATCAATATCATTCTAAAAAATGCAATATTTACTGTTTCAATTAAAAAATATGGCAGAAAGTTGAATACATTAGAGAACTACAATTAGATATAATGTTGTCGTATTTTTTTTTAAAAAAAGATGTTCTGCTATAAGAATTAAAAGACAGCATTGCAAAATATCAAATAAACAAAAAATCGAACCAACTGTTCTGTATGCGGAAGAATTTGCAATTCACAAATTGCTTTGAATAATCATTGCAGAACTAATCCTTTATATATGTGTGTGCGGTACATGTTTCAAATGTTCTTTCTGGTTTTTCCTTGAGTAATGACAATAGAGGGAGAATGGCTAGTAGGTGGGCAATTCTAATTGTTTTTATGATAGACACGCTATTTAAAAAAACTAAAGAGTTTTTATATAAAGGGAGAGCAATTTTTGATAATATACTTATGGATACTCAGTAATCATAATAACAAATACAAATGTCATTTCAACTTTTCTGCATTAGTTACAACTTATCTAGTATATATAGTAATTTTAAACAAAATTTCTACATTAATTGTCGTTTGCTTCAATGTCAGTCATTCTTTTAACATGAAAATATTTGTTAGAACTTATCCTCCTTTCAATTTTTTTAATGTTTTATTAAAAATAACAAAAAAAAAATTACTACTATATAATTTAAGTACAAGTATATTATATATACTGAACTTTAGATGTAATTAAAAAAGTGATTTGAACCAAGACTTTCAAACTCCATTCAGCTATCCATTTCATTTTATCTAACAATTACACATGACCACATACATGTAAAAATATAAATAGTGTCCAATATACATATTTTGTATTGAATCAGCACTCGTCAGTTGGTCCAGATCATCATCTCTCATACATATATACAATCAGTGCTCAATATATATTAATGTCGCAAATCTTCAAACTTTAATGGACAGGCTTCAATCTTCAACCTCAAATTCTTCTATTCCATGTGATGGAATGCTCAAATTCCTTGTTGATGCCAATATTGTTGTTATACCCATGTTGATTTTTCCTCATATATAGGACCTTAATATGTCCTTTTAAATACACAGAAGAGAAATGGTGAAAATTCAGACTGAATCTGTACTATTTAAAATAAAAGTATATTGTGTATACTAAACTTTAAATGCAATTAGAAGGGAATTGAACATAGACTTCCAAACTCTCTTCAACTATCTACTCCATATTATATAACCAATGCAAGATTTAGAGAGTGGAAAAATTGAAGCCTGTCCATTAAAGTTTAAAGATTTGCTATCTTAATATAAACTGAGCACTGATTTATATATGTATGGGGGATGATAATCTGGACCAACTGATGAGTTCTAGTTCAACACAATATATATATATATATATATATATATATGTTGATATATATATGTATAAACATACATGCTCTATATATATATATATATATATATATATATGAGATCATTTATGTTTATCATGTGTATGTGGTAATGTGTAATAATTATATAAGATGTAGAGATAGTTGAAAGCAGTTCAAAGGTCTATGTTTACATTCATTTAATTATTACATAATTATAAACTTACATTCTGAGCTTTTACAGTACTGAATTTAGATCAAATATCATCAGCATTTAGAGTATTGCACATGTCATTCTCTGTAGCTATCATTGACAAATTTACCAAGATCTTGTGTCATTGTCAAATGTAAATATTTTTTATAATTTTTAACTTTGAAAATGATCACTACTAGTTATACTTAGGAAGAATTAATAATATTCTTAATGATATTCTCAAATTTGGGAATGTAATGATCAAATCATTTTTGTGAATATAACTTAGAATACCCGGTGGATTTTTGAATTCACTTGAAAATCAGTTTTTAAACAGACATAGTTCTTCATACAATTTTTTTTCTATTTATGTCATTATTATTATCACTGCCACTTAATGAATTTGTAGATTGAAACATTATTTTAAATTTTTTTAGTAAGTTTCACTGAGTTTATTTATAGTTGATCAAAGCAATTCATTACATAAATATTCATCATACAGTCTTTATTGTACCTACATTAACATTAATGACAATATCTCCAAAACAAATTACACACATACTAAATCATCAGTACTGAAATAATAATTTAAATTATATTATCTATAAAACCTCTTTTTTCTCCAGCTTTTCTCTTGTAAGAATTTTAAAACCACTACCTTATATAGTCTATATATAATAAGTAAAACCAAAGATCCCTTGTAATCTAAAGTTCATTTAAAGTCTTTAAGAGTTTCAATTACTTTTATTCCAGTAAAATCATTCAGAATGTTGTTGTTTTTTTAAAAAAAAAGATTGAAAACTTTGGGCACTTTATTTATAAAATCACAGAAAAGTGAAAAGTCTAATTCTTGTTAGAAGAATAAATGATGACAAAATTTTATCTTTTGAATCAAACCATTAATGTATTAAACTTTAAGTAATTCACAACACACACATAGTAAGTTAATAAAAAAAGCATATAGTTTATACAATACTCAGCAAAAGATGGATATAAAATATTATTACCATGAAAATTTTGATTGAAAAATCTGAAAAACCATATAGATGATAAGATATTGCTAAGAACATGATATATATATATATAATTTTGGTAATTAAAGTTGTCTCTGATGAAGGCTTCAATTTCCTTGAAACAGTTGCAAAATTAGAGAAGCCATTGTGATACTTAAAAGGCCAGATTGTATGAATAAGCAAGATGATGCATGCAAACTTCCTCTTATTTGGAAAGATTTTTTAAAAAAACATTCTTAAATTTAACAGTTTTGCTATTGGTGGAACTTTAATGTTTATTCAAATAAGTAATTGTAGCACCTCTACAACCATCTTTCTACCTTTTATCACCCAGTGGATGACTTGTGTGACCAAGTCAAAATGTTGGAATATTAATATTTAAAATTTTTTAACATGGATGAAACCGCAAAATATGTATTTTATATATATAATACTATATTGATGATTAATTATTTTTTCTACATGTGTGTGGTTATGTGTAATTAGTAGTATGAAATAGTGTGGATAGTGAAGGGGCTTGAAAGTCTGAGTTCAAACCCCCTATATTTATATATAATTAACAGAAATTAATGTCTACTTGATAACATCTAATAATTTAAATTAACATGATTAAATTGACATTTAAAGGTAAAACATTTTTCTACCCATAATTAATTATCCTACAAATTGTCCCACAATGGTAAAAGCTTTATTTTTGTAAATGGTAATTTTGTAGAGACTAATTTTATTTCATTCAGTTAAAGATATGTATTTTAAAAACTATGTTTTATAATAGTATAAATATATTTATCTAAATATGAATTTTAAAATGTCGAAAATATTCAGTGTTTTTTTTTTTTTTACTATTTCTTTATTTCTCAATCTAATATAGTATAATACTTATCTTTTTCTTTAAAAATAATTTTATTTCCACTATTTCAGCTGAAATTTGTACTGTTTATTAGAGATATCTTTAGTTTCTTCCTGTAATGATGAAAGTTATTTTCAAAGTATTTTGATAATATTTCACATAATTTTGGATTAATATTACATTTATTATAAATATTTAAATATAGGATATCAGAAAAAAATATTATTCTGATTATAATTTAATTAAAACTAAAACATTTTTTTTTTGAAAATTTAACAACAAATTCTCTTAACTGTCTGAGAAGATAATATATAATAATAAACAGTTATAAAAAATTGTTTTTAATAGATTAATTAAACTATAAGCAAGATCATTTATTTTTTCCGATTTCAATTTATTTGAATGTTTATCATAAGTGATATAGCAATGCAAAATCATCTAAAAATATTTTTAAATTATTTTAAAATTAAATTTTGGTAATTAAAGTTGTTTCTGATGAAGGCTTCAATTTCCTTGAAACAGTTGCAATAAAAATTACTTTAACAAAAGTGAAAAAAGAGAAGTGTGTATTACATTATCTAAAATAGAACATAAAAAAAAATTAATATGAAGTCAATTAAGTTCGAACTTTCAATATTTACAATATGTTTAATTCATATATAGATGAATATTTTTTATTTATTGATCATCAGATAACCTTAAAAGTATTTTGGTATTTTTAGATAATTTTTTAATAAATATATATTTTTAACATTACTATCATTTAGTAAAATGTAATATTAATCAAATATTTTTCCTATCCTTATACTAATTGTAAATGATTTATTTCAACGTTTTGAACGTTGATTAGGAGATTTTATTCAGTATATATATACTTAATAAAATCCTTTTTTACTAATGTTCAAAACATTGAAATAAATCAATTAAAATGTAATAAAATATTAGATTTATTTAGCTAAACATTAACTCTTTTGGTTTAATATTGTTTTTTTTTTTTGTTTGTTTATTTTACAGGTCGGTAGAAAAATCTTAAAGGTCTGTTTGAAAAAAATAAGTGATTGATTAATTTCATAGTTCGTAAGATATTATTAAAACGTAGTTATTAAAAAATATTAACTTCTCATTGTGGTTATTATAAATTCTTCGATAATACTTTGTTTAACAAAAAATCAATTGTTTAATTTTATTATTGTTAAAGACACACACACATATATAGTATTTATTTATTTATTCAATTGCAGATTATGGCATAAATTTCATGCAATGTCCCAATATACTTTCGACATTTTTATATCATATTCATTATTTATACATAGTAAAGGTAAAAAAAGCTTTCAAATATATCATTAAGAGATAAATGCATTTTTAATAGCCTTCAAACAGAAATTGTGAAAGAGAAGGTTGTACTTAATTGGCTTTCAATGGCTTAGTGGTGACAATTTGAATAGATTTCTTTTTTTATAAAGAGATTAGATAGTCATTATTAACAAACTTTAGGTGCTTAACTGGGTTTATGGATCAGCTATTTAAAAAAAAAGTCCTACTTTTCACTGAAGCTAAAGTAAATTTTAAATTTTATATAATCTAGAGTCAAATCTCAGTTCATGGGCATGGCATGTAGATGCACTAATTACTACATTTTAATATATATATATATGTCCACAGATGGCATTCTACCAAAAACACCGATCAAGCGTATGTTCTGTTTACATAAACGTCAGAGCAGCATTCACTATCTCTAACTATAATTCCACTTTCAGATCATGATTTCAAGCTATTTGCTATTGTCAGTGAAAGACAGGAATAAAGAAACTAGATCTAAATACAAACTCTGAGCGTTTATGAAACAATTTCTATTCAGCTTGCAAGCGTGAATTTTTTAGACACGTAATGTCTTCAAACTCAGCATAGCAAACCAGATAGCTATATGGGTCTGATCTCAGTTCAGAATCACCACATAGTAGAAGCCTCTGCAATCTATATCATTGCAAGAAAGACCTCAAAGGTACATTTATGATAAACAAAAATGCAAGTTAAAAAACTTGCTAACGCTTGTATTTATGTCCACAGATGGCGTTCTACCAAAAACACCGATCAAGCGTATGTTCTGTTTACATAAACGTCAGAGCAGCATTCACTATCTCTAACTATAATTCCACTTTCAGATCATGATTTCAAGCTATTTGCTATCATCAGTGAAAGACAGGAATAAAGAAACTAGATCTAAATACAAACTCTGAGCGTTTATGAAACAATTTCTATTCAGCTTGCAAGCGTGAATTTTTTAGACACGTAATGTCTTCAAACTCAGCATAGCAAACCAGATAGCTATATGGGTCTGATCTCAGTTCAGCATCACCACATAGTAGAAGCCTCTGCAATCTATATCATTGCAAGAAAGACCTCAAAGGTACATTTATGATAAACAAAAATGCAAGTTAAAAAACTTGCTAACGCTTGTATTTATGTCCACAGATGGCGTTCTACCAAAAACACCGATCAAGCATATGTTCTGTTTACATAAACGTCAGAGCAGCATTCACTATCTCTAACTATAATTCCACTTTCAGATCATGATTTCAAGCTATTTGCTATCGTCAGTGAAAGACAGGAATAAAGAAACTAGATCTAAATACAAACTCTGAGCGTTTATGAAACAATTTCTATTCAGCTTGCAAGCGTGAATTTTTTAGACACGTAATGTCTTCAAACTCAGCATAGCAAACCAGATAGCTATATGGGTCTGATCTCAGTTCAGCATCACCACATAGTAGAAGCCTCTGCAATCTATATCATTGCAAGAAAGACCTCAAAGGTACATTTATGATAAACAAAAATGCAAGTTAAAAAACTTGCTAACGCTTGTATTTATGTCCACAGATGGCGTTCTACCAAAAACACCGATCAAGCGTATGTTCTGTTTACATAAACGTCAGAGTAGCATTCACTATCTCTAACTATAATTCCACTTTCAGATCATGATTTCAAGCTATTTGCTATCGTCAGTGAAAGACAGGAATAAAGAAACTAGATCTAAATACAAACTCTGAGCGTTTATGAAACAATTTCTATTCAGCTTGCAAGCGTGAATTTTTTAGACACGTAATGTCTTCAAACTCAGCATAGCAAACCAGATAGCTATATGGGTCTGATCTCAGTTCAGCATCACCACATAGTAGAAGCCTCTGCAATCTATATCATTGCAAGAAAGACCTCAAAGGTACATTTATGATAAACAAAAATGCAAGTTAAAAAAACTTGCTAACGCTTGTATTTATGTCCACAGATGGCGTTCTACCAAAAACACCGATCAAGCGTATGTTCTGTTTACATAAACGTCAGAGCAGCATTCACTATCTCTAACTATAATTCCACTTTCAGATCATGATTTCAAGCTATTTGCTATCGTCAGTGAAAGACAGGAATAAAGAAACTAGATCTAAATACAAACTCTGAGCGTTTATGAAACAATTTCTATTCAGCTTGCAAGCGTGAATTTTTTAGACACGTAATGTCTTCAAACTCAGCATAGCAAACCAGATAGCTATATGGGTCTGATCTCAGTTCAGCATCACCACATAGTAGAAGCCTCTGCAATCTATATCATTGCAAGAAAGACCTCAAAGGTACATTTATGATAAACAAAAATGCAAGTTAAAAAACTTGCTAACGCTTGTATTTATGTCCACAGATGGCGTTCTACCAAAAACACCGATCAAGCGTATGTTCTGTTTACATAAACATCAGAGCAGCATTCACTATCTCTAACTATAATTCCACTTTCAGATCATGATTTCAAGCTATTTGCTATCGTCAGTGAAAGACAGGAATAAAGAAACTAGACATAAATACAAGCGTTAGCAAGTTTTTTAACTTGCATTTTTGTTTATCATAAATGTACCTTTGAGGTCTTTCTTGCAATGATATAGATTGCAGAGGCTTCTACTATGTGGTGATGCTGAACTGAGATCAGACCCATATAGCTATCTGGTTTGCTATGCTGAGTTTGAAGACATTACGTGTCTAAAAAATTCATGCTTGCAAGCTGAATAGAAATTGTTTCATAAACGCTCAGAGTTTGTATTTAGATCTAGTTTCTTTATTTCTGTCTTTCACTGATGATAGCAAATAGCTTGAAATCATGATCTGAAAGTGGAATTATAGTTAGAGATAGTGAATGCTGCTCTGACATTTATGTAAACAGAACATACGCTTGATCGGTGTTTTTGGTAGAACGCCATCTGTGGACATAAATACAAGCGTTAGCAAGTTTTTTAACTTGCATTTTTGTTTATCATAAATGTACCTTTGAGGTCTTTCTTGCAATGATATAGATTGCAGAGGCTTCTACTATGTGGTGATGCTGAACTGAGATCAGACCCATATAGCTATCTGGTTTGCTATGCTGAGTTTGAAGACATTACGTGTCTAAAAAATTCACGCTTGCAAGCTGAATAGAAATTGTTTCATAAACGCTCAGAGTTTGTATTTAGATCTAGTTTCTTTATTCCTGTCTTTCACTGACGATAGCAAATAGCTTGAAATCATGATCTGAAAGTGGAATTATAGTTAGAGATAGTGAATGCTGCTCTGACGTTTATGTAAACAGAACATACGCTTGATCGGTGTTTTTGGTAGAACGCCATCTGTGGACATAAATACAAGCGTTAGCAAGTTTTTTAACTTGCATTTTTGTTTATCATATATATATACACACACACACTAAATAAACAAAAATGTATAATCAAACATTTATAATCAAAAGCACATTAACCAATCAACTAATAACAAACTCAGATTCATTTTAAAACTAATTTGTTTGTTTTTTATAAGAAATTATAATTCCCATACAACAAATGAGGTAAGTATTGATGTAGATAATGACATATTAATTTATTTTTCTTATTTGTAAAGAATAAACGCATACAGATATATATGACTTATAATATTTAAATACAAGAATAATATATATAATTAAGCTAGATGAAATGGAAGGGAATTTGAATTCCAGAATTCCATGCTCTCTTCAGTTATTCAAACTGATACATATGACCAACTACATATGAAAAAGAAAAATGATCTACCACTGAGAATTCCATCATCAAATTTTCAATGATATGGATGTTTAAAGAGTTGGAGAGTGGAGAGAAATGAAATCTGTCCATTAAAGTTTGTATATTTGCTATATTAATGTAACACCAAGCACTGATTATATATATATGTGTGTGGGAGTTAATGATCTGGACCAACTGATGACTGCTAATTCAGCACAAAATACATATACTGGAGATCATTTATTTTTTTCTCACGAATGTGGTCATGGGTATCAGTTATATTAGATACAGTAAATGACTGAAGGCAGTTTGAAATTCTGGGTTCATATCCCCTTTATTGAATTATAATAACTGATTTACAAATCAGTTTGGAAGATATTTAGTCTCTTTCTATTAGGTATTTTAAACTATTGTCAAATATATATATATATATATATATATTAATTGACCTTTCTAATTATTAGTTGACAAAAACTACAAGGATAGTTGAAAGCGCTATTAAGTGACGTTATGTTTTTTATAAACTTTTAAGTACTGTATTTTCTAATATTAATTTATAAATTTAGGTATATTATTTTGAAGAAATACAGACATCGATTTGTAATATATATATATATATATATATATATAGAGAGAGAGAGAGAGAGAGATGTATAAAGATAGCAAGGAAGAGTGAGAGAGAAAGAGAGGGGAAGAGGAAAATAAATAACCTAGATATAAAGAGTCGAAATAAAAAATAAAAATTATATAAAAGAAAATTTCACTGTCTTAACAATAAATGCAGGAAAGGTGCTAAAATGCAAATATTAATAGTAAGTTAAAAATAAGACTGGTGAATATTTCACTTATTTATTATATAATTACACGAATGTTAATTCAATGTTACACACACACGCACGCGCGCGCAAACACACACACATATATATATATATATTTGAAATGCACCATAGCTATATTATTCCAACCACAATCTTCCATTAAGTAAAGTAAGCTTGAATTTTAGTAATTCCATTGCAACTCCATTTCAAAGAAGTTCCTAAAATTTGATCGACTTTTATTTCAAGGGGAGTATGGCTGGAATATTATAGCTATGACATATTGCAAATATTATATGCAGATTTCAACTAACTAAATCCATTGTTTCTATTATATATATATATATATATTAAGTGTAATAATGATCAAGGCTAAATGGATTTGTAAGTAATCATTAAAAACCAGTCAAAACTTAGACAATCCCAATATCAATAACAATCAACAATTTCAAACTGTTGTCAAGACTATCCCATTTTAATATCTCTATTGTCAAAAGAAAGTTGCCTTGACAACAGTTTGAAATTGTTGATTGTTATTGATAATGGTATTGTCCAAGTCTTGACTGGTTTTTAATGATATATATATATAAAGTGCAGCATAATATTGTCTGTATTTATTTCATAATAATAAATATGAGAATAACTTAACATATATAATTACTTGTAAAGCTATTAAGTGATGAAAAAGTTTACTTATTAGCTGTACAAAAATGAATCACTTTTTTTTTTCTTGCTTAAGATTATAAATGAACGGCAACTAAGTCTGTTATCTTGTAAATAAAAAATAGAAAGTTAATTAATTTTACTATTATAATATTCTCAGATTATTTTTATATTGTTAATGCATACTGATAATTATATATATATATATTAATTTGTTGTGATTTTTGTTTATATATATACTTACATAAACTCAGAACAAAATAGCTATAATAGGTTATTAGTATAACTGATAATTTTCTAGCAACGTGAAAGGTAAAGTTATCTCTGTTTGTTTACATGGATATAATCCCTCAATTTCTATTATTTATATTGTAATAAATGCGTTAAAATATTTAACATATATAAATTTTTATTCAAAAAATGATTACCTGAAGGTTTATTTGTGATTAGTTAAACTGTCAAATATTTTTTTAAAAAATTAATTTATTGCTTTCTAAATACATAGAACTGTTAATAACAAAATAGGGATTAATATGGGACCCAATTTTTAAAATCTATTACTTTCCTATTTTCTTCAAATGTATCTGTCGTGATCAGTGACATCTGGAATGGAAATTGAACAAGTGACTTCAGATTATGAATAATGTACTTAATGTGACACATTAACCAACTCTTCTTACAAAATTCTACAGTTAATAGAAATTTATATACTTATATTTGAGAGTCCTTCTGATTTCTGTCTTCCTAAAGGTAAGTTTAATAAATAATTTAAATTATCAT
This sequence comes from Epiperipatus broadwayi, assembly GCA_028023455.1. NCBI lineage: Eukaryota > Metazoa > Onychophora > Udeonychophora > Euonychophora > Peripatidae > Epiperipatus > Epiperipatus broadwayi. The sequence continues at coordinate 868,843 of JAQFVV010012586.1, forward strand.
ATTAGGTTGACTTATGGAATTAATTTGACATTGAAAAGCAAGCAAGTTCTTTAAGTATATATTTTTTTTCAGATTTTTGTCATTGTCCAATATTCTTGGGTCACTGGTTCAATTTCCCCATTAATTATCAAAGATAGCGTCAGCAAAATAATAATTGAAATGTATTTAGGAAAGTAATAAATAAAATTTTAATTTTTCTAAAAATATTTAATAATTCAATTTTTTTTAAATATATCTCTCTCCTTCTCCATTTTTTTTTAGAATACGTTATCTTCCAACATAGGAATTCAGGTAAGAATAGTAATAAATTCTGTTATATACACGTATTAGATTTGACATAACTTATGTTTTTATTTTGTATATATACTACAAGTCTTATTCTTTTTATTTTTTAGCCCTAGCAGTGAAACTCAAGACTAAAAGTAAAAATAATAAAAAAAATGATGTATCCAAAATAATATGATTTATTAAATAGAATAATAAATACAGCAAAATTTATAAGATTTTTTTTTATTTGTGCCTAACATACTCAATATATATAAATATTTTCAAACAATAATATTATTTGTTTAGATTATATAATAAATTTGAGAAATAATGTTATTTAAACTATAAAATCTTTAAATAAAAACTGCATTTAATGTATGACAATGTGTGCCATTTTACCATCATAATGAATCATTTGTATTGTTTTCAATGAAAAAAACAATATATTTATAAAATGGTTCAATTTTATCTTTTAAATTAGAAATATTATATATATGTTAAGATAAAAAAGATGTTAATAAAATATATATAAAGAGATTTATTGAAATACAAGTATATTGTCTATTCTAAACTTAAAGTAATTAGAAGGGATTTGAACTCAGATTTTCAAGCTCCCTACATCTTTCCACTCCATGTTACATCTTACACAACTAAAGCTCATTTTATCTATTTAGGATAAAAATTAAATTGCAGCCTTGCACTATTGCTTTTTAAATAAATACCTACAGTAAAGAAAAGCAAAAATATTATTTTCATAAGATAGAACAAGATATGTTTTAGTGGTTTTAAATTATTTATTTGACTTTTTGAAAGTGTATGTTTTTCTTTTAAATAATAAACTAATAGTAAGAAAAATATCTTTTGTTGAAGATACATAAAAGACTAATTTGGTTCACTTACTGGAGAAACAAATTTTTTTTTGCGTATGTGGGATTCTAAAATTAAGCGATATATTCTTGAATATCGAATTTTTTGTTAGAGGGTTGTCTTAAAATTCGATATTTAAGAATATAAAGGTGTGAATTCGATTCTTATGCTAGTACTATCACTGGTCAGGCGAGCAATACCTGAAGAATAGCGAAAAATAATATCACTCAAAACGTTGTTTAATCTGCTAACTTGTGTTGTCTAAAAGATATATATATATTTTAAAGACCTCAGATTAAAATCTTGTTAAAAGATTCAAAAGCGAAATAAAAAATTTAACGGTAAAAAACAAAAAAAAATAAAAGTGAAAAAAAAATGTGTGCCAATTTCAAAAAATAATAAGGTAAATTTTCTGAAAAATCATAAATCAAAATTTTAAAAAAATTAATGCTTTTCTTCAGTCTTAGCAACCAATGAGATACATTATATCATTAATGAGATATCATTCATATTTACATTTTCCCTACAAAACCTGATTATAGTAAACATTTTATCAATGCATTCTAATGTTGGAAAGGGGTATCCATGATTGCTATTGAACTTTCAAGAGACATTCCTAGAACAAAATATACCCAAAAAATTACTTAAAATTACATATTTAATTACAGAGTTTATCTTTTTGATATGATGTGATTCTAAAAATAAGTAATTTAAAAAAAATTAAAAATGATTTAAAACTTTAGTTTTAATATATAATTATTAAAACAGAGTGATATTTTTTATCTTTAATTATTTAAAAATATTTTTTTATTATTTCTAATGATTTTCCAGTGATTATATTGTTTATGTAATAAACTACTTAATTTAATATGTAAGTGATTGTTTTTAATTTAATCGAATGCGTTATCTTTTATATAAACTTCACACTTACTATAAAGGATGATTTATTTTTTAAATGTCCACACTGTCTTTCATTAGCCATTAGAATTATTTCTTCCTCCTCTTTAGATTTTGCTCAAGAGGAAAACCAAGTAAAACAATTTCTCGTTTAGAGTCCACTTTTAGTTATTTTGTATTTTAGCGAGTCTTCATTTTTATCACTTATAAAGGTGTTTTGTCCCTGTTTGAAAAGAGGAAAAGATCGATTAGATAGACTCTATTTTATAATGCAGCTTCCATTGTAGCCCATCTCCTTTTCCTTAGGTTATCCATTTTTAAAATAATTTCTGTAATAATAATGAAAGTTAGTGTCCCTACCAAACATTTTATTTCTGTATCGTTATTGTTTTATATTTATTTTTATTGTAACAGGATATTGACGGGTACATATGCAGGCATATATAATATTATGATAACTGAGAATAAAGTCACATATTTAGGACATATAGAAAATATAGAATATACCACATTATGCTTAGTCTAATTTAAAGTATTTGTTTATAATAAAACCTACATCTACTAGCTAACTTTCAAGATATTGATCATGATCTTACTAAGAACTCTATACGATTTAAAATTATTCTATGGGGATATGAGAAGGTATCATTTTAAATTTATGTTTTAATATAGTAGAGGTATATGAAAAGCACTCATAATTATTAATGTTAATGTACATAAAGATAAATTTAAATTGTTATCTGTTAATAAACGCTGTTAAAATTTGTTTTAAATTCAAGGAGGTCTCTGATTTATTTAATTAATTAATTTATTTGCCAAAGCAAAATAAGATTGAATACACATGCCCATATACATATATCACATTAATTTAATATCCTGATAATTTGTTTAAAATTACTTTGTAAAATCTATTGAATTACATAAAGTATTATTACTACTGTAGCATATTGATGGAAACTCTCTGAAGAGAGTTAAATATAAAAACTACCCTGAGTTCGAATACTGAGCATAATGGAACAATTAACAAAGGTGAATATTGGATCAATTAGTCTAAATTGCATCTTCATTAAATATTTAATTCTAAATTATCTTGTTTGAAATGGATTCAATTTTGGATTAAAGCCAAATCGTATCATTCTTAGCATTCTAAATGAAGACGCTAAATCCGATTATAGTTAGATACTGCCACCTGGATTTCCTTTAGGGAATCAATAGCGCTACATATGGCACCCATATCTTAAGAGCGTGAAACAATAGTTTACCATTAATTACATCCATAGTTTTAAAAAAAATTGTTAATTTTTATGGAATATAGCAACAATAGATAATTTCAAATATCAAAGGATCATATGATTGTAATGGGAAATCCTAAAATGGTAAATAATAAAATAAATAGAGACCTTGAAATAAAATAAACTTTAATTAAATAGATTAGTCAGTCGCTTAAAAAGACAATTATAATGTTAGGCATTAAAATTAGTAACATCTATAAAAAGTAGGAAAAGTTAGAATTACATTAAAAGGAAAACACAGTATAAAATCCTGTGACAAATAATCTCTTATTAAATAAAGAATAAATAAATTTAACTAAAATAAAACTGAATTTATAATAACTAGAAATGGAAAAATTTTAATTAATACAACAATGGAAAGTGTTGAAAAATTACAAAATATTAATGTTTGTGAAGAAGAAAAAGATATTAGAAATATTGGAGTAGGATCTTCAATAATCCAGTCATCAGGAATCACTACCATTGAGAATGATTACTTACACTAACACTTACTCCTGATGAAATGACGGTTCAAACAAATGTTACTTTAAATGATGAAGTACATCTCAAATAGTTACACTTGATAAAGAACAAAAAAAGATAACAAATATCTATGACTCAGTTCTCAACCACTTAATGACGATGGTAAAAAGTTTATCAATAGACATGAAAAAGCAAAATGATGAGATGAAAAAAGATATGAAAATTCAATTTAATGAATTAAAGACAGAGATAAAAGAAGTCATGAAAAAGTGTAATGATGACATGAAAGAAAATATGAAAATTCAATTTGATGAATTAAAGACAGAGATAAAAAAAATAAAGGAAGACATTGACAAAAGGGATCGTCAATGTCAGATAAGATTTATAGAATTTGGAAAACAAATTGAAATTAAAATTGATGATAAATTTACTGAAATAATAAATTATTGTGACAATTTCAAAACTGAAGGAAAAACAAAAACAATTCCAGAAGGGAATAAATAAAGAAATGAGTAAAATACATTCAGAAATAAATTACTCCATAAAAGAACAAGATCAAAAATTAAAAAATTATGAAAAGAAAATTCAAGCATTAGAAAATGATAATAAATGTGTCAGAATGAATCAAGATTTAATTGAAAGTAAAGTCTTTAAAAATAAACATAATATTGAAAAGTTAATGCAGGACAAAATGATATGCAAAGTCAAATAGAAAGAATATCTAGTTCAATAAATAAAATAAAAGATGTCCAATATACAAAAAAAATCGAAAAATGACAGTGATATAATAAAAAATAAATTGGAGTCATTTTTTTAAAAAAAATAGAAAATGTGGATGTTAAACTAATCAACATGAAGATCCATTCAGTACACATTCACAAGTAAAGAACTTAAATCAGATTTATGGTATAGAATAAATTATTGTCAATAAATTTATATCTGAAATCAATGAACAAATAACTTTACCAATTACAGATAAATCTAAAGAAAGAAATAATAATCACAATCTACAAACAAACTCTATCAACCAATTTGTGAAACTTAAAATTTTCAAAGGTTTTAAAATGAATCTCCAATTGAACATTTAAGATGTTTAAATTTATACTTCTCAGTTAACACAAATTTATCAGGAGAAAAAGTGATAGTAGCATATAGTCATTTACAAAATAAAGCACTATCATGGTGGAAATCTTTATTCCAAACTCCAAATACCTTCCATGAATATCATGAATTAATAATGAAAAGTTTTTGGAATAAGGATAAACAGGAAGCGTTACTATATCAGATATTACAAGAAAAATACAAACCTATTCCTGGAGAAACTTTAACAAAATTTTTCCGAAGACAAGTGTTTCAAATTAAAAATCTTAAATACGTATCATTTAAGTGAAACTCAAATAATTAGAATTGTAAAACACAATCTACCATTAAAAATTGAACAAACATAACAGTCTTTACTATGTATTAATGCACAATGCATCGAACAAGTAAATGAGCTACTAAATAATATTGATATAAATGATCATCGAATAACAAACAAATTTTCGGAAAAAAGAGAAGGAGTATCATTTAATGCCTTCAATTATAAAACAAGAAAAAGGATAATAATGATCTCCATTATTCAAAAGGAAAATCCAATCAAAATGACAATAACAATAACAGTCGTACATTAAATACTTCAAATAGCTCACTAAAATCATCCAAATATTGGTACAAGGAAACTATAACTAAATTTAATCCTCAAATTAATATAAAATAAAATCATCCATAATATCAACCTAAATACTATTAATTCAATTTTATTGATCTAATATGATTTGGTAATAAATGGATAAATGCATTTTCATTTATTTGTTTATAAGAAATTAATGTTAAACATTTTTTATTCTTATTTTATTGTTTTATATTACAAAATAAATACACTTTTCTGTCAATTGAGGGTAAAAACTATAGGATCTATCTGATTATTTATGTACTATGGAAATCCAGGAGAGATGCATTGTGTAAAATTTTGACATCATAGGAAAAAAACCTATAAATATCAGTAAATTAAAATGAGAGGTTAGTCCATAAAATTTTCAGTACAGTGCAAGATCATCATGTTTTTGAGCAAAATCGCCATTTTGCACCTATATACTTGAGGATGACAGATTAAAATAACTTTATCTAGGAGTCTACCCTAGAAGGGGCAGATCTACTCCATTTCAATAGCAGCGATTGATATAAGTGTAAACTAAAATACAAAATTAAAAAGCACACCTTTTTTTTACATTTTCAGTTAAGAAAATTTGAAATTTGCATATTGAAAGTCTAGAATAGCAGACTAAAAATTTGTTTAAAGGATTTAAATTACATTTCTCCAATTTCAAAGGAATACGCTTTTAAAATTTGTTCCAATAAAATTTTGAGTGATTATCCCAGAATATTATCCAGTAAAGGAAGTTTTTGGATAAAGATATTGGAAGGGTCTCATACATAAATGAATAAATAATATATATTAGCGAATGGAAACGATTGAAATATCATAAGCATGAAAGCGGTATAGTGACCGGAATACTTTTTTTGACAAAAAGTTACTTAAAGATTTTTTGTGTTTAAACGTGCGACTATCGAATGAATTAAGGAGATTAAGAGAATTCAAAATATACATTTGATTTATGAGATAAATATTTTCTAAAATGGATTAATTTTATTGTGATAATTTTAATCTTCAGGAAATATGAATAACAGGGCGACAAATCATTAAATGTATTGTGTTTGCAGTCCTATCATCGATAAATTTAGAAATGTTCGATATTGGATTGCCATATAAACTTTATATGAATAATGTATTAGTTACGTTTTTATGACTAGTTTAATAAATTATTACAATAGTAAATATACCAAATCTAATCGTAAATCTTTGATGGAAATCTAGGTAGTATATTTTATATTCAATATTTAAGGGTATCTGATAGACAAGTGTGAATAAAATACAGATTAAATCTGTGTTAGTGGAGAGAGATTGCACATTTTTAACCATTATTTTAAATTTATTTAAAATATAAAAATTGAGTTATATTTTATCATTTGTATTTGAGTAAAGCTATCTAGAAGCAATAGTACATTTTTCAGGATAAAGATTATTTATATTTGGCTCACCAAATACTCTCTCTTAAAATATGCTATAAAGAATTTAAAATTACGAGTTGAAATTTTCTGCTGTGATATAATTTGTATACCAGTTTTGTTAGTAGTGAAGGAGTATTAAAATAATCTATGCATAAGTGTTTGGAGAATAAACCTTACAGTAATAAAATTCGAATTCCCATTCGAGTGGATAGAGAAAGTGGAAAATGGGTAAGCATTAAACTTATAGTTTTTTTAAGACACTTAATTTGATTATATGTTCAAAGTAAAATGGGATGAAATATTGCAATCGCTCTTCTATAACATATAGATTGTATTGTCACACATAATATAGTATATACACCACATACATTTCTAAAAAGACCTGAAAACATGTGTCCTTGATACTTTTTGTCAAACGGAGATACTTCACATTACATATATTTATTTTTAATATTTGCAGTCATATAGTGTTGATTTATATTTATTATTATAATATTTTATTATTTACATGAAAAAAATCCTTTGTTATTTTTGTTAAAGTAAAATATTATTCTTTGATCATCATGTTGATACTATTTTAGTTCGGGTCAGGACATCACACTGCTGATGTATTTACGGTTACTTAAATATTTTTATTGTATTTACTATTTGAATCCAATAAGTTAAAAGTGCAATGTGTACATAAAAATCCCTGATAGCTTATTCATCTTGATAGTAGTAAATTTTTATTTGAGAAAAGCCCTGAGATAATTTTGATGATAAGTCTTACTGAATATCTATCAATAGAAACCCTGAAAATATGAAGTCAATAAACAGATAAAACAAAATTATATAAGCATGAAATCATTTAATAATAAACCAGTGATTGTTGAAATATTATATAAATTATATTTTATATTTTAGAAGTTTAGTAGTCAATATTTAAATCCCTGAGAAATTATTTATATATTTACGTTGATTATTTATTTTGTTTGGAAAATCTGGAGTGAGTGCGTTTATGTGGGTTAGAATCTTATAAAGGTTCAACCATATGCGAATGCATTTTTAATACACACAAACACAACCAGAAGTACTTTTGACAGTTTCTCTCAGTCCGATTTTCGTCACAAAGTGTCCATGAAGATAATAACTGCTAGTATCGACATCGGTTAAACTAGCTTCAAAATTCATAGCAAAATACTATTAGGTAAATTTAATATTTGTAAATCAATAAATAATTAATAATTGGGCTTATGAGATGAATGTGGAATTCGAATTATGAATTAAATGATAAATAGATGATAGAAATAAATAATAATTAAATAATGAAAACGAACGAGCTTAAGAGAAATAAAATGTGTTAGGATAATGAATGATTAAGAGGCGATGATAGAATAAGAGCTAATGAAGGATGAATCAGTTATGATGACGAATTAAGATAAAATGAAGATGGAGAAGTAAAAAAAAGAAAAATCAAGATGAAATATGAAAACAATGTTGATGGTGGAGAATGAGATCCTGGGCTATAAACAACTATTGTATTAAATAATATTAAGGTAAAATGAAACAAAGTATGGATTCTAAGCTTGACTAAACCAGAACATTTAACCATGAAGTCAAAATAAACTATAAGTTTTAAAAACTAAAGAATAAATTTACATCTTAAAGTTATGCTAAATTAATAAAACTGTGAAGATAAACTTAACTCCAACCAAAGCACAACAAATAACTCAAGACATAAAAATTACCATAAATTCTAAATTACAATTAAGAATTAGCAATTTACTTTTCTTAGGGTTCCGATAACTTAACTATTATCATTTTACAAGATATACTTGGGTCAGTAAGAAGGATTTTGTCACCCCCCCAAAAAAAAAAAAAAAAAAACTCAAAAAAAAAAAAAAAAATTAAAAAATTTTTCCAATACCAACAGTAATATGAACTTTAAGCTTTATGAAGTACAAATAAGTTCTTAATAAAGTAAGCACAATAACTTACAAACTCTCCTTTATTAAATAATTATGGGATATATGATCAAGATCAGTGAATGATGTATCTAATGACTCAAATAAACAGGTTATTCCAAAACCAATAGATCATTAAAATATTATTTAAAATAAGACATGGGCTTAAGATCTACAGTATTCTAATCAATAAGCCATAAATTCTAAATGTACTTTAAATGTAAAAGTTTACCAAAATTATTATATATTATATATTAATGCATAATAAAATATACTGTATTAATTGATGATGACTTTAAGACAATAAAATAATGTGTTGATAGCAATAACAATAATAATATGGATGATGATTAGCAATAAGACCACAGACAACTAAATATACTTTTAAAACAACAAAATTTATTTACTCTATTTACAATTTTTAAAAAATAATAAACAATTGAAACACATACATCTATTTTAGAAACAATATAAAGCAAGGTATATTTCATTTGAGTACGGGTATATCAGTTTTGATGCACTGATATGTTTAGTAACATAATATCCATTTATAGTATGCTATTGAAAGCATTAAAATATAACTAAACTTTATTAATCAATAATTTGATAATGGCAATTATCATATTAAGCACAAATGACAATTATTACTATTTAACATGAAGAAATTTACTATATAAATATGGAAACAGACACCAGAAATCAAATGTTTGCAGGATACTAAACTTTGCCTATGTCCATAAAATAATCATTCTAACTATTGAAAAATCTTATCGATCCATCGGCGAACTACTGCTTGACTGCAATAAAATGACCTTGAACACTTGTATCTCTTATTATGCTATACATAAAATAAGTTTTAAAATTTCTAGTGAATTTTGTTGGTTTGCTTGTAAACTTTTGACAAAGTACAACAGCACAATATGTATACTATTTTACTTACCTAAACACTATAGATAAACAAGTGTCCCTGAAGCTAACTCTACCTTATCATTGCCATATAATTTTTAGAACATCAAGAACTTCACCAAACAGGTGGAAAATAACTAGACATCATCATGAGGGATCAGACAATAAAGAAAGGCTCTTCAAAACAACATTATATAGTTGTATAATAATATGGCAGATTTCAATACCTTTTTCCTAGGTACAAAATGTGTGGACATCATCTCAACACAGGGAAACAGAATGCATGCCATAAAAATAATCCTCTCTAGGGATTAAACTATGCTAATTAAGCATTAACTAATTATCAGCCTCGACAATATAATCCTCTCATGGAATAAGCAGTGGGAGAGTATGCTCCATCTACCCATGCACAATGTCAATGATACAATATTTGATGAAATTATATGTTTCTCACATGTATAAAATGGAAACTAGCACAAAATCTCATCAAAACAATGGCAAGATAAAATAATTCTCGCAGTAAACGCTGAAAGATAAATATCCTACATCACAATATATATACCAAATAGTGTGTGGAACCACCAAAGGTATTCAAACAACTATAGAACATGTTTAAAAGCATAAAAATGCATTAATAAGAAACACACAGTCAATGAAAAATAGCACAAATTCTATAAACTAAAGTGGACATATTAAATTATAGGCAAAATATAATAAAGATATAAAATGAGTGTATCCCTGCTTATATGGAAAACTCCATATAATAAGATAATTGTGTTATTATGAGTAAATACTATTATTCTTCTGGCAAGTTATTTTGTCTGTTTACCCATAAATAGAATATCAATAAATTATTCTTATAAATGTAAGAGATTGGCATATCTCGCTATCTAAACATACTTAATTTAAAATTAAATTTTAGACCAACCAGTAAAGAAAAATAAATAAATAAATGTATATAATTTTACTTTTGTCTGTTTTCAGACTCATTACAAATTTATATCATTAAAAAATATATACCTTAATAACCTATCTAAAACTAGTATACTATAATAATAAACATGAACCCAAAAAAATCATTATCATATTTTACTTTATTCCCCTAGTTCATAATCTAAGTTCCTTCACTATGAGCTGACTGACAAGGGAAATGACGCCATTATGGGCAAAACATTTTACAAATAAAGCATCCATATTTTTTTACATTTATCCCAATACAGTAAAATCAAATCATCAAGACTTTATTGCAATACAATAATGATGTAATAGCACTTATAATTATTTTCTGCAGAATTTTGGATCCATCTTATTTGACTAAATTGTAGTTTTAATAATAGCTTCAAGTTTGATAGCAAGAGAAAACTTTCACAAAAGCATTTTTTATTATATTTTATCCGCGGTAATACATTTTAAATGGTTGGCGACGACTTCAGCATTTCAAATCATTTTGAGATCATTTGTTAATACTTAAAACTAATATTAATTCCAGCGTTCCATCTCAGCTATTAAGAAGCAGTATTTATTCATTTATGTTTTTATATCAATATTATTAAATATTTTCTTTAATAATATAATGAATAGTTATTGTTTTTTTTCTTATCAGTATTTCCATTAAAGATCTTTAATAAATGTGAGTTAAACATTTTTTTTTTCAATTATCAGTACGTAAAACTCTTTCAATTTTCATTCTTAATGATGAAGCAAGTTAGCATTCCAAAATATTTATCAGACAAAAAAAAAAATACAAAATACACTTACAGATCCTATAAAATCAATAAACTTTATTGTTCATTTATAGTAAATGTTACTTTGTTCAATTTGAATTTTAAATGTTTTGTCCAAATTATTTTTTTAAATCAGATTTTTATTACTATTTGACATAAAAAGCAAAACTTATTTTATTTTTACTTTATAAGTGAATGCACAGAATATTTTTTCTTTTTTTTTGTCATTTTAAACTGATGTGGGATTTTTAAATGTACATAGTAATTATAATGATAAAAATTGTAATGATATGTGGAATAAAATTTCACGCTTACGATTTCTTGTCCGGTTTCGAATTCAAGCTCCCTTTTGGTAAAATACTTGTTATTCAAAATGGTTTCCATTTTTTCCCAGTGGAAAAAATTGGCAAATGTTGATTGATGGTTAATGAGGTCATATGCATGCAAGAAATTAAAATTTTCTATTCCATGATTTAAGAATTACAATATATTTTAGTTTTGGTCAATTCCAATCCAGTGTTATGACTTTTTCAGCTCCTTCTTGATTTATTTAGTTTTGTTGTTTCAGATGTTAATATCTTTCCTCTAGTTCTTTTTATTAGTAGTGCCCCCCTTTCTACTACTTATGTTAAATTATTTATATCTTTTATTACATTGAATTATGGCACAATTAAAAATAGACCAATGACAGCATGGTGTGCATATAATTAATACTTCTCCCCTATATTCATTAGTGATAATTAATCAAACTATTCAATACTATCTTAAATCACAATAAAAATATGCTTAAGGAATTGACTACAAATGTTGATTTAGAAGGGTTATAAATTTAAATCTTTCAAATTATTATTTAATAATAATAAAGTATCAAAACATACTTAATAATAACACTAGTAAATTATCATTTTAATATTATTGAAAATTAGTCCACCTGACAAACTGCATATGAAATCTCATACACATCCTCGCATATCTTTAACTGTCTGAGTCTTTATCACTTTCAGGAGATTTACTGATAAAATTTTACTTAATTTTAAAATACAATTTGACAACTACTATTACATACCACTAAGATAATACACTGGTTTTAATATATTACAATTATTATTAATTAAAATTTAAAAATTTTCGAATTTGACCACTTAAATAAAGCTTTACAAACATCGAGCCCAACTATATGGTTACTATATATATATATATATATGATAAACAAAAATGCAAGTTAAAAAACTTGCTAATGCTTGTATTTATGTCCACAGATGGCGTTCTACCAAAAACACCGATCAAACGTATGTTTTTTAACTTGCATTTTTGTTTATCATAAATGTACCTTTGAGGTCTTTCTTGCAATGATATAGATTGCAGAGGCTTCTACTATGTGGTGATGCTGAACTGAGATCAGACCCATATAGCTATCTGGTTTGCTATGCTGAGTTTGAAGACATTACGTGTCTAAAAAATTCACGCTTGCAAGCTGAATAGAAATTGTTTCATAAACGCTCTGTGTTTAGATCTAGTTTCTTTATTCCTATCTTTCACTGATGATGGCAAATAGCTTGAAATCATGATCTGAAAGTGGAATTATAGTTAGAGATAGTGAATACTACTCTGACGTTTATGTAAACAAAACATACGCTTGATCGGTGTTTTTGGTAGAACGCCATCTGTGGACATATATATATAGTGTATTCAATGTTAAAAGAGAATATTTTAACATCATTGAAATTAAGTGTAGATTTTTTTGAACGCGATGTTGACATTTTTGATCAGTATTAAGCCATTGATTTAGACTTATCTGAAAAATAGACATCAGATTTTTTTAGCTAACCATGTGGTAAGATTTTTTTATATAATTCTTCATAAAATATTGCATCATTATTTCAATGACGAAACCAATGTCTGTTAGTAATACGACTTTAGAAAAATAAAATACTTTTTAGAAGAGAACCAAAATATCAAGTTTCTGGGTTTTTTTTAAGACATGGACTCTTCTTTTTCTTTGTCAAAGAATGACATGAATATCATTTAATTGTTGTAATGTGATTTTCTCCAGCTTGCCTTTTCAAATTCATCAAATGATTACTATTATTAACAAATACATTTCAAAACATCAGTTATATGCATTCATATAAACATATTCATGTGCACAAAATATAATTCATTTTTTGATATCCTTATCAAAATATATGTATATAAATATATGATTTTATCTTGCTAAAATGTTCTTTTCCCCTTTTTCTTTTGAAATATTAAATTCTAATGTGTGTTCTTTTGTATATAAAAAAAGAACAAACTATACAATCTTGTCTTGAAGTATATAATAAAATGAAATGAGTTAAAATTTGTTATTTTGATCTCAAGTGTTATTTTTTGTTTACTTATCACAGCTTAAGATTTAATAATTATATATATAAACATCTTGATTTTCTTCTTTTTGAGGAAGTTGATATTGGATGATTTTAAAGGCAAAGGAAATAGATTGTAAATTCTTCACATTCTAAAATGTTGATGGTAAATCTTTTAAGTGAAATATATAGAACATCATTTCTGAATCTATTCACAGATAATATGTATATATAACAAGATCAGGGAGACTTTTATTGATAATCTCAATGGCTAACAATTCCAGTGTAAAATAATGAGGACATTTAGTATATAAAAAATTATAATTATGTATATGAGGTTGGGACCTACCAGATGGCACAATATATATATATATATATATATATATATATATATATATATATATATATATATATATATAATATATATATATATATATATTATTACCATTATGCTGTTTTTCTTATATACTTTTTTCTGAATTGAATATAAAATGTAATCAATTTTATAGACAACTTTATGTTTAAATAATAAATTTATTTTTTTCAAACCGATTTTCATTCATAATTGAATCTTGTCAAGATATTACAATAATTCAAAATGTTACAATAATTCAAAATGTCACGTGATTTACATATTATCTTAGCACATCATCTACTGGTCAATCTTAACTTTAAATATATTTTTATGTTTTCCAATTTTTATTTAATATCCATTTTCCTCCCAACCTTATTGAGCCTTGTACTAAATTCCTACATTTCTTTTTATTTTCTTGTATATACATTGTGTCATATACTTTTCTTTTTTTATAATCTTTACAATATTTGATAACTTCAATATTTTCTTCACATTTCATAATATGCCCTGTTTTTAAAAAATGGCAAATTGGTCCTGACTTAATATCTTTCTTATTTATTGCTCTGTCATGCTATTAAGTCAGGACCATTTTGCTATTTTTTAGAATCAGGATATATTATGAAATGTGATGAAAATATTGAAGTTATCAAATATTGTGAAGATTATAAAAAAAGAAAAGTATATGACACAATGTATATACAAGAAAATAAAGAGAATTGTATGAATTTAGTACAAGGCTCAGTAAAGTTGGAAGGAAAATGGACATTAAATAAAAATTGGAAAACTAAAAACATTTTTAAAGTTAAGATTTTTACCAATAGATAGTGTGCTAAGATAATATGTAAATCACCTGACATTTTGAATTATTATAACATTTTGACAAGGTTCAATTTTGAATGAAAATCGGTTTGATGAAAATAAATTTATTATTTAAACATAACGTTGTCTATAAAATTGATTATATTTTATATTCAATTCAGAAGAAAGTATATAAGAAAGACAGCATAATGGTCTTATAAAAATATCAAGTGATATATATATATATGAAAAACAAAACAAGTTTTATATACGTAAAAACCTGCTATCGCTTGTATTAATGATCAATAGATGGAGCTTTACCAAGACCTCCAAACAAGCGTATTTGTTTACATAAACCTCAGAGTCAATATTCACTGTCTCTTTCATTTTGCTCCACCCTCAGATCAGCTGATTTCAAGCTGATTTGCTCTCATCAGTGAAGGGATAGGAGTTAGAAACTAGACCTAAATATTAACTCCAAGCGTTTATGCAAAACGTTTCTATCAGTTTGCAAGCATGAATTTCTTAGACACCTAAATGTCTTACAACTCAGCCTATCAAACTAGATAGCTATATTGGTCTGATATCAGTTCAGTTTCTCCACATAGTCAAAGCTTCTGCAATCTATATCATTGCAAGAAAACTTTAAAGGTACATTTATGAAAAACAAAACAAGTTTTATATACATAAAAACCTGCTATCGCTTGTATTAATGATCAATAGATGGAGCTTTACCAAGATCTCCAAACAAGCGTATTTGTTTACATAAACGTCAGAGTCAATATTCACTGTCTCTTTCATTTTGCTCCACCCTCAGATCAGCTGATTTCAAGCTGATTTGCTCTCATCAGTGAAGGGATAGGAGTTAGAAACTAGACCTAAATATTAACTCCAAGCATTTATGCAAAAGGTTTCTATCAGTTTGCAAGCATGAATTTCTTAGACACCTAAATGTCTTCAAACTCAGCCTATGGGTCTGATATGTGTTAAAAATTTAAATATTTATATACTGGACATTTCAACTTGATCACAGAAGTCATTTTTTATCACCCAGTAGATGACTTGTGTGATCAAGTCGAAATGTTGGTATATAAATATTTAATTTTAAAAAGACAATATATTTAAATGTTAGCTACCCTGATCAATTTGTTATATGTATTATATTTAATAGCAATTATAGTAATTGTAATAATATGAAGGATTAAAAAATATGATTTTAATACTATGCCATTTAATTTTTTTATATAAAATTTTAAATAAGAATATTAATTTGTTTGGTAATAAGAAAATTTCTTGGAAAAAAAGTATTATTTTAAATAATTTATTAAATAATACAAAGAAAATTTTTGATAGAAGTGCTATTTCTAGAGTAATGTATATCATTCCTTGTTTTGGTAAAAGGTTCTATGTAGGCTAGAGTAATTTGAACTTAAATGAAAGAATAAAATTTAATAAAAGTAAGGTTAAAGAAATATCTTAATTCTGCTATATATATTCATAAAAGAGATAAAAGGCATGGTATTAGATTTGATGATGCTAAGATTATTTTTTTTGAAATAAATTAAATAAAAAGAATTAAACAATCTTTATTATTAAAAATTTATAATACTGATACAATTAATTTAGTTAGGAGTTATTTTAATATAAGAATTGTGGGAAATATAGATTATATACATATATATAAAAACCAAAAAAAGACTTATAAATCCAGGAAAATATTATATTATTTCTTGGATTTATAAGTCTTTTTTTGTTTTTTATATGTATTTCCTTTGGTTATATATATATATATATATATATATATATATATATATATATATTGTTTGGGGTGTGGTATATATATATATATATATATATATATATATAGTTTTAGTCCTTTGTACTTCAGAAGTCAGCTTTGTCAGGGAAACCACTGGTCAGATTATAGTAATTTATTTTACTAATCTTGTTTAATTTTGAATTTGGGAAATTTTAGTGATTTTATTGACTAGTTTAGTTTTACATTACATATATACAAAAATATATTAATAAAAAAAAACCCCACACCTAATTTCATATAAAGCTGCTTTAATATTTCAACCAGCAAACTATTTTTTATTAAAGCAACTTTATAGAGAAGTAATTGTATTTTTTCTTTTTTTAGTATTTTTTATATTTTCTTGAGTTAGTTTATATATATATAAACAATATCATGTAGTCTTATAAATAAAATAAAATTAAGAAGTACGGGAACCCAGTCTACCATTTCTGGATCAAATAAGAATCGTCATTTGTTTTCCAGGATAAATTATTTCAACACATGGGACACTTTTTAAGTGTTTATATTATATTTTGCTTATTAATTTTATTGTGATTTATTCGCGTCCAAAATATATTTTAAATTTTTATTCCTTCTCCTGTCTTTGTAATTATTTAATTACATAGTAATTTTTGTGGTTAAATTATTGGTTTTAGATTTCAAGTCTCGTTTGCTGCGTCTCTTGTTTCCTGTATTGGTAAATCTTACCGTTCATTATTTTTTGTGAATAATTTCTGCCTAAAATTTACAAAGGCATATGTAAACAATATGTGAAGAAAATAATGACAAAAAGGTTTTTTTTTAAGTTTTTAAAATTTCCAATACTTTATTTAAAATTGATCTGTCTGAATTCACTTTGAGCTAAAAATTTCATATTTTTAATGCTCTCTGATAACCAGATATCTTCATAATTTCTTTATTCTAAAAATAAAAATAAAAACATATAAATAATGAAAAGTTAATAAAAAGATGTAATTATAACAAAAACAATTATAATCAAATCTAATTTATATCAATCATAAGTCTAAATTAAATTCGGGAATATTTATAAAAAACTTCAACAACATAAAAATTTGGGGAATAAAATATAAATTTTACAGATTGGCAACTTCTGCATATTAGCATAAAATATACATTTCTACAGCCATGTGGTCATATTTACACAAACATAAAGACCCAGAAAGAGACCACATGTGAGATGGATGAATGAAATAAGAAAGTGTGCAGGGGTGATGTGGAGAAGAGAAGCTAAAAATCGGAGAAGATGGATTGAACTTAGAGAGACCTTCATCCTGCAGTGGATTGATAATGGTTGATGAAGATGATGGGCATATTTTTGTATTAAAAGTAAGTTTTATTAGATACTAAACATATAAGTTAATTTCATAAACAAATTTTTATGATGAGTAACTAGAATTTATTTTAAGCTTAATTTCTCATATTTTCTAAAAGATATTTATTAAGATCACTCTTTTAAATTCTTAAGATCACTAAAATAAAATTGCTAGATGCAGATTGTAAAATTTTATTTTAAATTATTCAAATTTTTAAATAAAAGGTGAGTTGTTTAAGTAGTAATTACCAAAAGTTTTGTATGTTATATTCAAATCTTAAATACATTGGGTAGATCGTTTTTTAAATTGGGTAAAATCAAAACAATTTATCATCATTCTGCAAATCCAAAAGTTAAAACGTTAAAGTTATTGTTTTTACTTCTAATCTTCTTACATTAACAATTATACCACCGAATCTTGATGTTCGTTTTATAAAATAAGACTTTTTCAAAGTTCATTTTCATAAAAATAAAAAAAGTATTCGTCTATAATAATAATAATACCCTATCCTACCACTCTATCATGTAAAAGATTTATAATACGAGTAATCTTTGATGGACAACTCATTAATTTCAAATAGTTCTACAAATCTGTTCAAATAATAATTTAATGCCTTAGTTAAATTAAACTATATATATATATATTGGTAATAATTTAATGCCTTAGTTAAATTAAACTATATATATATATATTGGTTTCAACACTTTTTTTGCATTTGCATGGCAATGAAACTGTGTTTGTAGTGCATTTTGATTATATAGAATATATAAAATAATTGATTTATTTACATACATTTAATTTCAAATAAGAATGACGTATTGTAAATTCTAATAAATTTCACTAGCGTCATGCATTCAAGCATGTAATAGTAATTTAAAGTGATTATTTAATATATTCACGCTTTCACTTTCAAACACTTAAGATTTAACCCATACAAAAGCGTTTGGGTTCGAAAAGATAGATGGCCACTCTAACTTTTCCAAAGACTTTATCATGTGTTCGAAGTGTTAGTATTCAGTCATTTATAGTTAAAATCTGCAAAGCGCATGTGCAACAGTTTAATGCTGTTTAAATATTAAAGAAGTTGTTGGTAACTATTCATTATGACTGGAAGTAATCTATTTAACAAAATTGAAGCAATCTTGTTATCTATCTTCTTTATTTTTCTAATTTAGAACAATGAAAACATTCCTAATTTTACTGAGGTCTATATTTTTTTTTGAAAACTAAATGAATAAATGGAATTGATATATTAGAAGTTATTATTTCAATTCTTATATCGTTATTCAGAAAATGATCAAAATATGCCATCAGACGGTTCAAAATATTGTCATCATAAGCTGTGGTAACAAAATTTCATTCAAAGATTTAATAGGAGTATGGATGCATGCCTCAAAAGTATTAAATATATATATATATCTTTAGCAGTTTTAAAACGTGGATCCTTTTTAAACGCCACATTAGTAATAATTATTATAAAGATTCACATTCAACTTATTATTCTACTAAACAGAACATTTCCCATTTTTTTGTTTTAACCAAATTTACTAATGATTGTCAGAATTCTAATCAAATTTTTTTTCTTTAATAAACGCAATTATTTGTAGCCATGATACACCCTTAAAAGAATTATATGTCTCAATGATGTTACAATCCTGAAAATACAAGTTAGTAGATGCTTCTGAAGAGTGAACATCTATTTTTTTTGTGTGTAAATTTAATAGATAGAACTTATTTTTAATGCAATTATTATTTTCACAAAGATATACTAGTCAATGATCTATTCAACTATCTGCCCTAGTAATTGCCACATAGTATTTTTTTTTTGCATTCTGACTTCTAAATACAATTTATTAAATAAATCTCCAGCTTGGATCTTTTTCTTAAATCATAAATTATCTTTTCATGTTCTGGAGTAGTCCAAACATGTGATGAATAGATTCTATGGTGTTTATATGCAAACTAATAGATGAAGTATTGTAAAATATGATTAAATATATTATTAAGAATATGTATACAATCTATACATCTGATATACCGTTCGCCTGATATCATTGACTAAATATAGCAACTATTTCCAAAAAACTATTGAAGCAAGGAACTTTAGATAGCCTTCTAGATGTGCCTGATATTTTCAGTTATACCATTTGTCTTGCTTAGTGTTTATGTATGGTATTTAGGAGCTTAAACATCACATGAACAACACCTCTTATGCTTGGGTATAACTGTTGTTAAAACTGGCAAAACTCACTATATGTATTGCCACACACAGCAAGCTAGAGTAATCAATGGATGCCAGAAGGCTTTTGCATAAAATCTCCATCCAGTGCCTTCTCATCCAATATCCCCAGACTAGTTTCTGGCTTGTGGCCTTTGTCAGTGGCATCCATTGATTACTCTAGATTGCTGTGTGTGGCAATACATATAGTGAGTTTTTGCCTGTTTTTATTTAGCAGCTTCGGGGAATGCACTGCTTCTGCAGTCAAACACAAGCAACCAGTATAATTTCCATTGTTGCCTGACTCTATCCTTAAATGGTCTAACAATTTATAATCAGATTATCTTCTTTAAGGGAAAAAATTGGATTTTCTACATATTTTCACCTATTGGTCAGTTTCTGTCATTGGTTACACTTTATCTAATCATATATACATTTTGCTTTGAATGCTGGACAAATCCATTAATTTTTATTAATAGTATTATTATTATAAATTAATATTTTTATTAGACTTATTTTCATAATGAAACAATTTGAAACTATTAAAAGATTTATTAATAATCTTGAAAATAAATTTTTTTAAGCTTAACGAATCTACTTGGAAAAAAAAGTGCATTTTTTGCATTAAATTACTGTCTTGTACTTCAACAATGTCTTATTCCATATATGAAATACACTAGTTAGAAATTTAATTGTTATTAATAATATATTATTATCTTATAGACTTTGGACTTGTGTGATATTGCTTATATAATTATGAATTTTTATTTTATATATATATTCAAATTTGCAAACGGTCGTTTCTTCATTCATGCATATCGAAGTGATTTCTTTCTTCTTTAGCACCTAATGTTAAGTGTATTTTCAGTCAAGTTCACCATAATCATAGCTCTGAACTTCACTGAAAGTACACTAAGAGACCACTTCAATAAGCAGAAGAACAATTAGTTTGCAAATTTGAATTACAAGTACAAACGAAGGGGAAAAATCAGTATTACATCAAAACATAAATACATACATTCTTGTTATATCTGATTCATGATTATCATAAAAAATAAACAGTAAAAGAAATCAGAAAGTTTTAAAACTTCTTTCTTTATTGCAATCACTTCCATGAATAACATTATGCTAAGACAAAAAATATAAATTTCACATAATTTCCTAACTAAAACTCTCTAAATCAAAACATGACAATATATACGGTTTATTATGAAAAAAGCTATCATGGACTATTATAGCAAATTCTTTAGCTTAAGGACAAACTACCAATGATTGCTTATCATCGTTGTCAACATTTTTTTAATTGTTCACTGAAATATCACCATTCATATATATATATATATATATATATATCACTGAAATATCACCATTCATATATATATAACATCTAAAGAAATCTCAATATTTTTTCCATACCGTACATTTTCATTTTTCAAGTAACTAATTCTGTGTAGTTATATATATAATAACAGAATAATACAATCAAAAGATAAACGTTCTTGTAAAAATTCTTATATAAATAAAATCAAAAAAGTGCCAGTTGGATGCAAGTAAATCACATATATTTTTAAGACACTACCATAAATATTTATTTACATATTCATGTGAATATCTATTTATAAAACTACCTAATTAAATAACCCATTTTATAGTTCCAAAACTTTAATGTAATTCATATTTTTGCCATTTTTTCTAATTTACAATAGATTCAGGATATCATATACAAATTCTAAAGTCGTTATATCTGAAGGTCTTCTTTGAAAAGAAACTGAATGATAAATCAATCACTAGAATAGGAAGAATAAGTGTACAATGTTTGGATTCTATTCTGTTAAACCCAAGAGAAAATATCTGTTTTCAAACATACTATACAAAATATATTCATGAAATTTTACTTACGGTTAGGAGCAGATCTTCTGATGACTGTATCAGATGAAGGATCTGCTATATCAGGTTTTTTATAATGTTTCAGAGCGTAAAATGTTGGATGACTACAAATATATATATATATAAATTACAATTTCATTTATAAATGCCAACGTTTTTGCACTCACACGTTTGACATCATCCTCTTAAATTAAATATGTTAACGATTTTCACTAATCATTTATATAGCTAGGTATTATTATATCATTTTTAGTTCAGATATAAACTTTAAACAATCATCAAAATGGGAAAAGAATAAATATCTTTATGCTGTTCTTCCATAAAATAATAATCAGAAAATAATAAATTCTTTACAATAGCTATATAAATATCAATTTTTTTTAATATACATCAAAATTCCTTTTCAGCACCTGATTTGGTGCTCTTTTCAAATGTTAATAATCTATTACATAATGAAATATTTCAGACATAAAACCATCTAGTGTTCAATAATGAAATTAAAACAAAGAATAACAATATAAATCATTTTAAAAAATCAAAACCTGCATATATAAATCCAGTAATTATAAAATAATTGACTTTATCATAACAATACAATAAATAAAATAAATTACATGCATTTATTACAATTATATATATATATGTCAATTTATATAATTTTCCATTCATTTTTAATTAACCAGTTATTAACCAAATTAATAATTAATATGTAACTGTAAAAAATGCATGCAATTTATTTTATTTATTGTATTATTATGATATAGTCAATTATTTTATAATTACTGGATTTATATATACAGGTTTTGATTTTTTTTAATGATTTATATTGTTATTCTTTGCTTTAATTTCATTATTGAACGCTAGATGGTTTTATGTCTGAAATAGTTAGTTAAATGTAATAGATTATTAGCATTTGAAAACGGCACCGAATCAGGTGCAGAAAAAGACTTTTTTTATGTATATTTATAAATTTGATATTTATATAGCTGTTGTAAAGAATTTATTATTTTCTGATTATTACTTTAAACAATTAAAAAATTATAAATCTTATTTTTACTACAAACAACCACACGGTAAGCTTCATTATATCTTAAATATTCTCTTAAACCTTTATTTCACTTTTTTGAAATATTAACAGAGGGTAACTTCACAGATGTTATGAAATAGAGGTTTAAGGATATTGTAAGTAAAAATATATTTATATTACCATAATTTGATGTGTGTCAAATTTCTTTGCATTCATATCATTAACAGCATTTACTTTCGATAAATACCTTAATAATAATAACTAGTAATTTATTAAGTTACAGATTATCATATCATTTCGACTACAGATATAAGATTTTTTCCCAGTTAAAGGATAATATATTTGTTTACCATAAGCAGGTAGTATTATTAATTCATCTTCATCTCTATTATTACACGCGTATTACGATTTTAAGTTATTCTTAAAATATGCATTATACCACACATTTAAACATATGCTTCCAAAGATGGAAATGTAAAAATGTTATACTTGTAGGTCATACAGTAGTGATAAATACTGAACAATTGAAGAAGATATGACATTATGATCTGACTGGACTGAAAAGTGCTATTGCAACATAAAATGTGGGTCAAAGGTGGTTTATCTTTTTTAAAAGATATATTTTTCCCATATGATTTAAAATATGAGACTGAAAGTTTTAAGTATATATATAAAATACATATTTTGCGGGTTCATCCGTGTTAAAAACTTTTAATATTAATATACTGGTTTCAACTTGGTCACACAAGCCATCCACAGAGTTATAAAAGGTAGAAAAATGCATCAGTGTTAGGAGAGATGAGCATGCTAATGCAGTTAAACAACACTCATCATCATCAGCACTCTCACTCCATACTATAGATTCCGGTCATAAAATTGATTTTTCTAGTACCAGGATCATATCCAGATGTGATAATCTCTACCAATGCAAAATTAGAGAAGCCATTGAGATACTTAAAAGGCCAGATTGTATCAAAAAGCGAGATGATACATGTAAACTTCCTCCTATTTGGAAAGATTTTTTAAAAAAACATTCCTAAATTTAACATTTTTTGCTATTGGTGGAATTTTAACATTTTATTCAAATCAGTGATTGTAGCGCCTCTACAACCGTCTTTCTACCTTTTATAACTCTGTGGATGGCTTGTGTGACCAAGTTGAAACGTCAGTATATTAATATTAAAAGTTTTTAACACGGATGAACCCGCAAAATATGTATTTTATATATTTAACCCGTGCAAATCTTCGTTTTAACATATATATATACATATACATACAGCATTCGGATTCATTATAAATAAAAAGGGGAAGAACAACATTGTGGATATTGATAGTGTGTTGTACAGAATGCCAAAATAAGTTATTCAAATAGCAGATACCAAATGTAAATAATTCAGGTTTATGCCTCAACAAGTTCTTATAGTGTGAAGTAGCAGAGAATTTTTGTATAAATGTACAAAAAACTTTTGATTGGACCAAACAAGATTTTAAGATTGTTATGGTAGAATTTAATGCTAGAATTGGTAAACAAGTGAAAGATGAAAGTGCTGTAGGTATATTTAGTTATGATGACGGAAATGAGAGATGACAGACTTGTGGAGTTTGAAAAAAAAACTTTATACAGTATTATGAATTCTTTTTTTGAAAAAATGTTAAACGGAACTAAATTCAAATAAAAGTACAGCAGAACTGGATTACATTTTCACTAACAGAAAATGCATATTTCAAGATGGTAAAGTTTTTAATTAATTCAACAAAGGAAGTGATAATAAATTAGTGAGATGAAAAATATATGTTATTGCAAAATTAGAGAGACAAAAATTATTACAGAAATCAATATTCACAGTTGATATTCCTAATCTTCAGAAACATTCTAATAAATTTAGATTAGAACTTGCAAATTGTTTTCAAATATTTTCAGATTTAAACATGATTCTGATTTGAATAAAATCAAAAGAAAAATTAATGATACACTTTTAAAAATTGCAACAAAGATAGCTGGTAGATAAAAGCAGCGATTGACCAGTAAAATTTCTACTAAGACTAGAAAATTTATGAAAAAAAAAAGGAACATGAAAATAAATAAAAATGATGCTTTGAATGTCTCGAATTTTTTAAGTGGGCAAAAAAGGGTTGATAATGATATAAGAAAGTATAATTGGGAACTAGCAAAGAAACCTATAGATGAAAATAAAAGATTCAAGAGTAAAATAAGAGTTCCCAAAGTGATCTATGAGACCCCAAGGAGTCGATAGTTTCAATAAAAAATTTGGGATCGACCACAGCAAAAATAGACACATTTACTACTGCTATTGGTTTGTTACTTCGAAATATCTATGATTCCAGTAGGTACCTAATTAAGAAGTAAAATAATTCAAAAAAACACTTTTTTGATAAAAAGAAATTACATACCAAACATGAAAACGAAAAGGTAAAGTGAATCAGTAAAAGAGTCACACATAAGAATGCATGAAAATGCACGTAGCACAAACATATCTGTGCATTGTCGTCGTTATCAAAGCAAATGCGGATATGAAAAACGCCGAACTTGCTCGGGATGGGATGAAACGATATTCGATATTAACAGAATCTATCAGTCTTGCACGGTCGTGCTTTCATAAAACACTATAAATTGGTTCATTTGATGTGACATGTACTTATTTGTGATTAGAATTTTGAGTATAATTATTTACTGAGGAGCAATACTACGAAAGATAAATCAGAGGACCAGTTTACTTATTCGAGTTTGAACAAAAATCTTCTGCTTTAAGTAAGTACATACTTTGTTTTTTTAATATATAACAGGTCGAAATTGTTTATTAATAAAAGTGTTATTTCTTACATAATAATATGGCTGAACCAAAAAACAAATGCAGACAGTACAGCGTGGACTATTTGTAGCTAGGATGTGTCCCGCCATTATCAAACAAACATTCACCAATGGGACCATGTGGGAAAAAGTCTTTAGAAATGATGCTATGAAATCTGCTTCAGAACAGACATCGATTGCATATTACTGAACGTGGATATTTAAGAATGCAACTCACTAATTTAAAACAGGACATAGATAAATTGCTGACAGATCACCAGGTACACCCATCTCATTAAATTCAGTTTTCCAAGCTAATTTATTTGGTATTCTTATTTTTATAATTCTGATTAAAATCTTTTGTTGTTGTAATTTTGTTGATGTTTAATTCTGTCTGAATATGTTGCTTTTTTCGCTAGATTTTTTATGTTTAATAAAACGATTTTAATATTTGCACATATTTTGAATTTACGTATTTATTTCATAAATGTCAAAAATTAAAAAAAAACCTCTGCTCTCTTTTTTTTGTTGTTTTAGTTTTCGTTAGTGCAGGTTTCGATATTAAATGTTCCATAGATAATGCCATATTCCGTAGTCCTTTTATCTTTTTCAATCATTAATTACAAGTGATTAAAATGAAAAGTTTGATATCTAGTGAAATATTTAATATCGAGTACTTTACAAATTTATTAGTTTGAGTAAGTGAAGTAAATGACTAGAGGATCGATATTTTTAAAAGTGTTTGGTAATGTCTGCAGCCTAAAAAAGTTTGGGAACTCTTGGTGTAATACAACATTTTGGTATTGATAGAAAACTTATTCCCGCAATAATAAAAAGAAGGAACTATGATGATATCATGAAACGTGTAGAAGTTCTATGAATATTTATTGTACCGAAAACATACATCCAATCACTTGACGGAGCCATTAAACATGGCTGGTGCTTCAATTGCTGTTACCGATATTATATTTGTTAAGGGGATCGCTTTTTCATGAAATAGTTTTTTAAAACATTAAATATTGATTCGTCTTAGTATCTGTTGTCAAAGTTTTTGCAGACGGATTTCTTGGTGCATAACAAAATGAATATATGCCATTAACAATGCTTCATTACCAATTAAAGTTGACTCGTCATCGACATGAAGGAGTAAATTGTTTGTTCTTAGATAATTACGCAAGAAGCTTTCCACATCGTGACTCATTTAGTCATTACATCTTTGAAGGATATTGTCACTAAAAGGAATTTTTTTAGTATATCATATGCAGATTTATATAGAACAGTTTTTAAAAATTCCTCAATGGCTGGAAAAATCAGCTGTTCTCGATAATATGAAGCTTTCCTGATTTTGCTATGAGTAATGAAATATTGTAAGATGTCAGCAAATCATCGTGGTCTCTTTTTGACGTTGAAGCAGACATGCCGTCTATCATGATTCTCTTCTGAAGTTTTTCTTTCAGTATTTTAAAGTATATCAAATCTTTACCTGTTTTATCAGGATGCAACTTTCTCAGTTGGTCCTCCAACTTAGACGGTTTCATAGTGTCGTTGCTTAAAATTTTATTGCACAAAAGACACATGGGCAAATGCTTGTCTGACAGTGATAAAATAAAGCCAAACTTCAAATAATCAATGCTATACAGCCTACATTTTTTTAGCCTCTGCCAAGTTGAGTAAAAGATATTTGTCACAAAAAACAAGCTATTTAAATCTCATAAGATAAAAAAATTGACTGGAATAAGACTTATTGAGCACTTATATTATTAATACTATGTATAATGAAAATTGAGAAAGAATCCGACAATTCCCACCCCTTTAACACAAAATCTTTAAAAAAACACCTACACAAACAATCTCAAACCTTAAAAAGTAGGAAATAATTATTTTTTACTATATCTGAAGCATTGACTATTTCTTTGTTTGGATATTTAATTTTTTTGTTCGAACATGCTATTAGAGTTTTTGGTCATATGCTTTTGCAGGTATTATATTTATTTAAAATATTTAACTAAAAAAATTCGGCCCGAAATCGAAATTTGGATGACTAACTAACTAAAAGTTTGTACTTACTTTTCTTAGATACTCATAAACAAGATTTTGTTGGTTCACTTTGATTTGAATTTATATTTTGCACTAAATAAAGTTAATATTTTTCAACTACTTTTCTTCTCAAAATTCAGAATAGAAATAATCAATGTTTGATTCTAACACTGCTTTTTATAAATGCCTAATTTAACATGACCGTGCAAAAGTTTTGGTCTGAACAAGTCTAAATAAACTTTATTCACTGCTCGTGGTTGCTCAATGCGATGCTGGTATAAAAACTTGTACGTAATTATAGAATACAATGAAGCAGATACCTAAATAATCTTGTGAACCAATAATTATTTTATTTTGTCATATTTTAATAATATGCAGGAAAAAGTAAGTTTAAATACCAACAAAAAATACCGTGATAATTCAAAAAATTATAATTTTCAATAAATAAAAAAACATTGTAAAAACTACTATTATCTTTATTTTTAGAAGCTATATTGTAATTTTTGTTATTCGCAAGAATTATAATAACAAAATCCAAAACTTATCGTCCTTAGTCATATAATTGATTATTTCAAATTTAAAATATCTACTTAAAAGTTTACAAAACGCCTGAAATGATTTCAGTGGATGGACCCATATTTGCACATCGTGGACCCCCAAATTTTTTTGTCCCTGACACGGAGCCCCGGAAAGTGGAAACCGACCTCTGGGAGTTGATATCGACCACTTTGAAAAACAGTGTAATAGATAGACATTTGAAATCTTAAAGTGAATTCCAAGAGATTGTAAAACACTGAAAATGAGACAACTTGTGAGAAGGAAAAATAGGAAAGTGTGTGAAACTAAAATAAAGAAAAGAGGCTAAAAATCAAAGTAAATAGATTGAATTTAAAAAAACCTTCATGCCACAGTGGATTGATAATGGTGGAAAATGATTATGGTGACACAACGTTGTAATCACTATTTTCCACTGTAGTATTAGGATCGCTCTAAGTTTTAATCCAATTTTTCTAATCAATAGCTCCTTTTTTTCTGCATTAGCAACTTTTCTTATTTTATCCATTCAGATCACATTCGGTTTCCTTTTAGATTTTTTTACGGCCTCTTGAAATTCAATTTAATTAAGACTTCAATTGTCGATATATTGATAACTTTTTTAACAATATATTCAGCCCAACTCCATTTCAGTCCCTTATCTTTTTTGACCGTGCAATGGTACCTGTTTAATCTTTTAATTCAAGCATTTTGCTTTCAATCTCTTTTTGTCATTCCCAATATACATTCTCCCTATTTCTCTGACTGCTTTAAAATCTCTGTATTTATTTTCTGTCGAGTGTCTAAATCTCAGATTTAGAAGAAAAACTGATAAAACACATCTATTAAACGTCTTTTTTAAAAAAAACATATATGAATATTTTTTTTAATATTGAGTTATGCCTAACAAAATAGTATATCCCTTTTTTCCTACCAAACCATTCCATCTATATTTTATGTGTGATTAATATCACCCATTATATTTCTATTTGCATTAATAATATGACCAAGATATTAATAATTTTAATTAATTATTCATTTTTATTTTCTTTTTCTGAGAAAATTCATTAAATATTATTTTAGTCTCTTTAATATTTATCTTATTTTTTTTCTTTTATTTGATACTTTTTACAACATTAATTAAATACCTGAATTATTATTTGCAAAAACAATAACATCATTTCAAAATCTGAAGGAAAATAATTTAAATGTTTTTAATACCTTTAATTTTTCATTTTAATACACAGAATAATTTTCATAAATTTTGGAGATATGAGATAATCCTGTCATATAGCCTTTTCATTATTAATCTTCTTAGTATCACTATATAAACTAATCTCTATTGTTGCAATTTGATATATATTCTTCAAAATATGGCAATATTCGGAGTCTCTATCCTAAAGGCATATTAAAGCTTTAATCACTATTAAAATGTTTGTAGAATCAAATGTCCTTGCATATATTATAAATACAAAACATAATAGCAAATTATATTCATTTGTCTTTTCTATACCATCTCTCAATATGGATATAATTAAAAAACTTTTAAATCCACCTTGTTTATCTGATGGTTAATTTGACTTCAAAATTCATTATAGATAAGTTGTAATTATCTTGGTAAAGATTTGATATAGACCTGGTAGAATACTGATATATCTGTAATGTTTAATATTTCTTGAGTACATTTCTTAAATACCAAAATAACAACTGCATTCTTCCCATTATTTTATACATGTTTATCATGTAGATATTTGATATATAGTTTTGTCCAAATCCCCTCATTTACAGATTTAATGCTATATCTTTCCTCTACATTTAAAATGTTTCACATTTAAAAAGATCTATTACATATAGAGGTTAGTTCATTTTCTTCTTAAATATTTTCCAATTCTTTGTAGAACTCGTTCAGACATTTCATGATATCATCTCTTTTGTAAAGTAATAGCCTCATTTTTTATTGGTGAAGTAATTTTTCTTTTAATTCCAATAATTTGTTCTTTTCTACAGTCTTCTTTACCAATATCAATATTAACTATTTTTCACATTATTTTATAGAACCAAAGATATTTTTCATTTTAAAGAATCATTTTTAAATACATTTATATTTTTTTTTATGTACATCGTTTTGTCTCAGTTGAAAATAAATTAGTGAATTGCTGTTTTTATGTGCCAGATATCTGTGTTGCAAATCTAAGTAGCGTGTCAATTATTTTATTTTGATCCCAGTTACTTGAATTATCTTCAAAATCTGTTAATATTTGAAAACTATTAATAAATTATAATTGAAATTCAATTCTACTGCAAGCTAAATTCAACCCCCCAACAATTATAGACCATGGCTACCTTCTGCTATACATCCCCACATTAACAAAAACATTTAACAAGACCTTCTCCCCAATATTTCATCTACGTTTCCATACCCCTCCTTCAACCAATAGACTAATCAATAATTTCAAGAATAATGTCTAATCCGATCTCATCCCAATACTTTGTATAAAATTAAATGCCCCCAAAATGGATGTCAATCAACATATTATGGGGAATATTGAGTATCTCTATCTAATTCTTTTCACAACATCAATATTTATATAGAAGAGTATCTGACAAGCCAGAATATAGCTCTATATTCCTAGAACACCAGAAGTCATCATTATACCCATTTAATCCTATTTCAACTGTAATGAGAAGCTCGGTATATAGCCAGTGACACAAATGGTATAAACTGTAAAGAATCATGCCCCCCTCCAAAAATGGATGCTCTAATTTACATAATCCCTCCATCTTTTTTTATTCTGAACTTGCTATGAATATAAAATCACAATAAGTTATTGAAAGTGCTCAGTCATTGTGTCATTAGTCTTATCAGCTTCTCTATTGCTGCATCTCAGCACACTCACTTGTCATTATATACTGTCTTTTAAATGCATTTTGCCTCTCTAAATATGCATTAAAATGTACATTACATCTCACTGATCGATACTCACTTTCTGTGTTGTATCTATTATGAACATTACAATCTTAAAATAGATATTTTATGTTAGGTAAAATGTAATTCAATTCTATTGTTCTTTCATTTGGACGTTTAAATGTCTATTTCTGCTTAGAATTTTTTTTAAGAAAAAATATATTGATACTTTTTTTTCTTTACAAATTCCCCAAATCTATGGCTTTTCTCATTTCTATCACCATAAGTAGATTTTCTCACAACACTTTTATTTTGTAATTAGAAAAAAATTTGGACATCTATGTAAAAATATTCTATTTCTTCATGACAATGACAATTTATTGTGGCATAAAGAAAATTATCTGCATATTTATGATTCCATTTATAAAATATTTGTGTAATATTTATTATTTTAAAAGAATAATGGATTAGATTCAGATTTGATTTTAAAAAATTTACTTTAAAAAAAAGGTAAAATAAACATTAATGCATGGTGGCAACTTATTGGCTTAATGAGAATGCATTCATATGGATTATATCTGCTTCATTTTACCACTTTTTAAATTAATAAATAAAAAATTTAAATTTTAAATAAAATTTCACTAACTTTGAGTAATCAGAGTATAATTCATTTTTATTAAAGTTATCATATATTTCACCTTAATATTTTTTTGCAAAGATGAAATAGTAATTTTAGAAATATTTTTGTAAGCATATATTTCTAACAAATAATTCAAAATTTCTAAAAATATAATAAAAAAAGGTACATATGATATAATAAAAAGTTGGAAATTTAATTCCACCAACTCCAAGAAATTAAAAATTATTAGTTAAAAAAATAAAAATAAGTTCTTGATAACGCTGATATAGAAAAATAAAGAAATGTCAAATTAATATTGTGCAAATTTACAATTTCATTTTCATAAGTTATTAATTAAAATAATAGATTTTTGTATACCTCTTTTTTGTTGTTGCCATAATTTTTGATGTGTCCATTTTAAATTATTTTATTTACTAAATTAAATTTAATTCCATTTTTATTACATATATAAGTGATAATTAAAAATAAAATAATAAAATTTAAACTTACATTTCTTCAATTTTTTCACTACAAAAAATATATATACATAAAAATGTATAATCAATAATAGATATATTGTACATATATGTATCTCATTCACACACACACATATATATTCTTAAATTTAAAAAAAAGGAAAAAATATATGTATACAGATTTGTGTGTGAGTTTTGTATATAGTTAATAGACAATAGTTATTAATAGGAAGTAATGAAGAGAGAAAGGTACAAGAAATAATATTCAATATATTGGTCTGTTATTAAATAAAGCATTCAGGTATTTAGCTTTATTTTCTTTAAAATAAAACAAACTGGATAGGATAGTGTAAAATAGCAATAGATTAATAGATAAAATACACACATGTGAAAGTATGGCTGTGTAAGCATAAAACATTTGGACACTTATCTATGTTGACCATAGATTGTAAATTCTGTTTTTTATGTTATCTGGATTTTAGATTGTCCAAAAAGGGGAGATAAATGCTTTGACATTGTAGATAAGATAATTATTAATTTTTTTATTAATTACTTTGGATCATCAACTTGTGAAGCTCTGGTTGCTATCTCAAAATGACAGTTATTTTTGTATGAGGAGACTTTTAGTCAGAAATGTGAAATAAAAGAAAGAGGCACATTATTCAAGAAAGGCAGTTAGCAGCAGTTTTGATCTGTTTCTTTTAAGTTCATGATGAACTGTTGATTTTTTTTTCCTTTGAAAAGTTAAAGATGAAAATGTGAGACTTTTGCTTTAAAAACAGCATAAAAGAAGATGTGTGGCTATATAAATAATCTCACAGCTAAGTTAATCTAGAGAGATGGATCAAAATTGAATCTCTTAAAAGAAGTTGGTGAAAATGATATAAAAAGGTATCTATATTGTGAAACTTTGGCTTTAAAACAGCATAAAAGAAGATGTGTGGCTATATAAATAATCTCACAGCTAAATTAATCTGGAGGGATGGATCAAAATTGAATCTCTTAAAAAGAAAGTGGTAAAAATAATATAAAATGGTATTTATATATTTTTCTATTTGTACGATCATGAAGATGCAGTGCTAATCTTGCCATTTTGTTCTTTGAGATCCCACATCATGGGTTAAATTCACTGATCTATCTGTGAACTTATATACAAGCCTTTATTACACAAAAATGTCTGAGTCTAAAATCCAACCAGGCCTATTAAAGAATCATCATCTTTGAAGGGAGAGAGAAGAGGAAAGAAGAGAAGAAAGAAGATGTATAAAAGACATAAAACCAAACAGTTCATATTTATCAAAAGTGTTTGCAATAACTTTTAAAATGGTAGGAACAAGCCAAACCAACCAGTTAAAGCTATAAATAAGAGAACTGTCTGATATTTGAACCTGGGACATTAATAAGAACTGAAAATGGATCGGGTAACTTTGAAATTTGATTAACAAATTTTTTTATTATTAAAAGTAAACTTTGATTTCTATAGTCAAGCATTTTTTTTCCTTTTTGATACATAAATATGTATTATGATCAATATTGCATAACATTACACACACACAATTTAAAATTCATTAAACTTAATTTTTCATTATCTTTTGATATTTTTTTTATACATTGTAATGCTAAATTTTTTTTTATTATTGTTATTTACCCATTGTGACAATTGAGCAACTTCTCTCTTTGCATATATTAAATTTGATAAAATTTATTTTTGCTCAAGGTTTCAACAATCAATATTTTTTTTATATATATGGTTTATGTATCAATGCATAATATAAAGGGATACATTTTAAGATATATGTTGACTTGACATATCACAGGATGTGTGCATATGTGACTGCTTATACCAACCAGTCAAAATAGATTAGACATAGTTTTTTTAAAGTAGCAAATTAAAAAGCAGGGTTTCACACATGTATGAAAGTAAAAAAATAACACACACATTGCATTATAAATTTTCCTTTGTGACATATAATAAGTAGAGAAAATATTGGGAAGTCTATAAATGGTTTCATGGTGATCATTATTACTCTATTAATACTCCAACTTTAGGCTTAAATAACAAACAACTCATTAATAAGTTTAGACATTGGTCCCTTGAACCTAAATATTTTGATTTCCTTGTTAAAACTAACCTTGAAGCATTACCCACTTTATATTTCTACAGATATAAAAGAAATTGCAAAGGTATGGATGAATACTGCAATCTTTGCCATAAAGACACTGAAAATCAGCATCACATATTCTTTGAATGCACCTGCTTTGATAATATTCGGAGAGCTATTCCTCTATTATTTAAAAATTCTAAAGTTAAAATTAACACACTTTTTCAAAGTTTCAAACAAGGTATATATGCTAATATCCATGCCAGCACATTTGTCCTATTTGCACTATGGTGTACTTGATGCACTTTTTTTATACAACAACCCAAGAAGACATCTAAATACCTTTTGGAATAAACTTAAAAGTATTAAAGAAAGAGACATGAAACTTGTCTCTGACTCTATATATAATACAACATGGAACCTATTAAATCTTCAATGAACTACATGCAGATTGTGATCGTACCTTAATGGAATATTTAAACACTGTTTCTTCCATTGTCACCACAGAACATTGATAAAAATCTATTGTTTTTGAACTAGATGGTTATCATAAACTCTAATATCTAAATCTGTAATCTAAAAGTTTGTAATGCATGATATTTAATTGCTAAAATGTACATCTTTTATAATGTAAATATGAAACTATGTATGCCTAATGTAAAACTGTAAACAGATGTAACCTTTCAGTTAATAAAGTCCTTTGAAAGTAGTAGTAGTAGTAGTAGTAGTAGTAGTAGTAGTAGTAGTAGCAGTAGTAGTAGTAGTAGTAGTAGTAGTAGTAGTAGTAGTAGTAATAGTAGTAGTAGTAGTAGTAGTAATAGTAATAATAATAATAATAATAATAATAATAATAATAATAATAATAATAATAATAATAATAATAATAATAATAATAATAATAATAATAATAATAATAATAATAATAATAATAATAATAATAATAATAATAATAATAATAATAATAATAATAATAATAATAATAATAATAATAATAATAATAATAATAATAATAATAATAATAATAATAATAATAATAATAATAATAATAATAATAATAATAATAATAATAATAATAATAATAAATAATAATAATAATAATAATAATAATAATAATAATAATAATAATAAAGAAAATAATAATATATAAAAGTTCAGAGAAAAAAAAGTTTCATATCATATTCAACAGTAGTAAAGACAATTTTTAATGCAATATATGGAAGAAATATAAAAAATTAAAATGGAAAAGCAAATATAATTACATAAATATACCTAAAGTAAGGATAATATTGAAAAGAAAACATTAATACTTTACAAATTGATTGCAGGTATTTTATATAAGATAATTAAATTAAAAAAACAATAGATGAAGAAACAAAGAAGCATAGCAGAGCAATAAATTGGAAAAATGCCTAGCATGATTTAGTGAGATGGTAAAATGGCAAGTCAAAAGTCTATTCATCATGGGCTAGTTCTACTATTTCTAGTGTTTGAATTTTTAATAAATTTGCAAGAAAGAAAGCACTTGATTATTTTTTAATGGAAATGATAAATATGAGGAAGTAAAAGCATTTTCTAAATATTGGTCATAAGATAAATTGTAAAAAAGCATAGGAGCTATAAAATATGTTTAAAATATTTTTAAAATGTCATATAAAAATGATATATTTACAAAAATATTGTCAAGGTGTTGTAAAGGGTAGCTTACAATGCAAATATTCCTAAGAAGATTGGCCTACTTATTGAACTCAATCCATTTGGAATTTGTATTAATAATGATAAGATTATTTGTTTGTTATTATTACATATATACATATAATGCACAATAAATTATTATTTTATTATAAAATAAAATAA
This sequence comes from Epiperipatus broadwayi, assembly GCA_028023455.1. Taxonomy (NCBI): domain Eukaryota; kingdom Metazoa; phylum Onychophora; class Udeonychophora; order Euonychophora; family Peripatidae; genus Epiperipatus; species Epiperipatus broadwayi. The sequence goes on from JAQFVV010012586.1 coordinate 905,410, forward strand.
GATCCAATATTTTAGAAAGTAATATTGTATATATATAAAATTTGCTTAATAAACTGTAATGTATATATTTTTTTAAAAATTAAAATTGAATATTAATTTATAAACAAATGATTTTGGGATAGCCTGGGGTTAAGTTAGGTGGCCGTGTGTGAAAATAAAACTGATTTTATTATTTTATTTTTTTATCTGTAATAAACGAAATGTATTTAAACAATAGGCAGTTAAAAATCTAAATGTATTTAAACAATAGACAGTTAAAAATCTCAGCGTTTCAGGAGATCTACACACGAACTGTATAAAAACAGAAACTTTTTACAAATTGTTCTTCTTGTCAATAATATAGCAGCTATAACAATAAACAGCAGTTAAACTAAAATTTCAAACACTGAAATGGATTTTTGTCTTTTCTTTTATTTAAATCATAAAAATTTTTAAAAGTCAAATGCTGCAACTAAAATTTTGCCAAATTCAGAAGAAAGAAAGTGAAATAAGAAGTAAGAAGGTACCCACGTTTTCTATAATACAACTTTTTTGTTGTGCTACAAATGCAGGCCGCTATGTCACGTCACAGTACAGCATGTATGTCGCAAAGCAGCAAATACATTTTCCGAATTTGCACAATTTATAAAATAATTACAGCTTGATGAGAGAGTTTGTATTTGAATTGTATTGAAATGTTGTTTTCATTGGATTTTTTTTTATTTTAAACTATTGAAATGTTCAGATTTTTTAAAGCAATAATTATAAGACTTTTTCCAATGTACTGTATTGAACTTTTATTTGGGAAAATGTTAAATATCTATGTTTTTATTGAGTTGCAATTAGGTAATGTGTCAAGTCATGTACTGTTAATAACATTCCATGAGACCAAGAAGATTCTACTGTCTGTATATTTTTGAAGTACAAAAGAGCGGTACAAAAAAAAATATCCAGTAAGAAAAGTCCAAATATACAGGGTTTTTTTTTTGTAAATTTCATAAAAAGCAAATATTATAAACATGTTTAATGAGTAAAGAAGACATTTGTATGTGTTTGTTGTTGTTTAAAAAAGTTTTAGTTTCTTTCTTTTGTCTGAGTACGGTTACGATTTTGAATTTTTTTATTTTAGCATTACAAACAACAGAACACTAACCCTAAAACTAACCCTAACCCTAAACCTAACCCTAAACTAACCCTAAAACTAACCGTAACAACTTTTACTTTTATTATGATTATTATTTTTTAGTTAAACAACAACAAAAAAAGTTATAACACAAATACAAAAATATCCGATAGAAAATTGATAAAAAAAAAGCCGTAACACAAGTAAAAAAATATCCGATAGAAAATTGATAAAACCGAACACAATTTAAAAAGTATATGATATAAAAAACATGAATCAAATTGTAATTTGTTGATTTTATTTTACATTTATTATTATCATTTAAATTGTATACATTAATAAAAAATAATATTTAAAAAAGACGATTTTGTTTTGTTTTTATTTTCGCATTACAAAAAAGCACTGAAAAATTATTAAAATCAACGGCCCATGAATGTTCATATTTTATAGTTTTAGCATGAAAATGGCTCCATCCAACGGCATCTTTAGCTATAAGACAAGCACCAGTAAGAATAATTGATAAATTTTGAAATAATTAAAGCATGTTTTGAAAGTTGTTGGAGTAATTTTTAATATTTTAAATCTTTTCAAAAAGAATAACGAAAATTAATCTGCTCAAAATTGGAAAAAGAAAAAAATGAAATAATTTTCTTTATATATATATATATATATATATATATATATATATATATATATATACGTAAAGTGCTTCTATATTATCCAGTATAAATTTATGATTACAAATAATTATTGAATTGTACTTTAATATGAATACCCACTAAAGCAAAACATGCTATTGTACATCATGTTATTTTCTAAAAGCTGCATTAAACCTCTATTTATTTATTTTTTTCTACTTTATTGTAAAGCACACAAGAGGATGTCTGTAATCCAAAGTAAACAAGCATTGGAATATTTAATGGTGAATCAATTAAGGATCAAGGTGTTTATCATACACAACTACAGGGGACACCATTGTACCTATCTATCCTTGCTAAGGAAAATAATTTACTAAGTGAAACTGCTTTTGGAGAACAACATGCCTAACTATCAACTACTACTTCTATTAGGATGATTTTTATGAACTTTGTTCCAATTACAATTTTTAATCAAAAAATTAATATTGTAAATTTTTTTTTTATTTTTTTTTATTCTTGTTGTCTATGTTGTATTTTCACATTCTGATGCTGAAGCCTCATTTTTCAGAATTAGCAAAAAAGAAAAGGGGGAATTATTCACTTAAATATTATTTTATTTTTATTGTAAATAAAATTTAGGTTAATCCATCTGCTTCACCTCAGGTTATCCACATAAATAGTAAGGTAAGATTCTCTACATTTATTTTTATAGATTAAATTGCAACACTTGATACAGAATACATATTATATGTTTTATTTTGTTGATTAACATTGTATATATATATTTCCAGTATGATTAACTAATCAACTAGTATTAATTTCTATTTCTACCATATATATAAATTGGGGGAAACTTAAGTTAAATAGATTGTTAAAATCAGTAAATATATAATTTAACTAGCCAGCATCTCAATTATCTTAAATTATTAAAGTTTATTTTTCTATATAATTATGATTTGTAAAGAATGAGTGACATAGATGGATTTCTACCATGGGATATAAGTGTTGGATCAGGAGAATCATTAGTTAATAAAATGGTAGAGATTCACATGTGACACATGTATATATTATTTTTTTATCATTACTATTGTTATTATACTTTATGTTGTTTATTAGTGTTAATAAATGTTTAAGAGTTTATATTATTCCAGTCTCCGGTTTATTGAATTGTCCTGACATACCACAGTTTATAAACAATTATGCATGCACACACATCTATTTTTCTTGTCATATAAAAGCTTTAAAGTAAAGCAAATATAATAAATGCTAGTTGTAACCTATATATAGGTTCAGCAGTTGCTCTGTGTATCCATTCATACCTGATGGGAGTCAAAAGCAATATTCTCTCTGGGCTTGAATATTAGGGCATAACAGAATCGGAAAGGAGTGAAAGTAGATGAACTAACCTAAATTGCATTTGATATTATTAAATAGGGATAGAGCTAGTCGATTAAAGTGCATGCAATCATTGGTTAAGAATTTCATGAAGTTTGCCTTACCATTCTACCTTTAAGACCCAAAGACCGACCATAGTTAGATGCAACTTTTTCCTTTTCCAAGCCTGGTAGGTCTCTGCAGACTGTGTCATCAGGGGAAATAAATTAGGGCACATTAAGTCATAGTCTCCAGATTGCTATATCTGCATATTATCACAGTCCACAAGTTATTTTCCCATCTGTTACATCTGGTGTGTGGACAAGTGCGAATCGAGACGTAGTCTTTCGTCCATTACAGTGTGAATTGATTTTTATTATTATAATTGAAAAAATAAATAAATAAATTTGAAGCACTAAAATGTAAGAATATGTAATGGAACCAGAAAAATTTAGTGTGTAACGTTTTCATTTATAATTATTTAATTAGAAAACTTCTTGCTTAGGGTAGTAGCCAATAAGTGTTAATTACCTGAGGCTAACAATGATGATAAATCTGTCAGGTTATGGCATTCAAAAATATATGTTAGTAACAATTATTTAAATTTGAAATAGATTTTAATAATTTATGTAATAAAAATATATGTTTATTTTATCATTTAGATACTATATGATTTATGTTATATATTTTATAGAACTATGTATGTGTAATAATTATTACAATTTGTAAGAAAAAAGAGGAAATAAGAAAAAAAATGAATTATACAGGATTGTCTAAGTGTTGGCTGGTTTCTAATGGTCATATATATATATATATATATATATATATATATATATATATATATATATATATATATATATATATATATATATATCACTGATCTTATATTCTTTCTGTTAATTGTTCTGTCATGCTCCTTATTTCTTTCAATGGCAATTTTTTCTGTCTGACCCATATATATATATATATATATATATATATATATATATGATAATGCAAGGATCATAATTAATTTTACAAATCAACTCCAACCTATGTTTAATTTTACCCATTCTTTTTGCCTTATAAATACATTTCTCTAAAAATTTACTATCGCCCCATCTTATTTTAATATCATCAGGTAATTTTTATTTTATCAATGTCTTACATAAATGTTTTCAGTACATCACATCACATATGCTTTTGTAGAAACCTTGCATCTTGATAAGAATCCAATAAGGAATAAAAGCCAGGTTGATGTATTAAATAATTTTTTTCTTTATAGTGAGTTGCCTGTTTCAGTTTTGTTTTAAATTTATTATTTTAAATGTTTAATTCATTTTATAATATTTATTACCCTGTTTATGACTCATGTGATCTATATGAAATATTGGTATATAATTTTGAAACAATAAATTACATATGGATAAACCTGGATAATACATATATATAAATCTGTAGTCAAGTTGTAATTTTTAGAATCTATATAAGTATATTACACCATTAATACTGGTAAGATTTCATCTTTATTGTTAAAATGAGGTTGCTTTGACAACAGTTTGTAATTGTTGATTGTTATTGATACTGGGATCATCTAAGTGTTGTCAGGTTATATATATATATATTCATTGCCCAGTTGATGGCCAGTGTGATCCAACCAAAATTTTTATATATTTATATAATAAATCTTACATAGAGGAATGCAGATAATATATATGCATGTATTTGTGGTAGTTAATAACTTATATTTTAAATATATTGATTATTAAAATTAAAAATAATCAATTTAAAATAAAATTGAAATAGACAATTCACTATAAATTATTGTTTATTAAAGATGCTTGGACATTTATCGAAAAAAGTTTGATGCCAATTTTTGAAAATCTCATATATAAGGTTACTGAATCTTATATATAAAGTAAAAGAAGATTGATTCATGGGTTTTCAGACTCAACTGTTGCATATAAAAATGTGTTAGCATATTTATGGGAAGAATATTTTTGAGATAGTTTTTAAATTAGATATTAGAAATTATTTTATATATGCTTGTAATTTATTTATTGTTAGATCATCAGTTATAAATAAAAATCTTTTTATTAAAATTAAGTGAAGTTGACATTTCAAAATGAACTTTTCTTTCAGAAGAAATTGAAAATATTTTGGTTTAAAATTATGGGGAAAAATAATAGGATAGCTTGTAAAATATTTATAAAACCCTTATCAATAGAAGTATTTATATATACTTCTCAAATGTTCCTATTATGTATAGCAAATTGATTTAAATTTAGAACATTTTTATTTTAAAACAAATTGTTATAGAAATTTCAAAGTAATCAGTGATTTAACCTTAAAATATGTTAATGAATTATTGAATATCAAATATAAAAATAAAGATATTTAAATATATTACTTAAGTTTAATCTTTAGTGTCTATAAAACATATTAGACTATAGAGAAAGGTAGTATCATCTTTTTATTAAGGAAGTTGGTTGCCTTGACTACAGATTGAGATTGCTGATAGCTTAAGGGGTAAATGTTATCATCTTCTTATATAAACCTATTAAAGCTTTGAGTAATTGGTTTTATTGTCTTAGTATTATATACGTTTTCACTTTGAGAGGAAAATAAAAGTGTTGAAGAAAATATTAATGTTATTGCTATATATAAATAATAGAATGTATGGGTTCATTACGTCAGTTGTTTCTTTTTATTTTATTATTCCATTTATTATTATACCAGGTACTGTTCTATTAGATTCTGCTAGACACTTGATGGAATTATTGCTATGCAAAAACACATAAATATATTGTTACCAGGTTCACCCTGTTATTTGTGAAAAAATAATAATCCTACAGGCTAACGTAATTCATTTATTTCCTTAATAAATTTACTGGAACAATTTTATGTAAACATACATTATTGCAAATATTCTATTATAGTAGAGTTTCCTGTGTATGCCAATGCTGGCTGACAAAACCATCATCTTACCCCCTCCCTGCAAACTATACAAAGTCTACTAGCATTGCTTGAGAGATAACTAACTACATCATGGTTGAAAAAAATGCTGATAATGCTTTAATTACTGAACTGTCTTTTACTTTTTTGGGTCAAGAACAATTTCACACTACAAAAAATTTAAAAACCTTTAACCACAAGTGGCCAAAAATTTCACCTTAGTCCTGTGATGTAGGGCAGATGGTATGCCCATCCCCATTTGCAAGAATTAAAACTATATTAATTGATGTACCTTATTGCAAAGATTCTATTAGAGTACAATTAATTAATTAATTTCCTGTGTATGCTGGCTTCTGTGAATTGCAGTTGTCCCAATTTCAAACTGTCTGTTTTCAAAACAGTCATTTTATTTGTCATGAATGTATTCTCATGCAAACATGACTTTTTGCATGAACTGATTGAAATCTTGCTTGGACATACTCTTTCTGAATTTGTTGAAGGTTCCACATTGAGGAGGGAAGTGTGGTAATGGTTTGACAACTATTAGCAGGTAATAGTAGGTCAGATGACTTGTAAGATAATTCCTTTGACATGCATATTTGAAGAGTTGTGGCAGGTTGAAGTTCAGACACCCTCACATGATACTGTAGCAAACTTTGAACTGTGAGCATTGGAATAAAGTGTTTAACACAAAGTAGGCCTGTGCTTTTAGCATAGAAATAATGCCATCAGCAACAGTGGCCACATTTAAATGGCCTCAATCTGTGATAGGCCTAGAAAATGGCAGCTTCATAAATGGGATCATTATGTGCTTTTGCATATAAATAGTGCTATCAAGTGGCTGACAAGATCTAATGGAACAGTATCTTGTACTATATACTGATAATTTAATTATTATTAAAAATGTTATTGATAAAATCAATAAATATAATACTATATATAAATTGATATGTAAATGTGATTTAAGTTACATTGGTGAATCAAAATGTGTATTAAAAAAATTTATAAACTATATTATAGTTAAACATAAATTTGTGTTTAAAGAATATTATTTGCAATAAAAGTTTTTGTTTTGACAATGTTTCTTTTCATATGGAAAGAATTGAGGAAAAGAAATTTGAAAGGGGTATGTTTTACAAATGTGATGGATAATTTATTAAATGAGGAATAAAACTGAATAAATATATACAAATTATAAAATATTGGCAATTAGTGTTGAAACACTAATAATGTATTATTTTAATGAGATTTATGTTTAGATTTTAACTTTAAGTGCTTTTGAAAATGGTAGTCATACAATAACCTAGTTATTATTTATTTATATGTTGTTTATACTGGAGAATATGATTACTTCTAATGTTTTGTTTTATTATATATTATTGCATGTGATATTATTGTATTTTGACTATAATAGTATTTACTTTTATATCGCTTTGAATTTCCACTATTATTCTGATAATTTTTCAATTAGCTCTTTTTTTCTTTTTAAAGTGTTCTCAATAATAATATTGTAATGGTCACACCTGCTATCACAAAATAATGATCTAAACTTCAAATAAATTTTTTGTAGTATATATGGGTGACAATAGTTATCAAAATGGTACATAGCCATCCACTACCATTTTTATAGCAACCTTTAACATGCAAAGATAAATCTACTCCAGTCTCTGTATTTTAAATAACTTTCCCCAATTATATATATTTCTACTAATGTTGGAGTGCCTCTTTAAAATAAAATTACCAAGTGATCAAAATATTTTACTTCCTATGTTTTTCTTATCTGCAATACTAAATGAATACTTTTTAGAAAACTCTATGTATTCCAAGCATTAAATAACAAACTATAGACAGACTGAACCTTTATCCAATAGTTTACTCTGTAAATCAGTTTACAATTAGGTTCAGTTGAACTAAAGAGCAAAATAAAATAATATTTTACCAGTTAATATGGATTATAAGTAATAATACTGATAATAATTATAATAACACTTGTATAAAAAACATCTTACTCAAGTAAAAACTTGAAATACCTCTTGCATATCTAAAATAATCGATTAAGTTTAATGTAACCCCTTAGACATTCATAATAAATCCTTCAGAGACTTAGACTGAGATCTATTGATTTGTCTTTGGATAGCTAAATTTAATGATATAAAATAATATAATAAAATATTGCATCATAAAAAGGCCTTATTACCTTATTACTTATGATAATTAATGATATTGATACTTAATTACAATAATTCTAACCTATTGCATGACAAAATATTTCATCACCTAACTAAAAGTCTGGCTAGAGGTCTTCTGTTTACTTTTTCTTATATCAGTTGTTTTTATTAATCTAGGCCTTGCTTTTGTCATGTTTACAAAATGATATGCATCATATGACCAGCATAGTACATTTGTTTGAAAGAGAAAATAATGGAATGGGCTTTTTAAACTCCCATTATCTCTTCATACAGAGTAATAATACAACAAAAATAAAGAGATCATATCCTGTAAACATTAATAAACTTTTTTTTAAATATAAAGTCATTTAAGCCAATAATTTTACCTCTATGATAACCATGATTGTTCATTTTATAAGGTTTATGACAAAAAATATATTTCAAATCATCTTACTCTTCAACTACAGCTTTTTTAGTATATCCTTTTGATTGGGCAAAAAAATCACATCCCTAAAATACATAAAACTATTCAGACATTCCTGTTATTATCTTGTTTCTCACTGTTATTAATTTGAATATATATATATATATATATATATATATATATATATATATATATATATATATATATATATATATATATATATATATATATATATATATATATATATATATATATATATATATATATATATATATATATATATACATAAATCAAGTAATCCTTTACATATCATTATTTGCTATATTATAGATTCAGGTGGTGTGGCAATGGATTATAAATATCTATTGCTAAAAATCATTGAGACTATTTGGTAGTACAGGTTGTAGTATGCCAGCATACAAACAATTAGTGTATTTGGATTTCAAACAAATTTCACAATATCTGAGTCTATTCAATATGGAAGCATACATAGCAAGTCAATAGAATAGTCTGCACACAATGTGTACCACCTTTTTGTATTCATAATGTCCATAGACAGTGAATATAAAAATCAATTTATTTATCATGCAAGAAGGTATGACAATTCTCTCTGATTGGTCATTGTTTTCTGCAGGTTTGTAATGCAATAAACCTTAAAATAGCTATATCTTAATATAGATTTATTATCAATCATTCCTTTGATCATTCTATATTCTATCTTATATTAATAACATGACTTCATTTCGAATCTTTGATTTGTAACTTTTCTAAATTACCAACTCTTAGAAAGTCAGCCAAGATGAAAATATTATCTGTGTTTCAATAGTATTGTTCTATCTTAAGCAGATGCTTATTCAGAATATCAACTAAGACATTGTTTGGTCCTTTGCAGTATTGTATCTAGTAACTGAACTGTTCAAGAAATAGCTCCACCTGATGAGTGTTTCACTGTTCAGATAAGTCTTTTTAATCAGCTATAGACTCTTATTGCCAATAATGATTATTCTGTTGAAGTTGTGGAAAGGCAACAGCAAAGCTTTTTTTTTCCATGGTGGCATCATGCAATTTCACACCTTTCAATACCCTACTGAGAAAATATAAGACATGATTTCTGATCATGATCTAGTTGGAATAAATCACCCCTATATCATATCCAGTATTGTCTCTTTGTATGTAAAATATCTCTTCAAAGTTTAAATAGTACAAAATAATAGAATCTTACATTTTTTCATTTTTATTCTATTCAATTCTATTGCATCGTTATCTTCTATTTTCATCATTCATCTTTCTTTAGCAATTTTGACAAATGTGTCATAAGCAAAAGTCTTATAGAACTGTAATAAAAATTACAGACACTAAAGAAAGAATGCAATTGCTTCCTATTTTCTGGTAAATGGGACTAACCTTATCAAGATGCAATATTACTCCATCAATATCTACTATTTTATCCAAAAAAAGACAATTTTAACAGCTACTTTGCTCTTTTTAAAATAAATTTTTATAAATTTTTTCCCTTTCACTTTTTTAAAAATATATTTAAATGATAAAGATGCTCCAAGATATTTTCTGAAGCAGTAACTACTACAGCATCTATATAGATGGTAATAATACTATTAACTCTATCTGATAGAACACTATCTAAACACTGGATTAAACTTACTCTGATGTTTATTAATCCAAAAGGGGTATCCTTTAAAATATATAAAAATAACCTTCATATTTAAAAGCTATATAGTTTTGATCATTATCATGTAACTATATTTATCAATAACTAGCTGTTAAAACTACAGTTGTAATATTTTTACCTCTAAAAAGAATTAACCCTTGACCATTAGTAGGGACATCACATTCTGGAATCATTAACAATAACTTCATATTTAAGCATATATGGACAGATATATTATTCTTACATATGACCATTAATGGATTATTATAAGCTGAGATGCATTTTCAGATGATTTTCCATTCAATCATCTACTTAATTTATTTTTGTATATCAGAACTAAACTGATGAGGAATGGGATAAGTTTTGCATTGAGATGGTATGTTGTCCTTTAAATGTATCCTATATAGTATCCCTCAATTATACCAGGCTTTCTGAAAAGTACATCTTTATAAACAGTTTAGCAATTGAAATAAATTTTCTTTACAATCAGCATTTAATTCATTAGATTCCAATTTTTTAATTTTTAAATCCAATTCTGTGAATATGTTTTGAATAGATAGAAAATTATAATTCTGGATAGGTATATCATACTACTAAAAGTATTTTTTTCCACAAATTAACTGTTGATTAATATATTCAATTATGCACCCAAACTTATTTATGAAATCCAAATCTATAATAATTTTATGAATAAGTCCAACCATAATTAGAAAAGTTTGTTCAAAATTAATATGATTAAATTGCATAGTCAACCAAATCTATTAAGCAGACAATTTATCTTTGCAACCATTAGCAAAGAACTTGTGATTGTCTTAATAGTAATACAAGAATTTGAAAATCTATTTCAATAATTTTAACACCAATTCTCTGAGATAATGGAGATTTAACTTTCTGTATCCAATAATGCTTTTACAGATAACCCATGAGCAATTATATTAATTCCTGGTCAGATATTATGTATACAACTTTCACATTGGATATTAAATCCATCATCTTCAACCTCTTCAATGAACTCATATAGCTCAATGTTATTGCTCCCCAAATTAATAATTTTAGGCTCCTCCAGTGAAGAATGTTCCAACAAAGCCCATCCTAGTTTAATAACCAAGATTTAGGTCTAGAGCCTAGCATTTTTACAACTGTATTCTTTGAATTGCTAACAGGATAATTTCTTACATCACAGGCAATTCTTTTTAATCTGCAAGCATTTCTACTGTTATTAGACATTTTTCCACTTAAATAAAATGTCCTTTTATTACTATGAGGTCTATAGATTCTCTTATTTCTACATCTTTGATTTTGTTCTAATTATAGATGGAATACATTGTAAGTACTATTTCCCTTCTAATCTTATATCTACTTTTAAAAGCATCTCACTTATCTATAGAGCATCTAATATTTGTAATACTTTTCAACCAAGGGTCTATTTGCAGTTATTATCATCTGCTCAATATGTTTTGGTAAGTTTTGCCTTATTATCCAAATCATCTGATTTACCAATAATGGAAATGCAGTCAACATTTTCAGTTTATCTGCCATCCTTTGAAAAAATGGATATAGTTTCCTGAGTTGTGAGTGTATCTATCATCAGTCATCTGATATTTAATGTTATTCTGTTTATCTTCTACTCTATAATACTCCTTTTGTTCCTCCTCACTAAGTATTATTTTTGACATTTTATTTTCAATATCTAAAACCTGGATATTGAAACTTTCTTCCTGTACCTTCAAACATTTTTGTATTTCCTGGATAATTGCCTTGTTATTATCCTCGAATATGTCATGAATAACCTCTTCCTGTCTTTTGGTAATATTTTCCACTTCCCCTTGTTTTAGGTATTCACACCAACTACCTGTTTCCTCATTCTTGCTATAGTATTCTGGGTTTCTTTAAACATCTGCAATTTTTTCATTTCATTTTTAGATGTTCTCTGTCATTTCATTAGTTCTTGGTGCTCAGTATTTGACCTTATCTTAATTTCTTCAAGCTCTGCCTAATCTTAAAATCATGTTTTGTCCTTTTGAGCTTACTAACTCTTTTTAACATTTCCTTGCAATCCTCTTACATTGGCCTAATCATTTACATCTTTAAAACATTTTTGAAATTTTTGTGAGTTAAAAATCTAGTTTATTTACAAACTTTTAGATTCATTCTTCAATTCTTCAAATCTAGCATTATATCCTACTTCATATTGCTTCCATTAACTATCTAAATCATATCTAAATTCTTCAAATCTTGCATTTGAAGCAGTAAATTTATAGTTGAATTCATCCCTTAATATGTCAAAGTTTTTATTAGAGTCATCCTTCTTTATCCATCAGAACTTCTAACTTTTTGTTTAAACCCTGTAACTGATTGTGAATTATATTTACAACATATAAACTCAAGGTTATAGACTGTACTTCCTGACAAGTGACCTCCATAGTTATACTTAACAAATGAATATATATATACAAAATTTGTCTACTCAGCTATTACAAACAATATAAAAATATTTATATGAACAAATATTTTATTATTGATGTCTAACACACATACATTTACAAGTGTTCAAATAAAAAAATATACATAATTTATTTTTACTTTGATAAGATCATTAATTATATTATTTAAAATACCCAATGATGTTTTTTTTAAATATCAGAGAGATTTATTACATTGTATTTTTAATTTATATAAATATTATATGCAAAAATTTTCTGAGCAATTAACACTAGCCTCAGGTACTAGTGTTGTAATCAAGCCATGTAGCTGAGTGTCAATTTATATTTATATTATGTATCAGTTCTTTAACTTGGTGATTTAATGACTTCTTTCATAACCTTCTGTGATTAAATGCTAAAGGAATCTTCAGTTTGTAGAGAATTATTTAAGACTATATATGTATAACATTAAAAGCCTAAAGCTAAATTAGTCAATAAATAAAAATTATTTTAATATTAAGAGTATATAAGAGGTAAATGGAATTGTGGGTAATTTTTAGTTTAAATATGTTGTTATTTTATAGCTATTTACACTTGAGAAGTCTGATTGTAGGGTTGTAGCAGTGAAAGCCATTGGTTGGATTTTAGAGTTTATGTGTTTTGGGTTAGGCTGGTTGAGTTGTGAATTTGGGATAATTTTGATTTTATATATATATATATATATATATATATATATATATATATATATATATATATATATATATATATATATATATATATATATATATATATATATATATATATATATGATCATGTTCTGTTGCACATTATTCTATTCAACTGATTAAGAGAAGAAGTGAATATGATAAAATTTATTATAAAAAAATAGAATATGTGAGATTATGCTATCTAAGTTTTGATTTAATTGATATAACTAATATTCAAGTAATTATAAATATTAAATATAAAATTTGTAATGATTAAAAAGTTATTGTAATATGTAGCTTATTATAATATGTAGCTCTAGCAATTAGTTAATAAGTATGCTCTTAAGAGAAAAAATGGGGTTTAGTTTATGCTTGGTTTTATAGAGAATGAAAAATTAAAAAGGTTAGATACAATATAAGATGGTGTATAGTTAATTTTCATTATTAAAAATTATAATCTAGTTAGTGGATTTATTATGCCATAATATCATTGTTAAATTAGTTTTTCAAATTGATAAATAATTTATTTAAGATATTATGTTATTATAGCTCAACAGATTTAAATAAAGTTAGCATATTTAAAATAAATATTAAAGTCAGTTAAATGCACAAATTAACTATTAAATAGAGTAAATTAGAAAGTATGGAGAGTAATTATCTATATGCATGAGTGTGAATGTATATGCATCTATGGTAGTACATTAAAATGGTATTTTTCTAAGTAAAGTTAATTTTAGTTTATTGATTTACTTAAAAATAAATGAATGATTAATTTGACATGGAAAGTGTTTAAATTTAATAAGTTAAGAGCTTCTTATAAATTAAAAGTGATAATTTAAAATAATAAATGTATTATTTATATTAGTTTTATCTTTTTATATTAATGAAATAATTAATAAAAGTAAAGTTTAACTTCTGGAAAATTTTAAATTATCACATGGTAATTAAAATATAGATCAATAGTATATAATTTTTAATTTAATTTCATGTTGTCATTTACATATTTTTAATAGAGGTCAGATTTTTAAAAGGTGAAGTTAATTAAAATGCCCATCAAAATAAAAGGCATAAAAATAAGTAATTTTTCAGTAGGCATGTTGATATGCTTGCTTTTTTGATTTAACTCTTCTTTTTCATTCCAAGAATCTTTAACCAGAAGACAGTAATAATTATTTCAATGTTATTTATTCTAAATTTAAAAGTGTTAACTTTTTCTAAACATTTATTATTTATTGAGTAACAATGCATCACTAGAAAGAAATAGAAAGGTTTCCTCACTAATAATATGGACATATTGAAAATATTTTTGAAGGATTATATTGTCATCTGATTACATTCTGATCTAAATATTACCTTTTGCAAAAATATATTGAAAAAGAATCGTATCTCATACTTTTTATGAGTAACATTAATGTAATTTCCTCAGTTTTCTAATATTAGATCAAAAGTAATTTTGAGGAATAATCTCCTTGTAAGATTATATTGTAATGCAAGTACTTTATAAGCAGGTTTTTTAGTACTAACATTTGTTATTGGTGAATGCTCTGTTCCTATTTGAAAAAAAAAGTTTTTGCAATTTAAGTTTCTGTAACTGTGAGAAATATTAATGGCATACTCGAGTTTACCCTTTTGCCATGTCTTCCTATTTATTACATATAATCCCACACTAAACATTGGGAAAAAATGATCTTACAAAAATGCATTAAAACCTTTTAAGCAGTTTGGATTCACAAATAAATCAAAGTATAATTTCATCATCTAAGATTTGTCTTAAATCATGATACCCTTTTTCAATGTTATATAAAAAAAATAGGGTATAAAATATAAAACTTTTATGAAGTTCCAAACAATTTTTTTCCAGATCCAACAATAATGCCAACTAAAATTGATGTTTTTGAATGCAACGGGAATTTTCCTCACAAATTTAAAATAACCCATGATTGAATTTAACAGCTATTAATATATGTAAGCATGGTCACACACAAACTATAACCCTTATAATTAATATTTGTCATATTAAAACTATGGCTGTAATGATGGATTTGAATGATTTAATATAAACATTGATAAATCTATTTTTAAATTAAAATTTACAGTTTTCTTTATGAAATAGTTTTTAACAAGGCTGTAAACCTTAGCAATGAGCGTCTGAAAAAATCGTCACTAGGGACCTCTGTAGGTCTTTAAAACACATGCTTACGCTATGAAGAAAAGAGAGAATCCTTTCTTTACTTCGACCTACTTTTATATATAAATAGGTGAAGCAGAAGTGTTTTGATCTAAGAGTGTGAAGCTATTAAATACTTCACTAATTAAGTCCACAATTCTTATAATACATTAATACTCGCGAAATCTTACGATTTACTACGAGTCAATGAAAAGATCTTATAGATCAAAACACTTCTGCTTCACCTATTTATATATAAAAGTAGGTCGAAGTAAAGAAAGGATTCTCTCTTTTCTTCATAGCGTAAGCATGTGTTTTAAAGACCTACAGAGGTCCCTAGTGACGATTTTTTCAGACGCTCATTGCTAAGGTTTACAGCCTTGTTAAAAACTATTACTGAAATAACAGTGAGCGTTTAATAAAATTTATAATTACAATTTTCTTTATGATATTTTGTTAATAATTAAGCTATTTAAAAAATCCATATGGCAAATAAATATATATATATATATATATATATATAATCTTAAGTATACTTACTCATTGTCAGATGAAGCCTGTTCCACAAATACCAATCCTAAAGTAAATTATAAATATGAGTGTTTATTTTACTCAATATATTGTTTGTAAAGCATCATAATACATTTTTTCTATATATAAAAATTTACATTGTAGGGTTGTGTGTGTGCATATATATATACTATTAAGTAGAAAATCTGAAATTTTCAGACATCTATATGTCTTGAAATCCAGCTGTCTAATTTAAAGTCATTTGGAACTGACCTAATTTCAGATATCCATATATTAATAGCCTTGACAATATAACATCACTAAAGCCTCAAAAGCCAAACTATAATAATAAGGAAAAACAAAGCATACATCATGTGACTAATTAGCTTGTATTTACAAATGTAATATAATATTTATGCTAATAACTCTAAGTAAGATTTTTTTCAATAAAAGTCACAAGAGAAAGCATTTAAAATCTCTATCTAAAATTATTCCTATCCCCAAACCAGTTTTCAGCTAATGGATATTGTCAGTGAGGCACTAAAACATTCAGACACTAGATCCAAATGCAAACTCATGCCCAGCATTTATTGAATAATCAGTTCAATTTATCAATTCACAACAATAACAACAATAATAACCACAATTCTTATATTCAAAATGATCTATTGAAACCTTATAACTGACTTAATAGCCAACACTTTGGTCAAGACAAAATATATGTAATCTAAAATATATATGTACACTATAATGTTGTCAATCACTAACAATAAGTTCTATACAATTGTAATTATATGATATGAGATGATAATAGGTTAAGCTCAGAGTTAATAAATAATATACACAATAAAAAGAAGCCAAAAGAGTAATAATAGCAATTAATAAATATTATAAATATAATATACAACATTTAGAAAATGTTAAAAGGAGGAGAATTCTCAACTCCATCACAAATTACAGGGAGATTCTTAATATTGGAAGCATATATCATAGAATAGATAGGTTATATTAAGTCCTCTTCTTTCTAACATCTCTTTCCTCTACAGCACTTCTAATAATCATCATCAGCATCTTATTACACAATCAGATCCATATTTATCTCTTTTGATAAATAACAATATATTTCTTATTTTTTGTGCCACATTACTTCTTAAAATTAATTTTCTTTTGCAAATCAATTTATTTAATAGTAATTTCTGTAAATTAAAATCTTAAAGTTCTGTGATTAAAATTTTATAATACTGAAATTTACTATTTTTTTTTCATTTAAAGATTATTAGGCAATGAATGGAATCCTAGTAATAATATGGGAAGACAAGAGGATTCTTTTTTATTCCTGCATAAATACTATATCTTGGATTGAAGAGGAAAGTATTCATTTATTTAACACTCTCAAAAGGCGCGTGCTCAATTAGCTTGAAAGGCTGATATTTGAATGTAATATAATTGTAAACACGGTGCTAGATCAAATAATTGCTTATTTACTCATAATTAAGTTTCAGTAAGAAAGACGTTTAGTAAATTCTAAACAATTTCACCGATGTCATTCAATCAAAAAACATCGTAAATAGTAATTTAAAGTGAGAATTCTACTCACGCTCTCCTCAACAGTTCTTCAGATTTGCTCATATAAAAGAATTTGAGTCATGGGAATAAGAGGATCCTTTTTATTCCTGCATAAATACTATATCTTGGATTAAAGAGGAAAGTATTCATTTATTTAACACTCTCAAAAGGCGCGTGCTCAATTAGCTTGAAAGGCTGATATTTGAATGTAATATTACATTTTAAAAAAAAAAATGTTTTACTTAAAATAAATTCAAGTATATAGGATTTGAACTCAGTTTTTCAAGCACCCTTAAACTATCCACACTATCTCATACAACTGATACACATACCAGACATGTGTAGAAAAGATAAATAATCACCAATATTCGTATTTCATGCTAAACCAGCATTCATCAGTTGGTCCAGATTATCATCTCCCACACATATACATAATCAGTGCTCAGTTTATATTAAGATAGCAAATTTTCATACTTTAATGAACAGGCTCCAATCCACTCCATCCTCCGACTCTTCAGTCATCCATATCATTGAAAATCTGATGATGAAATCTCAAATCCCATGCTGATGCTAATATTATTCCACATGTGTGTGGTTATGTGTATCAGTTGTATGAGATAGCGTGGATAGTTGAAGGTGCTTGAAAATCTGAGTTCAAATCCTCTATACTTACATTTAAGCTGAAGAGTGCCTGATTTTTAAATATTTAAAATAAATACATGAAATACTCTTAATTTGTAATAAAAGAATATATCAAGATAGTATTCTGGTATAATGAGAGGATAAGGGATTTTATGACCACTCAGGATCCTATACTAATAACCCTTACTAAATCTTTTTTATGGATTTGAAATAAATAATTTCATTATTTACATTCATGATGTATAATCAAAGCAATAATCTTCTGAATAAAAGAAAATAATTTTTACAAACGCAGTCATCTTTTAAGAAATACACTTGATTAAAGTGATGATTTAATAATTAAGAAAATGAATAATTTATTTTTAGATTCTTTCTTAACATCTACAAACCAATTTGAACAAAGTGATTATTATATTGAATTTTATATGTTTATGTACTCTTAATATTTAATATAAAAGATAACTTCATAATAGATTTAATAGTATTAAGATTTCTAGACAATATGTGTAGATGATGATAGAAAAATTAGGAAACCAAAATTAACAATAAAAGCAACATTTATTTTAACAATAAAGACATTAATCAGATAACAACTTTGGAAATCTACAATATCGCAAAATGAATTATTTTAAGATTCTACAGTACAATTCACTGCAGCAGAGAAATGTGATTTTTAAAGTTTACAGATAAATTAAATTGACATATTAAATAATAATGAAAAATATTGTCTACTAATGGATACCTTTCTCTATATTAACAATATAAAAGAAGTTTACTATTCTTACAATACAATCATATAATTCTGTTATCCCCAAACTGAGTATATTTAACCCTTAAATAGCAGTTACTAATCCAGTAGTGGAATAAATGTTGAAAGAGATGTATATCACCTATTGAGGCCCAAAATTACAATTTTTAATTTTTAAAATAATTTTTTATCAGATTTATACCCTATAATGCTTGTAAAGCACAAAAAATAGACCTACACATCAAGAACTATCAAAACTCTACACTCAGAATATTAAAGAATGCAAACAGAAGAGAAAGATGATGTTCCTCAGCATTAACTACAATATCAAATGCCAAAAATAAAGTAATTGTGGTACTCTGCAGATGACTTTATACAAAATACATGATACAATAAATCTGCAATAAAGTGGCAAGATGAACTCAAAAGGTAGTACCTACATTTTAGGGCAATAAATAATCTAGGACAGTCTCTAAATATAAGAATGACAAAAATGAACCAAAAAAAAAACATCATAGGAACAATAATAATTACCTTAACCAAATCATTTCATGCTTAATATGAGACACAAAAAGTTTCATTCATGAAATATATTACAATATTAAGAGAAAGACACAGTAACAATCTCTTTCCAAACATATACTAGCAAAATAAATATCCACAAGAGAGAGACAAAGTGCAATATCTTAGAAACATACAAAACAATAGCAAGATAAGACTACAATAAAAACAAGAGAGTCTAATTTTACCATATCATAAATAATACAACAGCAATGAACTAATGTTGTATGACTGATAATGTAAAAATTATTTGCCAAATCTGACTTAATAAAAGCAGGGCCTAAAATGAGCAATAACAATATACACCACTACCAACTTGTTCAGCATTAACATATACATTCAAATAAATAAATAACTCATGATAAGGGATAACTAACACTTTAAAAAGATAAAGTAATGAAAAGGTAAATAGTCTGCAAATGTCTAATAATTCACTTTACAAATAATTCATAAAATGTTAGCAGATAAAATAGGTAAAATAAATAAAATAAAAATATATGATAAATTACAATAGCATAATATTGAAACTTATACCCAGTTAATAAAAATAAATAAAAAGTCTACATCCTGGATGTTCTACTATTTAACAGGATCCTCTGTAATTACCATTCTGCAAATAGTAAAATGTTGTCCAACTCGCTAAAGCACAGCAAATTAAAATTACATATACAGCATTCAGATGCTATCAATAAGCAATAGATTTCTTATATGAGTGTCAGCAAAAATAAACACTTATGGCCATTCAGAATCATGAAGAATATTTTTTAAAATAAAGAATATAATAACAATGATGCATTTTTAATATTTTAAAATATATCATTACTTATTATTTCTTTTAAAAATATGTATTAAAAATAAAATTCAAAGCGAATTTATTCTTTTGATATAATCAGTTTCCATCGTAGAGTAGATTTTAAAATTTATAATTCTAATGATGAGGGGGGGGGGAAGTAGAGAAAATTACCTAATAAACAGGGTAAGTCTTATAATTCATGAATATTCAAGTTTTAGATAATACAAAAACTTATTCATGTTATTAAAAAAGACTATGCTTTAAAGACAATCATAATAACTTTGAATAAATTGTCATTAAATATACAAGAATATTATCTTTAAAATGCACAGCATATATAAATAAACTCTTGTGATATAATAAACCTTTAAAAAACTTAAGGGTAGTAATTTTTAGAAAATTATATTTTCTTCTTTTTGTTGAGTATTATATAAGAATGAGCTTTAGAGAGCAAATATTTTTTACCCTACTGGCAATGACAATACAATGACATTTTTTTAAGTAAAATAACTTAAAATAATTTATATTTTAGAAATGAATGTTATCCTTTTTAAATTGCCATTGATAATTAATAATGAACACATTATAATAATTTAAAAAGTCATTTATTGCTTAAGTGTATTTAAAACACATTCTATAGTTTAGATATACATTAACTTCTTCTATGTTAAAGGTTTCATTATTAGTTTATAAGTAATTCAATAAAAATATTTATCAATTTTTATTATTACAAGGTAGGTTTACCAATAGAATTTAACAATCTATCTTTTCCAAAAAGATAAAATCCTAAGAAATCTCCTTTATAAAAGGATGAATATTTTGAGTGAAAAACATTTATAGAATCAAGAACTATTTAAAAATACTAAAATAATATAAAGTCTTTAATAGTCTTATTATTCCAGCATGTAAAATATTAAACTGATAATATTGTCTCTTATTAGTAAAAAAAACAATAATCAACAATAATAATTAGTCACATAGAATTTCCTCCAAATACAAGATTTAAATAAACTCAATTATTAAATATTTATTTAAGTGTTTCATTTTGTTTCCTTGTGATGTAGATTTCAAGAATTTTAGTAATTTCAGCTTAGAACTTCCAGGCCTCAATGAAAATTACTTAAAAAGACATATTTAACTTTTAAGAAAACAAAAATTAATTCTGCAAGCAATTCATTAAGTAAATTTCCTCACTAAATTTACCGAAATCTGCCTATGTGTGCAAGTCTTCATTTATTTTTATTTCTGATCATGTGATTTATTTTTATGGATGAAATTGACACATCAATTACACCTTGACCTGAATTCATTAAAGTTCAAAGATTAACTGGTATTCTGTGAGACATATCTAAAATAAACTCATTCACATGATTATCTAGACTTTTAATTAAATGTTACATTTTAAAATAAATTATTTATAAAAATAAAAATTATTATAGGGAAAATAAAATAAAATATTTCATAATAAATTGCATTATTTCAAATAAAATTTTAATTTATATTACTCTTTTAAACAGACTTATATGATATTTAATAAATGTGAAGCTCCCAGAATATAGTTTTTTAAAGTCTTTTAGAATAAAATATTTAAAAATAACTTTTAAAATAAATAAAATTTATAATCAACAACCCTCACACCCATACAGTCCTGTCATCTTTATTTTAAACTAATATCATTTACTAACAAATTAATTCTTTATCTTATTTAATTAACTAGTTTAAAATTTACTGGACTGAATTAATCTTTATTACAATTGGCATTAAAAAATAGATCTTTTATAGCAAACAACTTAAATAAAATGCATTTTTATGAGCAAAATATTAACAATGAGCATTAAAGACTTAAATTTAGCTTTAAAGTTTAACACTAGCATTAACTTTTACCTACTAATATCTATATTAAAATGAGTTTAACTTTTAATGTTTTTCCAATACTAACTCATTAATGTTTAGGATATCCCTACACTAAGCAAATTAAAGTTAATTTAAAGCATTACAAGATATTAAAAATAACTTTTAAAGCAATTAAAACTGATCAAAGTTCTTATAAAATGACTCATAGGATGTATTAGCATTTAAATATCAAGCCCTAACAAATTGGCTTACTATAGAAATTAACTTATTGAATTTTTTTTTAAAATACTAATCAATTATATATCTGGAGATTTAGTTTTATTAATAATATATAGAAACATTGAAATAAATTAGATTTTTTTTCATGTAATAATGTAGATATTATAAAAATACTTCAAATAACAAAAAGTTCTTTCATAGATACTTTACATTATAAAATGACTGATCACTCAATTTTAAATTTAACCATCATCCTTATTTTTGTGGCTAAAAATATATTGATGAGAACACTGTGACTATCTAATAAAGGTCATTGTGTCCAAAAAGTAACTGTAATTCAAAATATCCTACTTTCTAATAATTACAATATACATATTATAATCAAAGTTTTATATAATATTGGTAACAATAACAATTAATAAAATTAAACCCTTTTGAATGTTGAATAATTGTGCCTTAAACTAAAAAGGTCACTGATATGTCCCATTGGCAAAAAAACTTAATGATCTTTTCCTAAATTTAAAGACTAAATATTTCTACAACATCAAAGTAGCTATGAAATTCTACATTTCTGAATAAATAGAGGTAATAATGTAAAAATATTTTCAGTCAAAAATCCAATTACATCAGTTTTCACATTAAATTAAAAAATTGGCCATATCCCTAATTTTGAAACACTATATTTTAGTTAGGTTGGAAAAAATATGATTTGTAAACTGTATCTGCTGAAATTCAAAAAATACTTAACAGTTTAAAGAAGTGTGAAGAAATTCGACCTCCATTTTTTAGCAATATTTTTAAAAATTCAATTAATTATAAAAACAACAAAATACTGATAATTTTATTAAACTTTCTCTGCTTATGATTGGTTAGCTATTTATAAAATAACTAATGAATAGGTTATAATTTGTGCAGAGTATCTATATTGAAGCATAACATTATTTCAGAACACCAATGCCTTAATAGGGGATTTCACCACAATGACATTTTATTTGTGTGAAAATATTTGATGCCTTATTCATAGTGGTATTGTTTAAGTGTTGATGATTTGGCCTATATAAAGAAAGTAAAAATGGACTGACTCTGGATTGAAAGCATTTTACTTACCTAATAAACCAGTGTTAGAGTATTAATCTTGATTTTTTTATATATATATATATGTGTGTGTGTATGTGTGCAAATTCTAATTAATAAAACACTCCGTAAATATGTAATATATTAACTTTATTTTACTTACGTGCTGTATAGAAATTTATAAAAAAAATTGATCAAAATATGACAATGTTTGATGCAATATCAATGACTTGTGTTTTTATCAATAAATCTCATAAGATCAGCTGCGAAGAAAACCAGATGAGATCACATCAAACACAAAAATTCAATGTTTATATAAGTATATTCATCGTGTCCAAATTTATATTAAAATTTAAACACGAATTATGTGTAATAACTTTTTTGTTTTTATAACAAAACGCTGGTTAATTTTTATCTCTTGTCAAAGATTAAATAATTATTTAAAAATATTTGAAAAGACAAGATGATGCCCTTGAGGCATATATGTCACAAAAATGAGTCAATAATTAAAATTAGTTTAAAATGCCTTGTTTAGAAGTGAGTTTTTACTTTAAAAATTATACTTATGGTGGGCTATAATTTAAAGTGATCATAATTGAAATTGTGTTAATAAGAAGTAATCAATTTAATCAATCTCCAAAGTAAAACATAAATTTTTTATTAATATATAAAAGTATAATACATTTTAGCATCAAATGTTAAATTATCTTAAGTCTAGTGTCATTGACTCTCTATTGTAACCAACTTCACCAAAATTATATATTGAAAATGAGTAGTACCTAAAAAGTAGTTTGAATTTGTCCATAAACGTATCATCTTAAATATGGCTGTCTCTAAAAAAAGAACTTTTAACTTGATTAACAATTTATAAAAGAAAAAAACTCTTCATTGCAGCTGTTATATTGGAAAGAAAACCAAGATAAAATCTACAGTTTATATATAATATTAGTAATATTATAGAATATCCTACTCTATGTGCATAGTTTACAATTTTTTGTAGTTACATTTATATGAATATCATTTATCAACTTTTTAAACCAGGGATTTTCAAACTATGACTGAAGGGTGCATAAACCCAGGCTGATTATCAATGTAGCCTAACACAAAATCTTTAACTTACTAAAACATTATGAGATTTTTGTAATTATGTGTCATGATGTGACTAAACTACATGTGTATACATTCTTAAATACAATGACAGATATCCTGTTTTGTTTTGTTTTTTTACTTTTATAATTAAAAAATAAATACTGGTATATAAAAAAAACCATCAGTACTATTTTATTACTTATATAAATACATTTTTCTGTATTAACTGATCACAAACTTGGAACTAGCACACCAATTTTAAAAACCTTTTTCAAATAGAGTACAAAATAATTAGGATTATTATGTGAGGATTTTTTCCCACTTATTTGTAGCAGCTATTACAGAAAATTTTGCATATGTCTTTTTTCTTGCTTATAAGATTATAGTAATGTTTCTGAATTTAGTGTATGATCCAATACAACTATTTTTCCTTGCTATGACCCAGAGATGTCAAAAAATTGGGCACCCCTGCATTAAACTAACAAAATAATTTTTCTATTGATATTTTAAATATTTTTGTGCATGTTTGAAACATTTATAAGGAAACTCTATAAAATTATTAATCTAATTATAGATCTAATATTTTTATTACAATGTTTGTTCAGAGTCAAGGTATTTAAAAAGATATATTGCTTTATCAAAGCTTTGCAAAGAAGCTTCTATTTGGATTAATATAATTATTTTAGAACCCAGATATTCCATCTTGAAAGTTTGGGTTCAAATCTCCTCTAATTATATCTAGCTTAAAATATAAATACTATACATGTATTTAATTATTATAATTAGTTTATTAAATAATTATTTGTATAAGAAATAAACAACAATATATATATATATATATATGTCATATTATTTATTTCTATATACAAATATTTAATGGTTGTAGTTATTTATATATATATATATATATATATATATATATATAAATAACTACAACCATTAAATGTCTGTATTTTTAAATTATATAATAATAATTCAAACAAATATATTTAACACAGTATTCAAAATTAAATAATATATTCTTTACCAGAAGTACTTTCAATTGTTTCACTGACAATCTTTATCAACTGTTAATACAAACGTACAAAAAATAAAAACTTGCATTACCCATCATTCAATCTATTCAAATTTCCCACAATTCTGTTGTCTTTATATTAGCCGATTGTTTATTCATCAAACCACCTCTATTCCTAGATATCATCATTGCCTCTTTAATTTTACGTTTTTCACTACACCTTTCAATTTGAATAATTTTTATATCTCTATTATTAAATTTAAAACCATAATTACATGTTTTATTATGATCAAATATAATTGATGGAGTATTCATATTTACTGAAGATATATTTTCTTTCTGTACACGTTTATATAATGTCTTATGATCATTATATCGTTTTTGTAATGTACATTTGGATTCCCCTATATATTTTATTCCACAACCACATTCCAACATATATATAACAGAACTTAATTCAAACTTAGAAATCTTGGCTTTGGAGTTATTTATCATATCATTTATATTATTTGAAGAGAAAAAAGAAATTCTACACAAACCACTAAAAAGTTTATAAATTAATTTAGCTTGTTGATTAGATATAAAAGGAATAGAAATCCATTTATCACTTTTTAATTTACTTAATATTTTCTTATTATTACTCTTATTTTGATTATATTTTGTAATTGTATTATAAATAATATTCCTTCCATAACCAACATTCAACATATCAGTAATATATACATTAATATTTTCAATTTTATCACTAATAAATTTGCACAAATAATCATTTCTAAATAAAAATGACTTCAAACCAGCTAATTTATGACTCATATGAACTTTAGAATTATATGGAATATAACCCCTAATTTCCACAGGCTTTAAAATCATATTATAATCAAACACATTATTATTTCTTTTAATAAATATATCTAAAAACTTTATAGAATCTTCCTTCTCTTCATTTAACACCCATTTTACATTATTAATCATATTTAACTCATTAAACAAATTAACTATTATTTCATTATGTGCACATATAAATACATCATCAACATATCTACAATATACTTTAATTCCTTTATATTTTATCTGAGACAATATCTTAACCTCATAATTAGAAATAAAAAAATTACAAAGCTGTGATACCACCGGAAGACCCATTGGCCAACCAAAATTCATTTTATAAAAGCAATCATTAAACCTAACATATATATTATCATTCACAAATCTTAATATTTTAACAATAAAATTCCTAATATTATTATCTATAGATTTTAAAAACAAAGCTCTTTCAATAATCTCTATTGATTCAATACGATTAATTGAACCATACATTTCAGATATGTCAAGTGTACACATAACATCATTATTATCAATTTTTATATTTTTAATCCTATTAATAAAATCAAATGATGATGAAATCGTATAATCTCCAAATCCAAGCACATCTTGCATTATTTTTTCAATATATCTACAAGCATTATAATAAAAAACACCACCAAAATCAACAATTACTCTTAATGGATAACAATTTTTATGCAATTTTATATTTGCAAAGATTCTTGGAAACACTGCAGACGACGGATATAAACTGTAATATGTCTTTGCATCAATAACTTTTTTCTTTTTAGCAGTCATTAAAATGTCATTAATAAATTTCATTCTATATGTATCAATATTATTTAATTCACTTTTTTCAAAACAAAGCTTCTTCATTTGATCCATAATTTTCATATTATATTCATCCTGTTTCATTAGGCACATCCGTAAACCCTTGTCCTCCTTCAAACAAATTAATTTATTACTTTTTAAAAAAATTTTAAATTCATAAATTTGTTTTAACCAAACATTATCATTTTGCTTATCAAATGTTTTATTTTTTATTTCATTAATTATTTTATTCCTATCATTTAAATCACAATTTATAACACCAAACGAATATTCAATCGCCGCATTAATATAAAAATTGATAATAATGATGTTATGTGTACACTTGACATATCTGAAATGTATGGTTCAATTAATCGTATTGAATCAATAGAGATTATTGAAAGAGCTTTGTTTTTAAAATCTATAGATAATAATATTAGGAATTTTATTGTTAAAATATTAAGATTTGTGAATGATAATATATGTGTTAGGTTTAATGATTGCTTTTATAAAATGAATTTTGGTTGGCCAATGGGTCTTCCGGTGGTATCACAGCTTTGTAATTTTTTTATTTCTAATTATGAGGTTAAGATATTGTCTCGGATAAAATATAAAGGAATTAAAGTATATTGTAGATATGTTGATGATGTATTTATATGTGCACATAATGAAATAATAGTTAATTTGTTTAATGAGTTAAATATGATTAATAATGTAAAATGGGTGTTAAATGAAGAGAAGGAAGATTCTATAAAGTTTTTAGATATATTTATTAAAAGAAATAATAATGTGTTTGATTATAATATGATTTTAAAGCCTGTGGAAATTAGGGGTTATATTCCATATAATTCTAAAGTTCATATGAGTCATAAATTAGCTGGTTTGAAGTCATTTTTATTTAGAAATGATTATTTGTGCAAATTTATTAGTGATAAAATTGAAAATATTAATGTATATATTACTGATATGTTGAATGTTGGTTATGGAAGGAATATTATTTATAATACAATTACAAAATATAATCAAAATAAGAGTAATAATAAGAAAATATTAAGTAAATTAAAAAGTGATAAATGGATTTCTATTCCTTTTATATCTAATCAACAAGCTAAATTAATTTATAAACTTTTTAGTGGTTTGTGTAGAATTTCTTTTTTCTCTTCAAATAATATAAATGATATGATAAATAACTCCAAAGCCAAGATTTCTAAGTTTGAATTAAGTTCTGTTATATATATGTTGGAATGTGGTTGTGGAATAAAATATATAGGGGAATCCAAATGTACATTACAAAAACGATATAATGATCATAAGACATTATATAAACGTGTACAGAAAGAAAATATATCTTCAGTAAATATGAATACTCCATCAATTATATTTGATCATAATAAAACATGTAATTATGGTTTTAAATTTAATAATAGAGATATAAAAATTATTCAAATTGAAAGGTGTAGTGAAAAACGTAAAATTAAAGAGGCAATGATGATATCTAGGAATAGAGGTGGTTTGATGAATAAACAATCGGCTAATATAAAGACAACAGAATTGTGGGAAATTTGAATAGATTGAATGATGGGTAATGCAAGTTTTTATTTTTTGTACGTTTGTATTAACAGTTGATAAAGATTGTCAGTGAAACAATTGAAAGTACTTCTGGTAAAGAATAGATTATTTAATTTTGAATACTGTGTTAAATATATTTGTTTGAATTATATATATATATATATATATATATATATATATATATATATATATATATATATAATAGCTTTCAGATTCATTAGAAAATAGGCTTGATTACGAAAATAGGCTTGATTACTTTCCACAAAAGTGTGTTAGTTCTACCATTTTACATTGTTATTTTAATGTTATCATAAGTGATGAAATTATTTTAAAAGTATTTTTTGGGATTAATTTTATTGATTTTATAATTTTAAAAAAAATCTGAAAAGGTTAGTATTTTATAGTCTGTATCTAAAATCTAAGTTTCCTCCACTGTTCTATGACAGAAGAAAATTCCTAGATGTTCACTTCCTTTTGATCTAATTTTTATACAAAATTTTTTGGAATAAAATGTGATTTTTTGCTTATTTATATAATATTTTTGATTATTTTTAGATACTAATTGGTTGATTATTATTTAAAACAAAAAGAAATACACATATACACTTTTAATTTTTTCATTTATCTTTTATTTTTAGAATTAAAAGTTAATAAACTTCACTGTAATATAATTTCCATGGTGTTAAAATCTTTCCAAATATTATAATTATTATAAAGAAAATATCAGATTTTAAAGCAGAACTTGATAGATGTACCTATCTTTGTTTATTCACATTTAAAAAAAACTTATAGAAAAATAATTTGTTTATTTTATAGTATTGATGGTACATTATTCCTGATTTAGAAATCACTTTTTAATATTTAAAAAGGTCAAAAGTGATTTTTTTAGAATGTTATTTATTTACAAAATTAAATTAAAAACAAAATTAATTCAACTTATTGAGTTTTAGTATAAAATTAAGATATTGTTATGAAACATAGCATTTTAAAAACTCTCACCAGGTGAACACAAAATGTGTCAGATTTCATAAGAATTAATCTACATAAGTAACTATATACTTTTTATATACTTTTTTGTTACATTACTAAATTATCAAGTTTAAAAAATTTAATATTTTTATCTTTATTGATTAAATTAACTTTTTTCATAATTTTATTTTTTGTGTGTAACTTCATCAACCATACATCTGCCCTATACATTTTACATATGTTTATCTGGTTAAATTGGTGGGAAGAGGATTTGGTAGATTATGATGAGTTTGAGGTGGCAATAAATAGATTGATAAGCACCTCAATAAGAAGTACCCTCTATAGTATAATTAAATATTAATCCATAAAAATTATGTGATTTGTTATAATGTTTTTACTCTTATATATATAAGACATATTTTGTGGGTTCATCCATGTTAAAATATTTTAA
Source organism: Epiperipatus broadwayi (assembly GCA_028023455.1). Classification (NCBI taxonomy): domain Eukaryota; kingdom Metazoa; phylum Onychophora; class Udeonychophora; order Euonychophora; family Peripatidae; genus Epiperipatus; species Epiperipatus broadwayi. The sequence goes on from JAQFVV010012586.1 coordinate 935,705, forward strand.
ATATTGATATACCGATGTTTCAACTTGGTCACACAAGTCATCTGCTGGGCGATAAAAAGTAGAAAGATGGTTGTAGAGATGGTAAATCACTGATTTGAAAAAAACCCTTAATTTCCACCAATAGCAAAAATATTAAATTAAGAATGTTTTTTAAAAAAATATTTCCAAATAGGAGGAAATTTGCATGTATCATCTTGCTTATTGATACAATCTGGCCTTTTAAATATCTCAATGGCTTCTCTAATTTTGCACTGGTATAGATTATCACATCTGGATATGATCCTGGTACTAGAAAATAACAATTTTATGACCTGAATCCATAGTATGGAGTGAGAGTGCTGATGATAATGAATTTTGTTTAATTACATTAGCATGCTCATCTCTTCTAATACTGATGTGACAATTACTCATACCTATATAAGAAGCTTTACAATTCCACATGAGATTTGTTAAACACCATGAGATTCAAGAGGGATTGAATCCTTAGGCTTGGTTATTATATTGCTGATCTTTTGATGAGTAGAAAACGCTGTATTTATATTATAGCATTTTAATATATGTCCACTACTGTCTGTAGTTCCTTTTCCATATAGAACACAAATCCTAATAGCTGATTTATTATCTTTTTGTTTCCTATTTTGTCCATCCACTGCAGGATGAAGGTCTATCCAAGTTTAATCCATCTTCTCCGATCTTTAGCTTCTCTTCTCCACATCACCCCTGCACACTTTCTTATTTCATCCATCCATCTCACATGTGGTCTCTTTCTGGGTCTTTTACAATCTCTTGAAATTCAGTTTAAAATTTCAATTGTCCATCTATTATCATCTCTTCTAGAAATATGTCCAGCCCAACTCCACTTCAATCTTTTAATTTTTTCAATGAGATCAGTAATACCTGTTTGTTCTCTTACCCATACATTGCATTTTCGATCTCTTCTTGTTACTCCCAACATACACCTCTCCATACTTCTTTGAGTGGTCTGAAGTCTCTGTATTGCTCTTCTATTGAGTGTCCAAGTCTCAGATCCATAAGTAAAAACTGGTAAAACACATTTGTTACAAACCTTTCTTTTCAAACACATAGGCATATTTCCTTTTAGTATCAAGTTATTTCTACCAAAAGCACTCCAACCAAGTTTAATTCTATGATTAATTTCCTCCATTATGTTTCCATCTGTATTAATAATCTGATCAAGGTATTTGTAACTGTTAACTTCTTCTAATTCATCATAATCAATCTTTATTTTCATATTTTGAGCAAATAGATTAAACATTACTTTAGTCTTTTTAACATTTATCTTTAGTCCTACTTTCCTACTTTCATCTAATAACTCCTGCAACATTTCCTGCAGCTCTGAAGTATTATTTGCAAAAACAACTACATCATCTGTGAAATCTAAATGACTTAAATACTCTCCATTTACTTTCACTCCTTTAGTTTCCCATTTTAATCCACAAAATACTTCTTGCAGCACTGCTGTAAAACGTTTTGGAGATATGGAGTCACCTTGTCTTACACCTTTCTCAATGTTGACTTTCCCAGTATCATTATGTAATCTAATTGTTTCTGTTGCATTTTTATAAATATTCTTTAAAATATGACAATATCCTGGATCTATACCTTGATGATCCAATGCTTTAATCACTGAAGAAATGTTTATAGAATCAAATGCTTTTTCAGAATCTACAAATCCAAAACATAATGACAACTCATATTTATTTGTCCTTTCTATAACTTCTCTCAGAACCTGAATATTATCTACTGTACTAAAGCCACTTTTAAATCCAGCTTGTTCTCTTGGTTGGTGGAAATCCAATGTTCTCTGTAGACGAGTTGTAATTATCTTGGTAAAATTTTTATATAAAACTGATAAAAGGCTGATAGGTCTGTAATTTCTAATATCATCTTTATCACCTTTTTTAAATATTAATATTATTACTGCATTCTTCCAATCATCCGGTACATCTTTATCATTTAGACATTTAGTATATAACTTTGCTAAAAAAAATTTCTGTTTCTTCACCTGCTTCTTTTAATATATCAATTATAATTCCATCATTACCTGGAGCCTTTCCTTTCTTCATACATTTAATTGCATTTCTCACTTCTTCATTTAAAATTCTGGGCAATTCGGAAGATGTAATAGATATAGGAGGTATTTGATCTTTATTACTATATAATTTTTGATAAAAATTTTCTACCAATTTCATGATGTCATCTCTCTTTTTAGTAATAATTCCATCTTTTTTCCTTACTGCAGATATAAATTTCCTACCAATAGCAAAATGTTGTTTTACATTCTTAAGACTTTTATTTTAGAGAGATGAAATTTACTTTATTGGAAGACATACCAAGTATGTATGACTAGAGAATATGGTAGTAAAATTTTTCACTCTATCTTCTCATAAAACAGTGGCATCTTTTTCATTGTATATGATATCTAATGCTCATTAAATTTATATTATATTTGCCATTTATATATGTGGCTTGTATAAGTCAATTTTTATATAGACCATTCCCAAATTTACTAAATGTACTCGTAATCTATTTTTATTTACACTATCATATACCTTCTCTATATCTATAAAAACCATATATAACAGTCTACCTGTATTTCTACTCATATCTATAAGTTGGGTAATTACAAATAAACTTTCCTAGTACCTCAACAAGAGGTGTTCTCTATGGTATAGTTAAATATTGATCCATTATATATATATATATATATATATATATATATATATAATGGATCAATATATCAATATTTAACTATATATATATATATATATATATATATAGAGAGAGAGAGAGAGAGAGAGAGAGAGAGAGAGCTTGCAAAACAAACTTTTAACAAGCTTTGTAGAATACCCCCAACCTCAGACCAGTTTTTGCTACTGGCAACCTCAGTGTGGTGCTAGGATATTCAATCATTAGATTAAAAATACCAGGACAAGCCCAGAACTTTGTCTAATGTATAACTATTAAGTAGAAAACCTGAAATTTGTATTCTACAAAGCTTGTTAAGAGTTTGTTTTGTGAGCTCTATATATAACATTTGTAAACACAAGCTTATTAAATTCTCATTAAATTTATATTATATTTACTATTCATATGTGTAGCTTATATAAGTTGTTTTTTATATAGTTATTGATTAGAGTCACTATACTAGAAAAAATATATTTCCATTACATTTTGATATATTAACGTAGGATATAAATGTATCATCTATTATTACTGTGTACCATTGCTTACAAGCAACAACACTTTATTAAACTTTGTTGGCATGGAGCAACAAACTATGTACTCCATCTGATATTCCATTACAATATATATATATATTATATATGTCTATATATTTGATAAACATAAATAATAAAATTTAAACAAAATTATGTTTTTTTTAGGGTAATGAATAATAGATTTGAAAATAACTCTTCTTATGTAATTTATCAAATCAATTCTCTGATTATCGATGTATTAATGTAATAAATTGGAAAAGATAGAAAAGATTGTCTCAATCAGTAGAATATTAATCTATCTAGAGAAGAACAATAAAAAAAAAATATAAAAGAATTTTCTTTATAATTCTTCCATAGAAAGAGTGTGTATGGTTCTGGGAATCAATATTATCTATAATTATATTCCAATCCATTATTAAGAAACAAATAATAAGATACTCCCTAATATATTTAAAATCTATAAATTCAGATTAATTTAAATTGTATATTTTAATTTATCGGAAAACAGAAATCATAAATAATTAAAGAAAAATTAAATAAATGGAAATGATTTTAAAATAAATAAAAAATACATCAAATAAATTTAACTATTTATGGATAGAAACTAATGAATTATTTTAAATGAAAGTTTTTAATTTAATTTCATTAATTGTAAGTTAGGTTTTAAATAATTTATCGTTGTTGATAACATGAATTCCTCTAAAGAGGTTAATGTCTGAAGGTTTATTTATCCATCGGAGATTTTTTAATTTAGTGGTCCTCAATGTAGGAAAATAGTTATTTTTTTTTTAAGTGAAGAATTGATTTTATTCTCATTTATTATAGTTTAATAATATTTCAGTCATGATTATAATTTAAATTTTCTTTTATATTAATGTGAAGGATTGAATTTAATTATTATGGATGTTTGGTGATTTAGGTTTTTTATTTGTAACAGATTCTATTGTTTTTATTGGTGTTTTAATTTAAATGAAGATGGTTTTTTAATATTAAATCATTTATTTTGATTAATTATGTTTTAAATCAAAATATATTTAAAGATAAATTAAGTATATTTCATCTCAAATCTTTTAAAATTTAGTTTTAAAATTTTTTTTAATAAAGTTTTATTAATAATTTTTATTATTGTGGTTAATATATAAGAGTTTAAGATGATATTTATTTATTTTAATTTTAGAAAATTTAAATGTTTTTTTTTATTTTAATAAATTAAAAAAAAATTAAAATTAAATATATATATAATTGTTATATATTATGCATTAATTGCCATAAATATAATGCATTATTATAAAATGTCTTTGTGCAATCATTAATGATTGAAATCTTATTTTCTCTGCAACATAACCATAAATATTAATTTTTAGTTAGGATGTCAAATATAATACTAAATATATTTAGCTAAAAGAATTGGAAAAATGTCCATTGCATAGCCTACATCTTTATAAAAATTCTTTCTTTCTTATAGAAACTGACATCCTTCAACTGCAAAAAAAGTTAATTATGCAAAAGCTAGTATAATTATCAAGAAAGTTAATTACTGATCATGCTTTATTAGCAAATATACTTCTTTTATAAATATATAATTATTAATGTACTGCTCTCTGTAGCCAAAATTGGCTGTAAAATGTAAAATGAATCCAATGTCATTCAGTTGCATTTTCCAGTTCTTTGAAAAATAAACAATAACCATTAAATGAGAGTAAAACAAATGTCCATATGCATACAGATATTAACAATGCCATACTTAATACTACTAACAATATAACTTTATATGGAAAAGTTAATTTCTACTCATTTTAATAATCTTGTAAGTATCAAATAAATAAATACAAATTAATACAATGCCATTAACATCAAATTGGATACTCAACATATTGGTTGTTAAGTTACAGGATTATTAAAGAAAGTAGAAATTATGTTTACTCTGTGAAGTTAAATTGTCATCTGTACTTAAAATGTTCCTTTGTTACCATCTGTATGCATTTGAACATTTATGATAATAAAGATCATTTGTTATATTGTCTATTATTATAACAATTGAAAAATGTGTGTAAAAGTGAGATTTTTTACATTTGTTAAAATTTAATATATATTAACATAAATGATGCTTGGACAGTTTATAGACCCACTGATTATATATTATTAGCATTGCATTAATTGATATTTCAGTACTCAATATTTAGTTCTAAATTCTAAGATTATTAAAATGAGTGGAAATTAATTCTAACTTATTAAATTAATAGTTATATTGAGCATAGTTTGAGTTCATGCTCATTTGGACATTTAACCTTTTTAAAACAACTCCCATTGGTTATTCATTTATTCTAAAATCTGGCTGCTTACATCATCTCTATAACATTCTTTCAAGTAACATTATTTAGCAAGATAAAGCTTAGTGTGATTCAGTACAACATTACTGTATAATTATATACGTCATAAAACGTAAAAACTTACTTTTTACATCTGATGACACTAAAAATATTCGATTAACAAAATTAGCTTCTAAAGGGAAGATATATTTAAATAGCTTAGACAGTTTTAAAAATATGGTTAAGAAGAATCAATTGCTTTATTTCAGACTTTATCTTAGCATGCAAAAACCCTCATTTTTTATTCTCTTTTGGAGGATTAATTTCCCTACAAGTAATTATAAGATTTACTACGGTTATTCAGAGAACAACAGGATTGGTTTAATACTTTTCATCCCCAAAGTTTGTTACAAATTGATGCAAATAAATTATTTAATAACAATGAAATAATGTATTCTTTAGTTAGTCTTACCTATGCTATGTTACAAAATCAAAAAGTCATTTCAAACCTTTGTTTTAAAATCATAAAATGCACAGCAACTGCAAAAGTTATTATAAATACAGTCTCTAAAAACTCCATTACTAAACAAATAAAACAATTTATAGTTTATCAAAAACAATCCTTTCTGGAGATAATCTTTCAATTTTAGAAAAAATTATAATTATTTTTTTAAGTTGTCCTATATATCATTTGAAATAATAATTTATAATATAAATCAGCTGACAGATAAATACATGTCTCACAAATTAAAGACTAGAGTTAAGATTTAGAACAATTTTCACAAAATCTCTTAAAATTAATATCTTCAAAAACTAAAGATAATAGAAAATCGTATATATTTATAGCAGCACTTCTGATAGTCAAAGGAAACACGACAACGTCAAAAAAAATAACGTCCTAGCTATACTAGACTACAGCAGTATTTACATAAAAATAAGTCAACATTATATTATTTGTCTTGGGGAAAAAACGACAAAGACTATTATTAATAAATCTCTCTATCAAAACAACAAATAAAAAATACAACATTATTTTTTAAAAAAATGTTTTCCATATTTCAAGTTTTAGTAACTATCAAAAATGCATAAACAGACCGTCTTCTTTTTTATAAAGAGCGTTATAGAATTTTCCAGTCGTTTCAGCTATATATCTAATATCGCTAATATCAACTTTAAAACCATATATAAAAACCTCAAACACATTTTATTTTTATATTAGCGATTTAAACGTTGAAACTAATGATATTCTAGTTAACTTTTAAGTTATCATTTTGCTTACAAATATTGTAATGCAAAACTATAATAATAACAACTTTAGTTATAAACTGCCAAAACATATTAGGTTCTTGCTACTTTCATTCTTTCAATTTCTTATTTCAATACAAGAAAAATATTATAAACAAATATTTTACTGCTGATTTGTTTATATAGAGGATAGAGACTTATAGTTTTCATTATATCATTACTCAACTCAGATGTTAATCTTGCAAATAATTTTATCTTGGGGAATAAATAAAAAATAATGTTCATAAAACTTTGACAACTATTAGTTATAATGCAAGAATCATAAATAAATTCTTAGAACTTGCCTAAAATTTATATATATATATATTGGGGTTTGGGTGGTTGGGTTATTGTTGTGGTGTGTTTGTGGGTTAATTTGTTGAGGATTAAAAATGATGGTGAAATGGTTTGAAAAGAAGGATTATAAGATTAACTATTTAGATTTAATGATCAAAGAGATAACAGATATTAAATTATAAACTAATAATTAAGCATTGAAAAAAGAGGATATATAAATTTTAAATCAAAAGTAAATGATGATAAGATGGAAGTTTTAAATCTTTTTGTTTCGAAATGAAAAATTATGTCGTACAAAGTGATAAATTGAAAAATATTGAGATATTTGCAAGGAATTGTTGATGTTGGTTATAAAATGGAACAAATAAACAATACTTTAAGTCAATTTAAAAAAATTATAATTTAAAAGAAATGAAGATTAATAATAAAAAATGGATATCTATTCCATTTATTTCAAATCCACAAGTAAAATTTTTTAAGGATTTATATAAGAATGTATTTAATGTTTCATTCTACGTTCCAAACAATATTAACAAATTAGTTAATAATTCTAAGGATGTCATACCTATCAAGCAAAAAAGTAATGTCATATATCAAATTTTTTGTGATTGTATGCTATCATATATAGGTGAATCTAGGTGCAACATTGAGAAAAGATTGAAGGAACACGAATTGTTATATAAGCGTGAAAAAATAAAAATAATGGTGATTTAATATCTTCTTCAGTTTTCTTGATCATGAAAAACATGTAAACATAAATTTAAATTTAATTTTGAAAATGTGAAAATTCTTCATGAAGAGAGAAACCATAGTAAAAGAAAAATTAAAGAGGCAATTTTTATAAACAGGAATAAAACACATTTGATAAATCGACAAGCTTCTAACATTAAAATACGAGATTCGTGGAATTTGAATTGATGACGTTTGCTTCAGCTTTTAGTTTTTGAATTTAATAGCAGTTGAGGCAGGTTTGAAAGTAACCGAAAGTACTTCTGTGGATTTAAAGATTGTTTGAATTGTTTATAAACCGTTTAAAAATATTATTTCAATTATAATTACAATATTATTTTTAATTAACGGATATTTTTATTTATTTTACATATATATATATATATATATATATACACAAAAAAAAAGCAATAGTGTTTGAAATTACATTCTTATTTAAAAAAACATTATATAATTATTAGACTTAATCTAACATTATAATTTTATATAGTATTATTAAAAAAAACAGTATCATTTTATTTATACCTATGGACTCGTCTCTTTTTGAGATTCAAAAAGATTATATTATCTCATGTAAAATTTGTAGAATCTTTTATGTAAATATTAGCAATTTGACACCAATTTTAGAAGAAATGATTATTATAACATGATAAAGCAGGACTCTTCAGTCCATGTTATGGAAATAGATCTCGATGTACATGTTTTTAATACCAGAGTTTTATCAAGAATATACACAGAAAAAGAATCAGATATCATTGAAATTCTTTAAAAGACTGAACAGAATCAATAACCATGATTTTAATTAATCTAATTTAATCTTACAATTGGAAAGACATTTTAAAGCTAATTAATAAAAAAAAAACTTAATTTATATTGGATTATTTATCTGTTACTATCCCAGTTTCACCTTTTTATTTTTTTAAAATTTTTAAATGATTATACCTAGAATCTTATTTCAGCATTTGTGATAGGTTTGGTTCAAAAATATGGTTCTTTTTAGTGCTTCTGGAATATTCTTTATCAAATAATGGCAGATGTAATTCAGTCAAATCATCGATTCACCATTATTGTTTATTTTCCAAGAAGGAACCTGAGATTATATTTTTACATCTTGTTTCTATTAAAATCTTTGAATTAGCATATAAGTAAATAAGGCAATATCTCTAAATATTCTACTACATGATAATTGTTTCTTTAATATCTCCTTATAAAAAATAATGAGGATGATGGGATTATTAGCCAGTTCTTTTAAATACTGGGTGAGAAAAATTTCTCAAGTTTCCATCCTTGTTTTACCCTGTAGCTAAAAAAAGCTACATATCAATTTAGAGACCAGTATTGCAATGTTATTAGTTTGGCTAAGGGTCCTCTATTTGAAATTTAAAAAAAATCTAAACTTAATTAGAATATGGTTTAAAAAATAACAGTTTCACAAGGAGGCTTTAAGATACAGATAAGTGCATTATTATTAGGTGATAAAATTAACTGAACAAAATTTCCAATGATGCTTTTTTAACAAAAATAAACTTTGAAGACAATAATATATATGTTTAATTATATGCTTCAAAAAAATTGAAGTAACTGAAGAATTAAAGTACTAATCAAATGACATGTTATAATTTACCATTACTTGAAACAAAAACCTATAGGATAGATTTATAGTTTAAAAAATTTTAACTATGAAGTAAGTAAATATATTCGAAAATAAAATAATAATACTTACCAATGATCATCATAAATACAAGACAAAAGTTCATGATGTCTGCTTAATTTTTATTCTTCTCTCCTTTTTAATTTATTTTTTAAAACAATGAAAAATCGATTCATTTATATCCTTGGTTTAAATATTTACAAACAAAAGAAAATAACATTTCTTATTGTTTTTTATAATTTATTCAGTAAACAAAACATAACAATAAAAACAATATTTATTTTATAAGATATAATATCAATATTAATATGAAATATACTTTTATTTAAAATTGTATACACTTATTTAAAATGTATTATATATAACGCAATGATTTAAAAATATTACATAAATTAATTAAATAAATACCAACACCAAAGAGCAACTTAAGATTGGAAAAAGTTTGTGTAAGTTTACTAAAAAATAGTGTTCTAGTTTGCATAATATTTTTTTTTTAATTCTAAAATTATAATCAAATTTTATAAAAACTAAAATATTTCCAAGTGATGGTAGAATTATTTGTACACACTATCTTTTTAACATTTTGTCTTTTTATTAAAACAAGAAAAATAATAAGTTAATACCATAACTTATAATTGTGATAAAAGGAAATAAAATGAATTAAAATATTTTTTATTATAAAAAATTCAAATTGGAATTATCATAATTAAAAAACTACCGAAAAAAAATTCAAATTATTAAAATTAATAATTAATCATTTGTTTTGTTTTTTTATGTGTCATAGCATCGGCCGGGAAGCGAACCCGCTAACCCGAGACAACTGCTTGTAAGGCGGCTGTACTGACCTCTCGACCAATTCAATCATGTAAAGAAGCAATATGTTTCTCTCCATTTTCTTTTCTTTTTCAGTTTCTTTTTCAGTTTCTTTATTTGATTATTATTTTTGATTAATAAGCATGTAAACAGAGTTCAATTGAAATAAAGTGAGTTTTGGAGGTGAACTATTGGAGGTGTTGTATAACATATCTTTAATTTTTTTTATATGCATGTAATGTGTAGTTATGCAGATATGTGTTAAAGGATTAGAGTCAGAACATATTTTTCTAGTGAAAAAGAGTGGGTTTATAATCATCTACAAAAGGGAAGTCATCATCAAACAGCATATGGTCTGCCACAGCCTTCAGTAATGAAGTCTGTTCAGCAAGATATAATTGCTGCTAAAAATAATATTTTTTATTATTATTAAAAATTTACAGAATGGTTAAATATGCTTATGGTTTCATGGCTTAATATGGGTGTCTAGAATTTTCTCAGCATCTGTTCATCCCTGTTCTAGCATGTAGTTCCATAGATGAGAAAGTAGTGAAGATTCGGTCCTAACCATAAAGGAAAATGGCATTCATCGTCATTTGAAAAAAATATGTTCATTTTGTCCATAAATTGAAATCACTTTTGCAGATCTGCATCAAAAGTTTACCTGTTGATAAATTATTTAAAATGAAAATATATTAATATTACATAGTCAAAATAAAATATAATAAAACAAGGATTATTTAATAGACTGAATTATTTATTAGCAGCCAAAAATTAACAAAAAAACTAATGATCATTAAATAAAGTGAGCTATTCGATTACCAGTCAAAAATTATAAAAACCAGAGGTTATTAAATCAACTTGTCTTTTGTTTGCAGCTAAAATACCTAAGAAAAACAGACTTAATCATTTATCAACTGCCTGGATGATGAATAAGACTGTATTATATTTATGTCACATGCGCCAAAATTTTGTTATTATCATATTCTCATGAACTAATATCTTAATTAATTTCTTTCTTATAATTATAGTTAATACTATTTTAATTTACTTTAAAAAATCTATTATATGGTTATCTTTTCAGGGTAATATTATCTTTGTATTATTCAATTTTAGTCAATTAGAAAATATTTTTATATGCATAGTTACGACATTGATCAGACAGGAAAGATTACAGAAATAATTTACTTAAATTAAAAACCATTGCCTTATAGAAATGATCTTAAATGCTTTATCAGTGCCATGCTCTTCATTTTGGCATCAATTATTTGAAGGAGTATATTGTTACTGTGTATGATGATCAATTTTAAAGTTTATCCCATACATAATTTTAATTTGTCAACTTCATCAATTTAACCAAATGGTTAATTAATTAGTGCAATACTATAATTGAGGTTTTGTATCCCAAGCTACTATTTAGTACTAATAGGATGACCATTTAAGCAATGAAAATTTAAACCTTGTTTTCTGGTGGGACCATGTTAGGTATTGGTTAATGTTGTTAGCTCAAACAAATAAAAATATCCAGTGAGCTCTGGTCTCTTGACTATAAACTTCCTATATATTATTAGGATTGTTTGAATGTGATAAAGGCATGTCTATATCAATGAACTATGATTAGCAGGAAATATCATTGTGAGGATAACATTACCAGGAATGGGATTATAGACTAGTAATGCCCTTCAGTATCCTTTTCATAATCTTTGATTGGAGATCAAGGTATAATCCTGTTACATTTGTTTCCCAACATGTGCGCTCATTTAACTTGCTCAGCAACATCTGTGTTACACAATGGAGGTATTATAGTAGATACAAATCCTGAGAAAAAGAAAGTGATATGATTCAAAAGTAAATGGAATTCAGGAATAAAGAAGAAACTAAAATAGTGGGGAAATGCACTAATAAATAAATAAAATAAAACTAGTATAGTAAAATTATGTGGACAAGAGGAGATATATTAGGGAAAAGTAGGGCTGGATAGAAAAAAAAAGAAAAGAATATGGAGCTATTATGAGGTGAGAAATGAATGGCTTGATTAATGATAAATAAGGAAAAACATAAGATAGATTTTTTTATTGTATTATTAATTTTGATGTCAACTCAGAATGTGATTATAAAGCAAAAATTTAAAAGAAAAAAAATATTGTTAGTAAAACAGACAAAGTCTATAGAAGCAAATATGGCACAGGCTGAGAAAAACTTGAAGTTTCAAAAAAGTAACAGGCTGATAAAACAACAGTTATAATAAAATTATTATAAGAAATGATAAAAAGTATTGATAATGTGGTTGAAAAATGAAAGAAATGAATGATAATCAAAATAATCAGCTGAAAAATACTGCTGGTCAAATGAAATAATTAAAAGACAACCAAATCCAAATGAAAAGAGAAATTATGGAGAGATTGAAGGGTAGATTATGGATCTTCAATAAGAAAATGAATGAGGTCCCTCATAAATTTAAGCAGAACAAAGGATACAAAGTAAACCAACTGCAGGAAGTAGAGAAGCCAAAGATACAAAAAGAAAAGAATTTGGAGCTCTCATATAAAGAAAGAAATAGAGATCAACTGCAGAGAAGACGTTCAGGTTAATAAAATGGATATAATTTCCCAAAAAGAGGATTAAAGACATAACAGTTGAAGAAGGAAATAATCTGGATCTTCAATCACTGAATAAAATATACCTGGTATAGTAAACTAGTTTTTAAAGATAAAGATTTTTTTCAGAGAGTGCAGGTGAAGCAACCATTGATTATTTAAAACATCTGTAAAGGTATTTTAGCCTAAATTTAAATTTACAATAATCAGTATATCCCAACCTAGTGAGAATCTTATTCACCTGTTCATGGAGTTTCAAGGAGTTTAAACAATCTTTGTTAAATTGCTGCTTGAGTGAGGATCAAGAATGTGATATTACAAAACCGTCCTCCTGGTCTTTAGGAAACAAGTAAATAAATTATGGGCCTAACAAGTTACCAATTATCAGCATATCAAATTATCCATATTGTGTGACACAGTTTTTGAAACACCTAGATAGAATAGTAATGGGTATCAACAGGTATACGATTAAACATCTCAATTGTTGAATGTGTTTGATAACTGCAAACCTATAACTTTGGAAAAAGGTGTATTTAAACTTCCACAGAATATATTATATAAAGGTGGTAATGCTTTTTGCATTAATGCCATCCAGTATGAAAAAAAGATACTAACACTATAATATGAAAATGAACAAGAGAGACCACCACCATGGAAAAAAATGTCAATTCACAGTCCAAACAGAATTTACATAATAAGATGTACCAGAAGTGATCATTAATTAACCAAAATCAATATTATAACCAGTCTGATCATGATCCTAAATCACCAAGACCAGGATGCAATTATGTTCCAGATATAGAGATAAAGAAAAAAGTAATAACTATGATGAAGCCATAAAAAGATGAAAGATCTTTTCAGAGATTGAGAAAAAACAATTAAGCTGATGTTAAAGAAAGGTGAAAGATGAAAGATCTTTTCTTATATTGGGTGTGAACTATTAACTGTCAATATGTGTTACTGTAGTTCAGTACTGGCGATTACTTGAAATTTTTATATTGACATGAGGATGCAATGTGTTTAAAAAACTTCATGGATTAGTACATCTCAGTACACCACATTCCATTTTAAAGTTCATAGGAAGCAGCCTATAAATCTCAAAAATAAACAAGACTTATGAATGATAATCTGGTTGTTTGCCATAGGCCGAACTTCCCAGGGATCACAAGCCTCTAAGAGTCATAAATTATCTATCAGTAATGCTTTAGTCTACCAAAAATATTGGGTTTTAATATATCTTTTAGGTTTTAAGTTGCATATTGTGTGTAATGTCAGATAGTTATCCTTGTATTCTTGATACAATATGTACTTATGGTTGATTATTAAATTTTTCTATCCATCCCAGGATTATGAGTTGTTATTCATGCCATCCAGTTGTTGGAAGCCAATCAAATCTCCATAAAAATGAAAACAACTGAGCATGAGGAAAAATCAAAAATCAAATGAAAATTAGATGTAAAGTTGAAATATATTTAGTCAAAGAAAACAAATGTACTAAGAAATAATTTGATGCAATTTTTCCCCCTGTTATATGGGAATATTGTAGCTTTGTATATAGTAGCTACAAATTAAAAACAACATGCATTATTGTAGGATTTATTGAATTCTTATAGTTTTAGTAGAATGCGTTAAGATGTGTTGCCTTTTTAATATTTTATATCCCTTTATTAAAAAAGAAAGATATGATAATAACCATAATGTATAATTATAAAGAAAGAAAATAAAGTGGATTAAAACAATATTCATTATAAAAGAAACAGGTTGGAGTTATCAGAATTAAAAAATAACAAAACATTATGAAATTATTAGAGTTAATAATTAATTGTGGTTTATTTTGAAACAAATTCAAACTTGTAAAGAAGCAAGATTTTACCAACTGTTTTCTTTTTCTATTTCTTGATTTTAGTGTTGATCAATAGGCATGTAGTTAGATATGGGTTGAAATAGATAAAATAAATACTGAAGGTGAACTACTACAAAATGTTGAACAACATATTTTATAATAAATATTTTTTGATAAACATGGACAGTTGGTTATAAAAGGTGATGATAAGAATTTGGGCAGAACATATTTTGCTACAGAAGAGAACAGATCTAATCCCTTCTGGTATACTATGAAATGAAAGTTATCATTGAACAGTGTTTGATTCACTGCAGCTTTTACTATTACAGTCTGTACAACAAGTTATAGTTGTTAGTAAGATTAATTTTTTTAACTTAAAAAATGTACAAAATAACTAAATATGTTTGTGCTTCATGTCTTAGTATGTGTTGCTAGACTTTCCTTAGTAGGTGTTTATCTCTATCCTAGAAGCTTCATAGATGAGAAAATAGTGAAGATTTTGCCCTGATCTGAAAGGAAAATGAATCTTATCATCGTTTGAAGAAACAGGCTCATTTTGTCCATAAGTTGAAGTCATTATTGCAGTCTTCCATAAAAATTATATCTGTCAATAAATTATGAAATACAAATATATATATATATATATATATATATATATATATATATATATATATATATATATATATATATATATATATATACTAGTGCTGATCAATTAAATTTAAAAAAATCAGGAGTTATTTAATAGACTGAATTATGCATTTGTCATCCAAAATAAGGAAAACCAAGGATTATTTAATTGTCTGAATTATTTATTCCAGTCCAAAATAATAAAAATCAAAGATTATTAAATCAACTTGTCTTTTGTTTGTCAGATAAAATAGCTAAGGAAAAACAGACTGAATTGTTTATTAACAGCCTGGATGATAAGAAAGACTGTTTTGTATATATGTCACATGTGACAAAATTTTGTTAATATCATATACTCATAAACTGACATCTTAATTAATTATTTTTTTATTATTAAATACTACTTTTAATTTGAAAATTAATTAAATGTTTATCTGTTCAGGATAATATTATTTATGTACCATGCAAGGTTAATCAATTAGAATTTTTTATGTGTATCAGACCTGGAAGATAATAATTTAATTAATAAATAGAGATTCTTATGGAAATTATTAAAATCCATTACATTGTAAAAATGTCTTATCGATAGTTATACTCTCCATTTTTGCAGTCTGTTATTTGAGTGTCTGTACTGATGCATTATTACATACAAATTGTTAAATATTAAAGTTTAGCCTATATGTAATTTTCATTTGCATTTCAATAACTTAACTGGATGGTCAATTTAGTGTAATATTATGATTGAGTTTCTTGTATCTCATGCTACAGCTCATGTTCATGTGATGACCATTTAAAGCAGGAATATTTAAATCTGGGTTACTGGTGTTGCCATGATAGATATTGATGACATACCAATTCACACAAATAATGTCCAGTGAGTTCAGATCTTTTTGACCATAATCTCTTTATACATTATTAGGTTGCTTTGCTTATGGTAATGACATATCTATATCAATGAAGTATGATGAGCAGGAAATGTTACTGTTGTGTGGTTAGCATTACCAGCAGGCTTATAAACTGCTGCTTATCATTAATCTTTGGTTGGGATTCATGGTAAAATTGACAAATTGAGAGTTTTGATTAGTTATACATTTTGAAATTTTTAGGTCATCTTTCATCTTAGCAGTACCATATTGCAACTATCCATCAGCAGAGAAATCAGATCAACCTCTCTCAATATTGATGCATTTTGAAATATTACTTCAATTTTCAAGTAAGACATACATAACGCATGTTGTAACTTAACTATATGTTTCTGCAGTGAAATACTTAACACTTAACCACTTTCAAACTGTTGTGTTTAAACTTTTTTAAAAAAAATAATTTAAAATTAAAAAAAAAACAATAATCAGATAATCTTCCCATAAACCTATTATTAAATATTTATTGGAATATAAAAAGAATATAGTTGGATATGTGTGTCTGACTGGAAATAAATCCACAAACTTGATTATTTTTAATATTTGTTGCATTGTTTGCCATTACAACTGTCTGCATAAATTCATGATAATGTATCAACAAATGTATGCTATTAGAAGTAGAGATTGTGAATGTAAAATAACTCTCACAGACTTTTTCTTTTTTATTATTTGCAAATTCTTTTAAATTTTATTTAGCAAATCTAACTAAGTTAATTTTATCTGAAGAGCGTATTTTTCTTATTAGAATTTTCAATCTTGTTAAATTCATAATTAAAATTTTTCTGTATTTACTACTTTATTTTTGTTCTTTTTACAACATTTGTAACCAGCGATTACTAAAAGGCAGTAATGTGCTCATCTATTACTTCAATGTTTTTATCAATCATTCAGTTTTAGTTTATTTTAGTCGGGTATTATATTTCAGTAATCTTTGCTTTATTCTTTTTTATAAACAAAATCTTTGTAATAAGGCTGGTTATTTGAATTATACTCAACATTATAATTTGGAATGTGGCACACATTTTATTTAAAAAAAATTAGGTTTATTAATAATAGGTATATACAAATGTTTTCAGTGATAGTTATATATGTTTATATTGTTTTAGGTTCTCCAAGAGTTTGTGTAGGATGAGATGAGATCTGATTTGTTTGTTTAGTCAGATCGTAGATCAGAGAAAAATTAGTGTGTTTTTATGACATTTTTATGTCCATACATTAATCAGATATTTGCGTGTTTCTTTTACCTGTTATATAGTTTATCAATCTTTAGGATTGATGTCATTTTGTAGGTAGGGTATTTTGAGCAATTTCCATGTTTCTTCGTGTAGAAACTTTGAGGAGAGCATTCTGTCTTTCTTTTGAAGTTTTGAAAGGGTAACAAGGAAGAAAGAGTTTGCTTCTGGCTGGAAAATGTTAAACTTTAGTTTACATCTTGTCACCCAGATATAATATGTAACAAATATTGCTATCCTAATGGTGGGGAAGTCTCTTTCCTTAATACACTCTTTGATTGTTAGAATTTTATAGTAATCAATAATACTATTTTGAGATATTATGAGTTTAATCCTTCCCAATCCCATGCAAGAAAGCATAATGTGTTCAAATGTTTCTTCATGCATTAAGCAGTTTGAACAAATGGGGTCTATGTTTCTTATACATCTTTTGTAATGCAGGAACCAATTGGTATGCATTGCATTTAGGTTCACCTTTATTAGATAGTCGAGGAGTTTGGGTTCCAATTTCCAGAATTTGAATAAGGTGGTGATTCTGTAATCGGAACAGCCAAGACTTGGTTTAATTGACACCTCATATTCATTAATCTACATTTTTTCATTAATATTTTTAAGTATATAGAACACATATCAGTTTTGCGTTAATTGTAATTAAGTGCATTCTAATAAAATATTTAATTAATAAAAAATTAAATATTGACGTTCATATAATGTGGTATAATCTTTAATCCAGAAAGATGTTCCTAATAGTTTTTCAAATCAGCAACAATTTTCTACTAAAATTTCCAAGATTGGTATTTTTAGATATTTGGATTTTTTTAATTAATTTGAAAATACTTTCTATCAATATGATTTTTATTGTTAAGATGTAGTTCTTTTTATTTTGACGCTAGATATTTTTATGTGGTCGTGAAAATAAAACCATTAATCTTTCTTTTTTTTCTAAATACCATTAATCTTTCTTTTTATTTAAATACATTGATCCAACAAATACGGTGGATTATATCTTCTATTGCACCAACTATTATTCTATGTTATATGTAATAATAGACAATATAAAGATTAAAACCACAACCATCATTTTTTTTTGTGCTTTCTATGAATTCGTTCTTCCATAGTGTAAGCTGGTGGTTAAAACTCCTGTAGTGCCCCCCACTTTCGAATTTTTAACAAAATATTTTAAAGGTTGGATATTTATAAAATAATTATTACATAAATAATGTGGTTAAAAAAATTTATAATAACATCTCTTGTAAACTACTATTTTTTTGTAATTTTTTCATTTTTTTTCTCAAAAAAATCGGAATTAAAAATGAAGTTCTAACTATGATCTATCCTTTCTCTAATATTCATATAGTGACCTTGGGCTTTCTCTTATTGCTTGCGAGTTGGAAAACAGGGACTGTTTGGTTATTTGTTTTATCACAAAAAAATTTTATTTTATAAAATTTTTTTTTTTTTAATATATCATAATTACTAGGGTAAATTACAATTAATAAATGCCACTACTATTTTTTTTTTTCAAATGTCTTGAAATTGAAATTGTATTTTTATTATATAGAAAATAAAAAATGTGAGTTTTTAAAAATTAATAACAGGTAAAATAAGTTATAACTTTATCTTTCTTATTGCATTGCCAAATCTATATAATATTAATATCATCTATGTTCTTTATTATTTTTTTACAATGCTACCACTATAGCTCGAAACTTATACTGGGTTGTAAAAGAGCATTGTAAAAAGTAATAAAGAATATAGATGATATTATTATAAAGCAACTTATCAATATAATGTATTTAACTAGATAAAATATCTGATATATAATTTATAAAATCAATACATCAATTGTGTAATATATATATATATATTGTAACCAAAATCCCCGGAGCCGTCCACCCTGATGGCTCACAAAGGTGGTAACCAACCTTCCATCACCCCTCCAACTACCCATCATCATGCCGTACTTGTTGCGGCACTATAAATTGTAACCGTAAATTGTGTAATCTCAACTACGTAACGTAAGTGCACTAGGAATTACAACCTTGGTCACTGATCAACTCTCATTGCACATTATCAGCTATTAAGAGCTGTATCCAAAAGCATATCATACTATTTATTTTATGCACAAAAGACCACAATCAACATCTGGGGCAATTTACTACAGACAAAATTAATGAATTAACCTAACTTTTTATAATTTATTTGATCGCAGCCAGGGTATACCGCGAAGACCTATCATAGTATTATTATAAAACATATTAAACAAATTATAAGTGCAATTTTATCACTCTTAAACCTCAATTTGCGATTTTTATGGTATGCGACCCTATGGCCGACCATGTACAAGATAGCGTAATTTGTGGAACCACATAAAATTATGAAATTTTAAATCATCTATATGATTTCTAAGACAGATGCTAGTCCAGGTAAAGCTTTGCAATTAATAAACATGAATAATTGGGTTCTTTTATAATTTAATATATCATTGAGACTCTTATTGTATTGACGAATGAAAATTTAAAAATGTTAGGTAAATATATTTAATCATATCATTATTGAATAAATCTGTTCACAAGTTTAATAATTAATTTGTATTTTATACTAGAATCAACTACGCAAAGCCACAATGATGGAAAAGGTAAATGGGATTTTATTGTACCTTACCAATCATATACTACCAAAGACGAAAAGCATCTTAATGTTTTCTCAAAATATTAATAAATTCTTATATCATGTAGACAATAATATGTAATTCAATGTATGCTCTATAATGTATGCTCTATCCAAAGTTTATGATTTCTGATGTTATGAATGACACATAGCAACGGCACAGTAAGTTTAATTATAAATCAACTTTTATTTACAAACTTTATGAACAATAAATAGTTAATTTCAATATTTTAAATAAAACATAAATAAACAAATAAAATAATTAAATGATGGTTCAATAGACTTTCTTCAATACATCTCACAGGTACAGTATTTAAAAACCTAATCATACCTTATTTCAATCTAATATAATGAATATTGAGACAATTATTAAATTCAGCATTAACTTATGAAATATTGAACGTCATTTCCAGATTCAATAAATCCCTACTGTATACCTATAATAATATAATAAATAATATGATGTTTGTATGTTTTAGCTATAATGTAATCATTAATTAAAATGAAAATGTAAACTTACACTCCGGTAGATAATAATTAACCAACAGTTAATTATCATGAAGTACTTGAATAGAATGTCCTGTTGCCATTTATCAATCTAACCGATAAATTATGCTTACAAATGAAGAAGATGATTTGGCAGATTAACTAAAATACTTTGCCCAACTTATATCTGTGAAGCAAACATATTCCTGTGGATGTATTCATCTACACGTAGGAATTAAATAATACTAACGTTTTGCGTATTTAAACACTATCATAAAGTCATACGTATAATCACACAATTCCGCGGATTAACCACCAGCGCAGGAATGTGTGTAAAATACAAAATGGCAATTAAAATAATCTGCGGATTAACCACCAGCACAGATTAAAGCCTTTAACATACTAAAACAACATTATAATTTACTTCACATTAAAGTGCAAATCATCCCCCTCAATTCTTCTGATTATTCAGAATACGCTGACACTTTAGCAAATGTGGGTTCTTGCTTAGTAAAATATTACAATAATCAGGACAACTAATGTACTACTTATCTTGCTTAAAATAAACATGTATAATATAATGTAAATAATATTGGCATGGGAATATAAATCTGGAAAGACTCACAAAATATCTCATAAAGATTGGTATATCTCATGAATTCATTAAGTACTGTTTAAGCTTTCTCCGCAAGCGCTATTCTTTTGAATAAATATTTTATTCAACCTTTATTAATTTAAATCTAACAAATATAACTTATGAACTTCATATGCGAGTTCATATAACGATAAAATTAAATAAATGTATTATTCATTAACATATAACATTTAACGGTGTGTGTGTGTGATAAAACTAAATGTAAAGCATTTTATAGTTCAAATACATGAATTTTAGCAGATGTGTATCACAAATTGGATTGTATAGCATTTTGTAACTCCTAATGTGATCCGTGGAATCCATGTACAATGTGTAGAATAATAAGTATATGAGGTAATAGCTATAACTGTAGTTAAATTCCATACATGCAATTATATCCATTTGATTAGTTATTAAAGCAATATTAGATTAACGATTTGCGTGGCTCTCCAAACATGAAACAATTTTAAAACAGGATACACAGAATTTAAATGAAAATGTTTTTCATAAAGTTATTAATCCCTACATCTCTCTATCAAAAGTGTTCCAAGTTTATCCTATCCATGCAAGTATTTATTTATCCATTGCGTTAATCCAGGAATAACCAATTACAGCAATTACTTTATTCATTTTAAACTGACGATACAATTATAAAATAGCTTTGTTTAATTATTTAAAGAATGTTTATGATCCAAATGTTAAACAAATTAACTAGCAATTATTACTGGCATTATAAAATTAATTATCAATCAATAATATATTTTATTAGAATTAAAGAACGGAAATATTAAAAGATTTTGACAAATTTAACGCTTTACTTTATTTTAACTTAAACTTTTTTCTTTTTAAAAAACAAATTTTCATTTTAATAAAACTTCTGTAATTAAAACACTGATTCAAATTTTCCAAATTGTAGAATAATAAATATTTCAAAACATACCAAATTCTTGTATTTAATTCTTTCAAACTGGGAAGCTCCGACATTTCAAAAATGCGATATTGGAAAACGCTACGGTGATTTGATTCAGTTGGCCGAACGACTTGAAAAGATCTTTAAGTTTTAGTGATCCATCTTAATTAGATACCACTAAGTTATTTTATGTTTATAGCAAATTTTGTGGTAGTCTATTTACTTATTAACGGTTTCAAAATCAGCTCAGCAAATTTTACACCATTTGCCTTTACCGTTTCTGTTCTTCTTCCCACCAAAAGACAAACTAACAGACGATATTCTCCTAGAAATTCGCGCTCTTTTCTTTTATTACATTGAGACGCCTACGTAATTATTGTATTTATTTAATAATTTATTTTAATTGAACAAATGGTTTTATTTTAATTCAATAGAAATAATAATTTAAGATTACTTTAAATAAATAAAAACAAAATATTATTTTTAATAATATTTTACCAAATTTTAATATGTTGTAAAATTTTAAAAAGTTAAACATTTTGATATAAGTTAGCATATGGAAAGAAGCAAATTTAAATTTATTAAAATAATATAAGAAAGTAATCTGTTCAAGTGCGAATCAAGCCAACCAAATCACCAAGAGAAGAAAGAGAAATTTTTATATAAGTTACATCAATTAATATATTTTCTACTAAAATATATGGTTACAATATATATATATATATATATATATATATATATATATATATATTGGTTTATAATGTAATCTTTTTCAGGTTTTTACTACTTTTATAATAATGTGAAAATTATTGATACTAATTTTAATTTTAATTAACAAATATATATCTTTTACTTGTTTTTAAAGTATTATTGCAAAAGTACAATGTTAGTTAAGAACAATGATGTATCTAATTACATGACTTCAATTATATACTATCCAATGTAAATTGTAAACAAGCAAACGAAATGTAAATAAACTATTAAAATTTGCAAATTTTATAATATTTGGCCATTTTTTTTTCTCTGAGGCCCATACATAATCACATTTAAAAAAAGTAAAATTTGTAAATAAATTTTACAATATGCCAGTAGCTGTTTTTCCATCTGAAACATCATAAATAATAAAAAAAATTTAGTTTATTCTGAAAGCACTTATGTTGTATTCTTCCTTTATTTTCCTTTGTAAATTTAATATAGAGTTTTTTGTATGAGCATAATGCTAAAAATTTTCAAAATTTTAGAACATACTAAAAGTTGATCTACTGATTTAAAAAGATCAAAACAATTAGAGAGATACTAATATCTTGCTAATAAGACCAGAATTGTATTTCTATAAGAGAACATACTTATTTAAGAAAAAAATGATGACATCCAATATGTATTTAAAAGCCAGACATTACTTCATTGAAAAAAAACAAGAATATGAAACTTACTTTTTTTGTTATTTTATTACTTCAGAGAATGCAAGAGTGAACACACTTCAGTAACCTATATGGAAATGTACAATCTCAATTTGTTGTTAATAACTATATTATTTTAAAAAAATTGTTTATATTATGATCTTAATTTATATATGCATATTATATATGTAAAAAAAATTGTTATATATGATAAAAATACACTGTATACAGTCAATTTAATAAAGAACACATATTCTGATCAATATTTATCAGTAAAACAGTAACAGGAATGCTCAGAACAAAATATAGCATAATTTGCAGCTTTACTATAATTTTAAAAAAATGATCTTATTTCTCATTATTATTGTATAGTAATATTCTTTGTAGTTTAATGCAGAGATAAAGTGGTGATGACAGTTGTTGTTGTTGTTGTTGTTGTTATTATTATTATTATTATTATTATTATTATTATTATTATTATTATTATTATTATTATGTTTCAATGGTAAGCTTTATTTGTTTTAAAGGGTTACAAGAGTTTACATAGCTTGGATTGCTATGTTTACGTAGGCAATCCATAGTTGTAGCTTTACACATATAAAAGTTGATTTATTGTTTTACACAGTATTACAAAATTTTTACATGCTGTGGATTAGTTTCATAGTTTGACATAGCTTGGATTGCTGTGGTTACATGGGAAATCCATAAATATAGGTTTACATATATAAATGTTGATTTATTGATTTACATGAGATTACAAAAAAAAGTTTATGCTGTGGATTAGTTACAAGGATTTTACCTGGCTTAGATTGCTATGGTTTCATAAGCAATACATAGATGTAGGTTTATTATGCTAAAGTTGATTTATTTATTTATGCTGTGGATTAATTACAAGGGTTTTACATCACTTAGATTGCTGTGGTTACATGGATAATCCGTAGTTGTAGTTTTACATATGTAAAAGTTATTTTATTGGTTTACACAAGATTACATAAATTTTACATGGTCTGGGCTGCTGTATCTACAGATGCAATCCAGGTTTAGTTTTATAAGTGGTTTGATTGTCTTGGTAACATATGTGAGGACTAGAAATTTCCAAGGTAGTGTTGCAATTATCTATGAAGTCTGGCCTGGTGTGAGATCAATGTCAGTATTTTTATTTTTATGGTATCTTCTTTTGGTGACCAGGATTTCTCTTGGTTTCATTGGCAATGTGGGTTGGGGAGGATGTTGGTGTTGGTAGAAGATCTGGTGGGATTACCATGCCTATTTTTGGTGCATTAGAATATTTGAGTTTTGCAGTGGGATGGTGGTACAGCTATGTTAGAATTGCTTGCAATTGTTAAATTGGACTCTCTGGTAAGCTGGTCAGACTCTGGATTTAGATGTGTGCTAGAGGTCAGAGCTGAGTAAGGCTTTTGATGAAGTTTAAGAATAAGATCCATGTATAGAGTGTTAAGCAGAGGGGGCTAGTGGTAAAGCCATGTTCAAACTGGTTGAGTTGGAGTTTAAAAGTCTGTTGGTCAGACTCTGGGTCTGTCTGTATTAGAAGTGGTGGCCAAATGAGGCTTTTCATATGATTTAAGTGTGAGATTCATGCCTAGTGTCCAGACAAAATCTAAGTAGGTAGTTAGATTCAGGATTACTATTAGAAGTGACTTATGTTTGTTGAAGTTATCTTGTAACTTGATGGTAGTTTAAGATTTGAATGAAAAATTTAACACACAATTGGAAATCAATTATTAACTGATGGGAAATTGAAAAAATCAATTATTAACTGATAGTAAATTGAAAAAGTTATGATAGCCTAAGGCGTTGACTACTTTATATGCATAAACAGCCAGGGCTTGTTAACTCAATTGTGAGCAAATGAACTAATTGTTGGGAACTTGAAATCGAAATTTTTATTACTAAACAAAGATCAGAGATGGAAGCATAAGCCTAAATGACCTTTGGACTTTGAAACTCTATGCTCGTATTACTGGTGCAATCACTGGTCATGTTATGGCTTTTTTTGAATTATCATTAGGTAACAATTTCAATTGGAAGTTTGAATAAAAAATGTAATCCAAAGTTGGAAGTAAGTAATCAACTGATTAAAGGTATATTGTTATCTTGCAGTTAAACTAAGATTTTGAATTCTTTTTAAGCATAAAAAAGCAAAGCTAGTTAACTTTTTTATTTAGTAAGTGAAATGCTTGCGAAGAAATTTGTAACTGATTTTTTTTTTCAAACAAAAATTGGACTTTGCAATAATAAAATTTAAAAATTTACTTACAGTTTGACTGAACTTTGGATTTTGAAACTCTGTGCTGGCAATGTTGACGGTAAGCATCTGGTCATGTGACTACTTTGTTACCATAATGTTGTTTAAAATTATCATTGCATAACTTGATTTTATTGAATTTTTGAATGAAAAATGTATCACAAAAGTATTAAACAATTACCAACTCATTTGAAATGAAAAAGGTACATCAGAATAAGGTTTTTACCTTGCCAGGTTTAAAATTTGAGTACTTTTGGAGCATGAAATACTAAAGCATGCTGACTTGGTTGTGAACAAATGGACCTTTTTTACTACTACTACTAATACTACTACTACTACTACTACTACTGCTACTGCTACTGCTACTACTACTGATACTGCTGCTGCTACTATTATTATTATTATTATTGTTGTTGATGTTGTTGTTGTTAATACTAATACTACTACTATTATTATTATGTTGTTATTGTTGTTGTTGTGTTTCAAAGCAAACAATGTTGAGTATCAATTGGTGATATCAAAATAGCTTACACTAGGGTTACACATACTTATATGAAAAAATTCTTTTTAAATTTTGATTTAGTCCTTGCCTCTGAACATTATCTTGTTCAATGGGATAAAAAAATTCATTGTTATGTTAATGGGCCATCAATGGGGTTGCATTAGCTTATCTCATTTTCAAATTTATTTTTATGAGTACTAATTACAGTCCTTGTCATTATGCTGAGTATATTTTGAAGAGAGACCATGTTGTCATAAAAATGTTCTGTGGTGCAAGAATAGTCTCTATTTTTGAGTTTTTTAAGTTTGTTGGGTGTTGGGGTGTCTTCTTGGATTATTTCCATATGTGAATGGGCAATGGATGCACCAATATGCATATAATCTGAAGGTGACTGCACATATTATTGGTACTACAGTTTTGTATGCATCTACTCTTTTACTAATTGTGGTCCGATTTTGTAGTTGTTCAGAATCATTAGTCACACTTCTTCTAGGGCTAGACAATTATATAGAAAACAAGTTTGTGTTTCTTTATTTCTGTGATATAGCATACACAATGGATCAACATCTGTGTAAGATCTCTCATGCTGAATAAACTGTGTTATTGGTAATGCATTTGGGTTATATTTGACAATAAAATCATAAAATTTTGGTTCCAGGCACCATCTTTTTAACTTTCTTAATAGTTGGCCATTATTTATTTCCATTACTGTGGGCTGATTATTCACTGGTTGGTCTGAAAATAGCAGATTTTGTATTTTCCAATATGTGTATTTATTTGTATTTTTAGTGTTTATATTGTTTCTTATGGATTCACAACTCACAAGCAGGGTAGAGATATAGTTATATGTTGGAGGAGGCTGATCAATGGGTGTGATTTCTATTATTACCTGTATCTCTGGAAGACATCTAAATATGGCTATAAGCAGATTTACTGTTTTTGAGTGTGAAACACATGTAGACCAAGACCATTCCATTTTGTAGGTCAGTTTAATTAGAAGGCTACCACTTTTCTTTTCCATAGTAACTTGTTGAATAGTGAGTTAATTGTTGAAAAAATGATTTTGTGAAATTTATTATTGGCAGAAATTAGGTGATTTTTGTCAGAAGCTGATTGTATAATGATACTTTTATACATTGAGACATAGGATTTGCAGAGTGATTCGGTGATTTTTCTGCTTCTGCTTTAAGTTTGTTTTGTATTTTCTTTCTCATTTGATCCCTAGCCAAGTGGAAAGGGAAACCCAAAAACAAACTAAGTTTTCTTTGATATATGTCTTTTTAATTTACCTGTAAATATTGCCCATGCAATTGATCTATTGGTGTTGAGTTTTAGCCCAAATTTTGCTGTGTAATCTTTTATGATTTTCTGCAGTATAGTTAATTTTGCTTTGATTTTAGAAACACTGTGGCATCATCAATGTAAGCTATATATGGTATGTATGTGTTGGTGTTTGGAATTGGAATACCTTGGATTTTTTTTTGAATTTGCTCTAACATGGGGTTTAAATATAATGTAAATAATAGTGTGCTTGTGGAATTTATTAGCTGGGGTAGAAAGATGATGAAGTTTTTCCATTGAGTGTGATGTGAATTTTTCTGTTTAGTAGCAGAGTGGCAATTGTTTATAAGATTGTCAAGGTATTTTTGTTTTGTTTTTTAAGTTGAATTAAAAGTGTTCTAAGTGGTACTGAATCAATTGCACTTTCAACATCTAACTGCACAGTCATTGGGGCATTTTTTTTTTCCTTTTAATTACTGAGTTAATTGTTTTGTAGATTAGTGCTGCTTGACCTGTTGATGAGCACTTTTTTTGCATACTGATGTTGTGATATTACTGGTATTATATATGGTTCAATTATTTCTTTTAAAACTTTTTTTAGACTGAACACAGATTGGAGACTGTGGCAATTGGTGCTTGTTATTTAATGAAGGGGGCATTGAAACCAGATATAGCCTTTGTATATTGTATAACTTTTGTGATAATTGATTTGCATGCTGGAACAGATATGTGTTTATAAATCAGCTGAGATGTGACAAATACAAATTGTGAGATTCCTGGTGACACTGGGTGACATCTACCTGGGATTGATGCTTGAACAGTACAAAATTTGCAATTTCAAAAGGTGTCTCTGTTTTTTATTTTCAAAAAAACATTTCTGGGGGTTTAAATTGGTTATGCTTTGTTAAACTTTCTTTGAAGTGCTGATATATAGGTTGTATCATATTATGTCCAGCTGTGATATTTCCATCCCATTCTAGGGCCATGGAAACTCTATTTGTAGATGGATAGCTCAATGACCATCAAATGTTTTTGCAGGTCCATGTGTATTAGACAAATACTTTTTTTAATTGCTAGATATTGCTTTAGTTTACTGCATGTTTGATTATATAGCTGTATCAGCTTTATTATGTTTGCTTGATTGTCTTGATTGTGATGGACTAGTTTTGACACGACAATTCTTTTGTGCAGCTTATCTGCTAGTGTGATTAATTTAGAGGGGGGTTTGAATTTTTGAGTAATATAATTGATATCAAATAAGAGGATGTGTGTATATTCTGTGTATTTGGAGATTGGGTAAAGTTGCATCTGATTCAGCTTATTTACCATGATGTATGTTTCTGAGAAGAGGAACTCTGGAGTGTTGTCGAGTAGGAGGAATGTATTGTGTTTTATATGTTAGTGATCTTCTTGTGTTATGTATTTAAATTTAATTTTATTATTTGTGTCGTGTGATCAGGAAATGGGGAGGGGGAGAGACTTACTTCAATTGAGTGTTGTAACATTGGAGAATAGAACATTAGATTTATGAGTGTGCCATGGTGGATGTTATAAAAAAGATACTGAGTTTGGTGGGAGAAAACATTCACCACTCATAAGCAGTAGTGCAAGCTGATTTATCCAGTTTGCAACAAACTTTTGATAGCTCATATTAAAATATCTGGGAAGTATAGTGCGATAGGGATTGGATGCTAGCAGAGAGTTAATAGTTAAAATTATTCTGTTAATTACAATAGGACCAGGGGAATATATACAAATATAATGTTAATACAAAAACTTCTGTGATTAAACATAGTTATCAGAAGATTGGAGTCTATGAAAATTATTTTAAATGATGTGAAGGCGCATTTTTGACTGATAAATATACCTGAGCCACTTGATGGTGCTGATGTAAGCATTCGCAAAACCCAAGTTTACTTATATATGTAGCTGGGTTGATTTGGGGACCATTGTATCTCTTTGTTTCTAGTAGATCCAATGTGCTGTATTACATTGTCTGTATCCATTTATTAATGTGTTGTATATTTTTTGTAGAGTTTAAACCTCGGACGTTAAGTGCCACTATTTTTATTTTTATGTTCTTCAATGTTGTAGAGGGGAGTGCCCAATTATTATTATTATTATTATTATTATTATTATTATTATT
Organism: Epiperipatus broadwayi; assembly: GCA_028023455.1. Taxonomy (NCBI): domain Eukaryota; kingdom Metazoa; phylum Onychophora; class Udeonychophora; order Euonychophora; family Peripatidae; genus Epiperipatus; species Epiperipatus broadwayi. The sequence continues at coordinate 965,547 of JAQFVV010012586.1, forward strand.
ATTATTATTATTATTATTATTATTATTATTATTATTATTATTATTATTATTATTATTTTATATTAAGGTTTGTCGCTCTAACATATTAAAATTTTCACCTTTGTTTCGTTTGCCTAATACCTATAATCATGATTTTATTAATGAAAATATTTGTTCTTTAGACTTTAAAAAAATTGTTACTTATGTTATAAAAAAGTATGGCATATAATTATATTATTTTCATCATTTTTACTCATTTATGTATATTATTTATGTATATTATTGTATAGTTATTATAGTGCAATTCTGTAATTGGCTTAATGCTGTAGTTTTGTACGGTAAATAAATTGAATTGAATTGAATTACACCATAATCTTTGAAATTTAACTTCGGCAACCATTTTAATGCATGCCTTTTTTAATGTCTGATGCCTAAATGATGACATTTATTTTAATTATATGTTACATAAACGGTAATATTTTTTTTTTAATCATTTTTAGATTTTTCAATTAAATTTTACATTTTCATTTGCTTGAATTTAACGTTTTATACTTAGTACCCTTTTATTTTTAGAACATTTTTTAAAAAAAATTTTTTATTATTGTTTTACATGGTTTCTTTACATGACTTGTTTTTTATATATTAAATATATATGTATGTGTAATCATAATTTAACACAGTAAATATTTCTTTTTATATCAGCTTTTATTTCATTTTAATTCCAGTGTTTTGTACGTTCTGCATATTTAGGGTGTGTGTGTTAACAATGCTTTTATAATAAAAAGAAAGAACCAATTTTTAGTTTTGTTGTTTTCTTATTTTCCACATGAATTGCAATTACAAGGATATGTAAAACAAGCGCATTGGTTGATGCAAGGAATCTGAAATAAAATACATTTAAATGTATTATTTTTCACATAAAACTTTAAATTGCCTTAAAAATGTATAATTGGTTAAATAAAAAAAAAGTAATAAAATATTAAAAGTAATTACTTTCAAATACATTGTTAATTAGTATATGTTTCATGGTATTGTGTCCATACAAGTACTTTGTTTTCCAGTTAATACATATGAATATAATCGTCGTATGTGCGGCGTGTATACAAAGTTTTTGAGGTTCAAAGTGATAGTTGTTGCTTTTACTTAACATAACTGCACGTTTTGCTAAAACAATAATAATCATACAGTTCACATGAAAAACCATGTTTATATAATTAACAGTCCCCAAAAATTTTGGTTTTAACGTGTGTTTACTTTTACGTGTATTTTATCGTTTATCCCTATTCATCCACCACTTGCGTGTAAATGTATATATATATATATTTCTCAGAAAGTGCTGTAGTTTACAATATAGTGTACTTAACATGCTAAAATTGCCAGATAGTTTTTAAAAAATTGACTTTAAAATGAGAAAGATAATACTAAATATGATTTTAATACATTAAAGATCAGCCTTTTCAAGCTATTGTGCATGCACTTTTTACGAGTGTTAATAATAAATGTCTACTTTAATGTATTACAATTTATAAAGCATAGCGCTATAAAAATAAATGCTTAAATGTGATTTTATAAATTTAACTAAAAATATAAACTACATAAAAAAATGTTCCTATTTAACCTAAACTTTTTCGTTATTATTGAAAATGTGCTAAGTATTATAGATAGATAGATAGATAGATAGATAGATAGATAGATAGATAGATAGATAGATAGATAGATAGATAGATAGATAGATAGATAGATAGATAGATAGATAGATAGATAGATAGATGGATAGATGGATAGATGGATGGATGGATGGATGGATGGATAGATGGATGGATGGATGGATAGATAGATAGATAGATAGATAGATAGATAGATAGATAGATAGATAGATAGATAGATAGATAGATAGATAGATAGATAGATAGATAGATAGATAGATAGATAGATAGATAGATAGACAACAGACGAACTGACAGTTGTATAGATAAAGAGGGTGAAATGTTATAATCACATATACTAACATTTTTTTAATACAATCAGTCTTACAATAATAAAAAAGTACAATATAAAAACTGTAAATGATTGTTAATAATGTAGTACTTAATATTTATTTACAAATGTATCAATTTTTTAAAAAAAAAATAATATATTCATAAAATTAATTGCAGCCACATAAATTATATAAAATGTCTTGACTCTAAAAAGTAAAAACTCGGCTAAACTACATATGCATTTGAACTGTCTTAAAATTGATTCAATACTATGTATGATATCTGAGAGTGCTATTGAAACAAATTCGATTAGAGTGCTTTTTATATTTTATTTTTATATTATTTGAATTTTAGAAAATAAATTTGTCTTATTAGACAAAAATTATTCATCTAATAAAAAACTGCATCAGCTATGAGAAAAAAAAATACTTATAAATCAAAAATAAAGATAAAAATTTATTAGAATAAAGAGACGGAGAAAAGGTAAACGGAATCCTTTAGTTATATTCATAATACTTGGTGACTTCCCTTATCAAAATTTTACAAATTAGCAGTAGAATATTTTGGGGGGAAAATCTCAGGTTTTTTCTATTTTTCCTATTCAAATATCTGAACTGCGATACATTTGTAGCTTATGTCTTCTACTTATTTTCGACTGTTATTATGATTAACATATCTTGGGGCAGTAGAGTTATTCATTCATATACAGTCATTTTTAGACAATTTTAATATGTTTAAAGGAATTTTTTTCAAAAGCTTCACTAATGTTTTTTACAGTTTTATATGTTTTGAAATTTTAGTTTTTGTTATTCCATCAAAATGTAATTTCTTATTTTTTTTAAAAATTGCAATTTTTATACATTTTTCTTACCTATCTGGAACACATTAGCCTTTGCAATTAATACTATCTCTAGTATGTTTTTCAGTTCTTATATTAATATAAAAGACATTGTACTTTAGTTAGTATATTATAATTTCTCCAGTCCCAGATTTTTGTTAGTAAGTCAAACATAGTATCTGTTTTTTAAAATGCAGTTTTATTTCTTTATCAAAAGAAAAAAATGATGAATATGGATCCAAAACGTTTGTGTAAAAGTTTACATAGTATCAAGACTATCTCGATTTAAAGGATATTGAAAAGAATCCCTGTTTCTTTGAGAAATGTTCCAGTTTTATTGACTTTTATTTCTTTGTGTGTAATAAATCCCAGCTCTTTGTTACAGAGCAATAATTTAATGGTATTCTTATCATAAATCACAAAATCTGGATCAATCAAAAAAGGTTTTTAACTGCAGTATTATGTTTTATTCTAATTTGACTATATTAAAAATGAATTATCAGTTCTAGGTATCAAGGAATTGATTACCATTTGTATTTATATTAGTATGCTGCATATTAATGGCAAAGTATATTCCGAAAATCATTTCATTTAATTCCTCATCTATCATCAAAAATATTAGATATAGGTATTGTATAGAATAGCAGGCACACTAAAATCAAACATCAGAGGGCACCATTAGACCTATACCTTAGAATATGATAGTTTTCTGGTGAGTGTTCCAAGTAAAAACGCCGTCCACAGTTGTACCATTACTCATAAATATTTCAATTTGCCTCTAGATCATGAAAATCAGATATTATTTAAAAGTATTAATTGGCAGAGCAGACAAGTTCGCAAAATTTGTTTACATCATAGTATAATACAGTTCAAATACCACAGAGTTAAACATAACATATTTGAATGAACATTTTTTCATGCTAGCATGGAGTGTATTTTATACCAAAATTTTACATTATATTATTGCATCATCTCCAAAATTTAATAATTACTCTATTATTTATATGATTCTATTTCATATGTTTATTAAATCAATATATATATATAAGACATATTTTGCGGGTTCATCCATGTTAAAAAATTTAAATATTGATATAGCCACATTTCAACTTGATCACATGAGTCATCTACCAGGTGATAAGATGTAGAAAGACGATTGTAGATGCACTACAATCACTGATTTGAAAAAAAAAAACCGTTAAAGTTCCACCAATAGCAAAAATGTTAAATTAAGAATGCTTTTTAAAAAAAAATATTTCCAAATAAGAGAAAGTTTGCATGTATCATCTAGCTTATTGATACAATCTGGCCTTTTAAGTATCTCAATGACTTCTCTAGTTTTGCACTGGTAGAGATTATCACATCTGGATATGATCCTGGTTCCAGAAAAATCAATTTTATGACCTGAATCTATAGTATGGAGAGAGAGTGCTGATGATTATGAGTGTTGTTTAACTGCATTAGCATGCTCATCTCTCCTAACACTGATGTGATGATTACTCATACCTATGTAAGGAGCTTTACAATTTTCACATGAGATTTGACAAATACCATGAGATTCACAAGGGATTGAATCCTTAGGCTTGGTTATTATATTGCTGATCTTTTGATCAATAGAAAATGCTGTATTTATAGTATAGCATTTTAATATATGTCCAATACTGTCTGTAGTTCCTTTTACATATGGAACACAAAATTCTAATAGTTGATTTATCATCTTTCTGATCCTATTTTGTAAATATGCATCGAATAAAACCAAAAATATTGAAATTTATTATAAAGAATTGTTAAACATTGGATATAATTATTTCTAAATATAAAAATAATATTAATAATAATGTTAATTCTTCTGATAAAAAATTTTGGATATCAATACCATATATTTCAAATCAACAGGCAAGTTTCATTAAGAAAATTTATAAAGGTATATGTGATATTGCATTTTATGCACCACCTACATTAAATAAATTAATAAATAATTCAAAAGATAAGACTTTATTGACAAATAAAAGTTGTATCATTTACAAATGGACATGTAGGTGTGGCAGTGAATATATAGGTGAATCAAGGTGCACATTGGAAAAATGAACAAAAGAGCATTTGTTATTATTAAAAAGGGGTCAAAATACAAAACAAAATTATAAAAATAATAATAATATATCAGCGTCTGTCTTTTATGACTATAATAAATCATGTATATATGGTTTTGATTTTAATTATAATAACATAAAAATATTGGAAACTGAAAAAAATAATAATAAAAGAAAAATTAAAGAAGCAATGTATATAAATACAAGCAAAATTTAATTAATAGTCAAGCAGCAACTTTAAGATCATGGAATTGTGGGAAAGTTGACATCAATTATGGGAAAGCTGACATTTTGAAAATATTAGTTGACAAAAACTACAAAGATAGTTGAAAGTGCTTCTAAGTGATAGTTATAGATATATTTTTATAAAATTTTCAAATACTGTATTTTTTAATATTTATTTATAAATTTACAGTATATTATTTTGAAGAAATACAGACATTAATTTGTAATATTATATATATATATATATTATAGCAGTCGATCTTAGCCCAAGATCGAGCTTCACTGTTCTAAATCTCAAATAAAAATGTTCTTTAATTTTAAATATTAACTTTTATGGATGCAACTCAGATATATATATATTATATATTATATATATATTTATATATATATATATATATATATATATATATATATATATATATATATATATATATATATATATATTAACAGAGCTTTTATATAGATAAAAGCACAAGCAAATCTTGTAAATAATTTTGTATTTTTTTTCTTAACTATATGTTATTTATTTATTTTATAAATATTTTTCTTCATATAAGTACACAAATATTCAAGATGGAAGATGCAGTCATTAACTGACCAAGAGTAATTAAAGGGGTGGGATTCATGATTTTAAAAGGAATTTTTTAATTAAAGTTAATGAAAGTAAAATTTAAAACAAAGCTAATTGATTTTAGTTAGCTATTAACATTTTTATCAAATCTATTTCCAATCTGGAAATTGATTTGAATTTATTTTGGACAGTTATCTAACAATTGCATCTCTACTAACAATAGAGAAAATATTTTTGTAGATTAAATTTTGATTAAGAGTTAAGTTTGATTAAAAATACTCTTTACATAACTGAAAACTGATATAAATAGGCCCAAAAATCTATTGTGTCAGAGTTCAGTCAATAGTCATTAATTGACTTCACGTTTGTTTGATTTTTAAAAAGAGGGGCTTAAGCTACCTTTCTTTCTGTCTTCAACTCCACTTTTCATCATGCAGAGATGTAACTCCTACTGCTCAAGTGTGCCCATGCTATCAAAGATCTGCCAAGGCCAAGAGACATGTTAAAGAATGCCTGCCACAGAAGACTCATGCTTACTTTATTCCATACAATCCTGAAGTAACAAGTCTAAACAAATCCTATCTCTTAAAATTAATGTTTTCTGTATATTTTGAATCTCTTATAACTCGCTAATCAGTGAGTATGTTAAATTAATAGTTATTTTCTTTATATCGATTTTCTTCTATCAAATTAACACTACTATGAAATATTTTATCCAACTCATGCTTTTATTTCTTTTATTATTTAGTGCAGTTATAATTTATTTTAAATGATATTTTTATATTTTTCATTTAGTTTTATCCGTAAATGCCAATCAAACCCGGTCTTACAAACTTAGAATGGGGGGGGGGAATTAATTATTTCATGTCTTTATGTCTAAATAGTTCGTAAGATTAAGTTTGTATTTTAAATAAATATATGCTTTATAAAAAAATATTTGATCATAAATTTATACAAAATGTATAAATACTTTGCAATCTGGGGTGGATATTGGTTTCTGTTAGTTTTAGTAATTTCTTTATTCATCATCACTGCCAAAAAGGCTGGTGAACAAATTCCATTTTGTTGTTCGCACATTTAAGTGCATGAATTATAGTTTTTTTATATATTTAAACAAAATAGTATTGATTCAAGAAGGGGGAGCAATGCACACTTCATTAATAATAGTTTTAACTTCTGATTGATGATTCTATTTTACATGGGTCATTATTTTAACATATTATTACGTATTTGTTAAACCATTTAAGGCTGTATTTTAGCATTTAAATTCAATGACTTTATATTCTTATGATCGCATTGCTGGCATATGTCAAATTATTAATAACCCACATAGGGCTTTGATCTGATTCACCTGTACCTCATTCCAGGGAGTCACAATAGTCTTCGTTCATCATTCTTTTCCTCCAAGTATATATTTATATACTGCTTTGATTCACCTGTACCTCATTCCAGGGATTTGAAGCCTTCCATCCTCTTTTTCTTGTTCTTGTTCATAACAGGGGTCTAAGTTTACCTCTGGAACATGCAGGTTAGTGTAGATGAATCTCTGTATGACTTTACCATGATCCAGACCCATAGCAACTTTCTACTGACTGTTCCTTTGGTACTCTCAGCATGAATCTGGCATATCACCTTAATAATCAGAGAATGACCTTTTCTTGGCCAAAGCTGCCATTTTTCTCTCTCTCACTGATAATGCTAGCATTGCAATTTCTTATAGTTCACTTTTCTTTTAGACTGTTTGACAAAATAAACCATAATGATGTGTAATAATGAAATGTTTTTCTCTTTATAATATTTTTAGTTGGAGTTTAGATCCAACTTCTCATGAAGCTGCACTCCCCTTTATTGAAATAATCAATGCCCGTATTGAAAGAGTTTCACAATATTTTCTAGTTAAATGTCGAAAATGTGTAATAAATAAATGTTTCCATATATTTAAGTTTCAGAACGTATCCTTATTTAATTGTTATAAATAAGTTCTATAAATTAAAATGAAGCTATGTGTCAAATGCCAGAGGCATCCCATTAAAGTCATGCAATCAGCAAAACTCTATCATATCTTAATATGTATTATTCTTAATGTATAAACATCCACCAAAACACCCATATCCATTTTGTAACATGAATTAAAATGATTTTTAAATATATGTTCAGTATTGTAACTGCAACACTAAATTCATATCTGTCTAAATAAAAATAATTGTACCAAGTTTGTTAAATGTTTGTAATGAAAATAAAGTTTTAAATGCATGAAGTTGAGTATACATATATAAAATCTTAAATTTTTATCAAAATAAATATTTGTTTTTAAACTTAATCCAGTAGTTCGAATCTCCTTAATAATATTTATATTTATGGATATTTTAAACTTATATCTTGGGTTCACTCAATCTCTCATCATCATCATCAGCTGAGTTCTCATGAAAAATGTTGTAACACTGGGCCAGGATGGAATAAATTTATGTGGTATCACCATGACTGTAGTCATTATTGTTATAAATTTGAGGAATGAGAAAACAGGTTAGAATTCATGATTGCTCTTGACCTGTGTTTCTTGGGCATGATTGGATTCGGGGTACTTTTGCTTAGATTCTAAATCTTGTTGGATAGACATACATTTTCGACTGGTACAATATATATATATATATATATATATATATATATATATATATATATATATATATATATATATATATAAAACATTTGGAGAACTATACAAAGTTTTACATAAAGAAATATATGTGTTTGAAATGGATGTCAACAACAAGTAGCATATATTTTTGCAGTATGTGATACAATATGTTTGAAAAGTACGAAACCAAAATTTGAATACATTTTTTAGGAATATATATAAATAACTTTTTGGGATCATAGATACCATCATTTATTTTTACATTTATATATATATATATATATTGAAAATAACTACCAAATATTCTGCAAAAATGGTAGGATACAGTGTTATAAATATTAAAGCCCAAATTATTATTTTTAGTCAACAAAAAATCTTTTTTTACTCATTATATGTTACATATAATAGCAAATTCAGGTATCAACAAATTGTAAATATGAAATTAATTGAATTTCAAATATTCACAGTATTTCAAGTTTTAGCATTAATATATATCCCAAGTCTGAATCATTAAATACTACTTTTAATAAATTAGAAAGAAGTGAATTACTATATAAATATAAATAAATAATAATGTATAGTTTAATATAATTGAAAATATTATTTAATAAAATATTCTACAAGAATAACATATATATATATATATATATATATATATATATATATATATATATATATATATATATATATATATAAAATTGAGTTCCTAGTGGCTCAGTCTGAGTTAATAATGGAATGCCAAAATTATAATATTATTGTGAATATTTTAATACAATTAATTTCATTATTACAAATTGTTATTATATATGTAACACTTAATAGAAAACAGAACAGATCTTCTTTTTATTTGTTTGAAGGTTTGTAATGATGGTATATTATTAGATGTGATATGTTGGACTATTTCTATCACCTATGAGTTAATGTTAAATGTATTGAAAATTTTAAACTTTATTTAAACTTTCCAAATACCAACAACTTGTTAGTAATAACACACAAATTGACAACACAGTACACACAAATAGACAACACAGGTTAGTAAACACAGACAGCACAGGTTAATAGTAATTACTAACCTGTGTGGTCTATTTGTGCATTATTACTAACAAGTTGTTTGTATTTGGAAAGTTTAAATAAAGCTTAAAATTTCCAATACATTCAACATTAACTCATAGATGATGGAAATAGTCCAGCATATCACATTTAATATCTCCTTTTCTTGGCAAAATTAGTCATTTCGGTGTTTTTGAAACATTATTATTTTCTTTTTGCTGAAAAATTTATCATATAATCTTGTAATTATTTTGTTATATTATTTCATAAGAAATTATATATATATATATATATATATATATATATATATATATATATATATATATATATATATATATATATATATATATATATATATATATATATATATATATATATATAAAATTAAAATTACCCCAAATCCAAAATTCAACCAGACCAGCATAAAAATAATATTAAAACACTACCAAAGGTTTCACTGCTACAAGCAGACTTCTCAAGTGTAAAGAACTACTAAAACTACACAATATATATAATATTAAACATTACCCACAAATCCATTCACTTCCCATCCACCCTTAATATTAAAAGAACTCTTAAATAAATTAATTGCTTCAGAATAATAAATTTTCAATAATAAAGATTCTTTAATTCTTCTTTTGATTTCATTTCTCTCAAAGAAGACAACCTTAGCTTCATCAAAATCAATAGTGTGGCCTGTATCTTTTTCATGGACATACAAAGCAGAACTAAGATATCTATTTTTAACTCTACTTTTATGAACCTTTATTCTTTCATTTAAACTCAAACTACTCTGACCTATGTAAACCTTCTTACAAAATAAACAAGGAATAAAATATACTACACCAGGAATAGTCTTTCTATCAAAAATTTCTTTTGTATTATTTAATAAATTATTCAATGTAACACCCCTTTTCCAAGCAATTTTCTTATTTCCAAACAATTTACTATTTCTACATACAATTTTATAAGAAGACAATTTATATGGCAAAGAAATAAATTCATATTTTTCTTTAACCTTTACATACTTACAAATATTACTATTAAATAAACTACTTTTAACAAATTTATCAGAGTAACCAACCCTCAGGTAATCTTTATAAAATTGATATTTCTGAAACAAGGCTACCCCACTAGAAATATTTAATTTAATATTCCTATGACAATAATTCCTTAAAGCTGCTACTTTATGAGATACAGACTGAAATGAAATCAAAAAAAAAGAATTAAAGAATCTTTATTATTGAAAATTTATTATTCTGAAGCAATTAATTTATTTAAGAGTTCTTTTAATATTAAGGGTGGATGGGAAGTGAATGGATTTGTGGGTAATGTTTAATATTATATATATTGTGTAGTTTTAGTAGTTCTTTACACTTGAGATGTCTGCTTGTAGCAGTGAAACCTTTGGTAGTGTTTTAATATTATTTTTATGCTGGTCTGTTTGAATTTTGGATTTGGGGTAAATTTAATTATATATTGACTAGTTTAGCTTTATGCTGTAATGTTTATATATATATATATATATATAAACATATATAATGATGATATATATATATATATATATATATATATATATATATATATATCATTATCAACCATTATCAATCCACTGCAGGATGAAGGTCTCTCCAAGTTTAATCCATCTTCTCCGATCTTTAGCTTCTCTTCTCCACATCACCCCTACACATTTTCTTATTTCATCCATCCATCTTACATGTGGTCTCCTTCTGGGTCTTTTACAATCTCTTGGAATCCAGTTTAAAATTTCAATTGTCCATCTATTATCATCTCTTCTAGCAATATGTCCAGCCCAACTCCACTTCAATCTTTTAATTTTTTCAATGAGGTCAGTAACACCTGTTTGTTCTCTTACCCATACATTGCGTTTCGATCTCTTCTTGTTACTCCCAACATACATCTCTCCATACTTCTTTGAGTGGTCTGAAGTCTCTGTATTGCTCTTCTATTAAGTGTCCAAGTCTCAGATCCATAAGTAAGAACTGGTAAAACACATTTGTTAAAAACCTTTCTTTTCAAACACATAGGCATATTTCCTTTTAATATCAAGTTATTTCTACCAAAAGCACTCCAACCAAGTTTAATTCTATGATTAATTTCCTCTATTATGTTTCCATCTGTATTAATAATCTGACCAAGGTATTTGTAACTCTTAACTTCTTCTAATTCATCATAATCAATCTTTATTTTCATATTTTGAGCAAATCGATTAAACATTACTTTAGTCTTTTTAACATTTATCTTTAGTCCTACTTTCCTACTTTCATCTGATAACTCCTGCAACATTTCCTGCAGCTCGGAAGCATTATTTGCAAAAACAACTACATCATCTGCGAAATCTAAATGACTTAAATAATCTCCATTTACTTTCACTCCTTTAGTTTCCCATTTTAATCCACAAAATACTTCTTGCAGCACTGCTGTAAAAAGTTTTGGAGATATGGAGTCACCTTGTCTTACACCTTTCTCAATGTTGACTTTCCCAGTATCATTATGTAATCTAATTGTTGCTGTTGCATTTTTATAAATATTCTTTAAAATATGACAATATCCTGGATCTATACCTTGATGATCCAATGCTTTAATCACTGAAGAAATGTTTATAGAATCAAATGCCTTTTCATAATCTACAAATCCAAAACATAATGACAACTCATATTCATTTGTCCTTTCTATAACTTCTCTCAATACTTGAATATGATCTACTGTACTAAAACCACTTTTAAATCCAGCTTGTTCTCTTGGTTGGTGAAAATCCAAGGTTCTCTGTAGACGAGTTGTAATTATCTTGGTAAAATTTTTATATAAAACTGATAAAAGGCTGATAGGTCTGTAATTTCTAATATCTTCTTTATCACCTTTTTTAAATATTAATATTATTACTGCATTCTTCCAATCATCCGGTACATCTTTATCATTTAGACATTTGGTATATAACTTTGCTAATATTTTTTCTGTTTCTTCACCTGCTTCTTTTAATATATCAATTATAATTCCATCATTACCTGGAGCCTTTCCTTTTTTCATACATTTAATTGCATTTCTCACTTCTTCATTTAAAATTCTGGGCAATTCGGAAGATGTAATAGATATAGGAGGTACTTGTTCTTTATTACTATATAATTCTTGATAAAAATCTTCTACCAATTTCATAATGTCATCTCTCTTTTTAGTAATAATTCCATCTTTTTTCCTTATTGCAGATATAAATTTCATACCAATACCAAAATGTTGTTTTACATTCTTAAGACTTTTATTTTCTTCTACAGCTTTTCTTTCTAGTTCACAGTTATACTTTTTTATATCATTTTCAACTCTTTTCCGCACCATTTTACAAAATTCGAGATATTCAATTCTTTTTAATGCATCATTCTTGCATATCTTCATTTTCCTTCTTTTCTTCATAAGTTCTCTAGTCTCAGTAGAAATTTTATTAGTCAATTGCTGCTTTTTTCTACCAGCTATCTTTGTTGCAGTTTTTAAAAGTGTATAAGTTATTTTCATATTAATTTCATTCAAATCTGAATCATGTTCAAAATCTACTAATACTTGAAACCGATTTGTAAGTTCTAATTTAAATTCATTAGAATGTTTCTGAAGATTAGGAATATCAACTGTAAATATAGTTTTTCTTAATAATTTTTGTCTCTCTAGTTTTACATTAACATGTATCTTACCCCTTACTAATCGATGATCACTTCCTGTGTTAAATTTATTAAGAACATTACAATCTTGAAATATGTATTTCCTGTTAGTCAAAATATAATCCAATTCTGCTGTACCTTCATTTGGATGCTTCCATGTCCATTTCCTTCTACCATTTTTCTCAAAAAAAGAATTCATAATATAAAGTTTTTCCTTCTCTGCAAACTCCACAAGTCTATGTCCTCTCTCATTTCTATTACCATAACCAAAATTACCTACAACACTTTCATCTTTCATTTGTTTACCAATTCTAGCATTAAAATCTCCCATAACAATTTTAAAATGTTGTTTACTCTGATCAAAAGCCTTTTGTACATCCATATAAAAATCTTCTACTACTTCATCACTGTGAGAACTTGTTGGGGCATAAACCTGAATTATCTGCATTTGATATCTGCTATTAAGTTGTATAACTAATCTTGCCACTCTGTCTGATACACCATCAATCTCCACAATATTGTTCTTCCACTTTTTATTTATAATGAATCCTACTCCACTTGTATTTCCAATATTTGTGCCTTTATAATAGAGCATATGTCCACTTTTTAAATCAATTGTCTCTTCACCTTTTCTTCTAACTTCACAAAGTCCAATAATATCCCATTTAATATAAGAGAGTTCTTCTTCTAATTCTTGCAATCTTCCTTCACTTGAAAGTGATCTGCAGTTGTAAGTACCTAAATAAAAAGTCGTCATCAAATGGCAGCCTGGGTCCACCTCCAGGATATTCTTAGCACCCTCCGCCTTCGGCCACCAACCGCTGCCTTGGTTGGTGACTTTACAGCCTCCTGGGATTAAGGGCCATGCTTTATTTTTGTCTGTCATAATTGTATAATTGGGAAAAATCTTTATCATTTACACAAACATTCATTCTGCCTTATCAGGCACTGAGAAGAAAGACCATGGTGTTTCTTGATCTTAAACTCAGAGGTAAAAAGCCAATAAACTCACCATGCTGGCTAATGCGTGTTGGTGAGCAGCCCATCCATGTTCATATACTATATGAATAAACATATAGTAATAACAGCTGCAACGACAAGAACGTATGGAGTGGACATTAGGAATTTGCCCTGCTCGGTTCCTTTAAGGCCTCCAAGAGGAATCAAAGGGTCTCCTTTCAGTTAATAGCAAACTCCTTTCTGCAGCCATATATATATATATAATAGCATATCTATTTATATATATATATATATATATATATTGTAGCCCTTGGATATGTCCAAGACTCCATTTTTTAACTTAACTATGAAAGAGAAGGTTCCATCCAAATTTTCCTCATAATTTATGTATTTTTTTTCTTTAATAAAAAAAAGTTTAGCCAAGACCAATTTCACACCCATATTTATAAGGATTGCATATGTTTGACTTAGTAAGCAATCTGAAAAGTTATTATTAAGGTGTTTATATCCAAAAGATTATTTTAGTTTTATTTGTGGGTCAAGTTAATATTAAAAACATATTTAGAAAAGCAAAATTTATACATTTGTTGATAGGTTGACTGAGAAAAGGGAAGAGATGTGTGACTCTTAAAACTGTGTTAGAGAGTGAAAATGAATGGACATTATTTTATACTGAGAAATAAATAGTCCATGAGAGTAAATCAAAAAATAATAATAATATAGTTATAATAATTAAGGATTATAATTAAGGATTAAAGTATTAAAGGTTAATTAAAAAATTATATACCTGCGATGTGTGTATATAATCTAATTGTGGATCTCAATTGTAAAATTCACAATTAATAATCATTCCTTGCATGTTGTAAAGCAATCTTTAAATAAGAAATTAAATCATTTTAATAAGTTTAATATTAGCAGCCAAATTTAATTCAAAGTCTGAGCTTGAAACTGGGCTATAAAATATATTTTGTTTCATTATTTAATGGAAAAAGTAAGAAAGCTTTTTCTGTTATTTACTTTTAGTGTAGGTTTCACGGTATTATATTACTTAGTCAATTATCAAGGCATTTAAATGATACCAATTTTCACCAAGGATTTTAAGTGGACCATTAACGATGATAGTCTGTGAAATGTCAAAAATTAATTGGCAATTATAGCTATCGAATTGTAAAATTAATTGTGGTCATCTGTTAAAATACAGATTGGAATTTGGCATGTTTTTCTAAAAGAGCAAAAAGGTTAAAATTAATTGAGAAAAGGGAACAAGTCAATTAATTAAGAAAAGAAAATGACCAGATGGATTTTCTCTATAAAATCTCTGTGTTAACAGAAGGGGGGGACTCTCTTATATTTGAAGCTTTCTGTTGCAAGTTTTCTTTCATTGACTTAGAGAAAACTGTGCTATAAAATTTAAAAATAGTTTATTCTTACTTTTTGTCTCTTAAGAATAACTTGGCTAAATCTAATATTGTCTTAAGAAAAGACAATGTGTAGTGAATAAATTTTAAATTGGCACACATTTTTTTAATCTCCAGAAATTAACCAATAATCATAATTGTATCAGCAAATAGTAAAATTTAAAACTCAGAAGTTTGATGTATATGTAAGTCAATTTAAATATATAAAATGAATTCAAAGATGAAAAAGGACAATCAAAAACAGACTTATATTGTGAAAAAGTTAAATGAAGGCTGTTTAACTGAAATCTGCATAAAATTAAAAAGTTTAACTATAACCTGCATAAAATTAAAAAGTTTAACTGTAACCTGCATAGAATTGGAAATGTGGAATGCAGTTCGGCAAAATAAAAATTGTATATATGATGGCAGAAAAACCAACCTCTATCAAAAGAACTTTTTGCTACAAAGACTTATGTGCTCTTATAAACTGATTATGGAGGAAAAGAAAAAAAATGGAAACCTGGATATTGAAGGACACTTGCTAAAGAACTTTATATAAGTATAATTTTTTTATTCACTCTTTATGTCTGTAGGACATTTATTTAAAAAAAGAAAAAAAAAGAATTTCTTTCTTCATAGTGTATCATGTATATCCTCTATTTTAAAAGTAATTCATGTTATAATTACCATTGTGTTGTTTTGGGGGTGGAGATTGATATCAGATGATTTTGTATATGTTTATTTAAATGTTTTTTTTTCATTTTGGGGGTAGATGATATTGATATCAGATGATTTTATATATGTTTATTTAAATGCTTTTGCTATTATTGTCATTTTTGGGGTAGGTGAAATTGATATCATGTCATTCTGATATGCCTTATTTAAAATGCTTTACAATTTTTTTTTAAAAAAAAAAACTTAAACTTAGAGATATTAGGTATCAGAAGTTATTGTCAAATGCTTAGACTTATAAATAAAATTGTGTGTCTATTGAGCTATAACATCATCATTTTCTTATAAAAGTACATGGAAATAGTTTTGAGAATTTTATATGCATTTCTTATTATTTATTATTATTGTTATCATAGATTTAAAGGCCAGAAACAAGCTGGTTAATGCTTGAAAAATTTATGGGCTCCTGTTCCGGTGCACTAGTTCGCAAGAATATTAAAGATATGAAAGTTTTACTTGTATAATTTGATGTTTCGACCTGTATGTATGTGGATAGACAAAGATCTCCACAAAGCCAGTGAAGTCTAGCTCACTAAGATTTATGCTATATTCATAAAGTATTTGAACCCAGTGGAAGAGTTTTCCCACTTGAGTATTCTCTACACTGTAAGAAGGTTTCTTATTTTGATGGCCAGAGGTGATTGGTATACCTATGTTTTTGTATGACTAGTGATAAAAATCCTAGCATATCTCAACCTTAGTGAAAATGTTCTCTCTTATTCGGGTCACTGCCTGCCTCATATTAATATTTGATATTTCTTACGTGTGTATAAGAGATAGCCATGATAAGCATTATTATAAGTATCGGATACCAGGTTGCAAACTCAATTTAATGTCAGAATGAATGCAGATAATGTATGTGTGGTTGGTGTATCTGAATATTGTTTTATAGATTTAATTTATCATTCGAGCCAAAAATAATGTTGATAAATGTGAAATTAAGGGTTGGATAAAACTTATGAATGTTTAAGCGTAAGCGTAAGCAATGCGTATATAAAATTATTTAATAAATATGTACATGACCAGTTGAGAACTTCGCTGGAAAGGTAATATTGTTAAAATATTATTATGTCAAAAGAACATGAGCATAGAGTGTGTGCACTATGATGATGATTGATCTTGATGCCAATTTATTTGCAATGACTTAGTCTCACTATTTTTAAGATATCTATGTTGTTAAGATTAGGGCAAAAGAATGTTTGATCAGGATGATAGGATAAGATCAAGAAATTTGCGAGGGAATATTAATTTTAGATTCGTTAAATAAAATTAATAAATTTAATTAGGGGAGAAATTAGTTCTAAAACAAATCAGTAATAAAAGAGAAAGCATTGAAAACGGGAAGGAATTGGTATTCACTATATTTAAGATAAAATGAAAGCGTAAATATAATGTATATGTTTTTGTATTGAATTATAGTTTGTCAAATAAAATTTGTTATTTGTTTTAAATAAAATTTGCGTATGTCTCCATGTTTTTGTGGGTTATTATTATCTAGATATTTCCAATCCAATCATACATCAATATATTATTATTAATATTTGAATTATCATGTACGTAACTAATATTCAGTAGAATTATTTAAAAGGTTAATTTCAGATACTTAAAATTACCAAATAATTTAATATTATTGAAGTATAAACTGTGAATAGAGATAGTTATTGAGTGATAGCGAGTGCAGTGGGGTGGGTATAAAATCCTTTCTCCAACCGTTGTATTCAAACCCATCTCTAGACACACTTCTCTATAATTTTATTATAATAGTGAATATGTTTATGATGTGTTTATAAAAATTTTTAACAGGCTTAAAATATTCCGAGCTTTAATGTAAATAGATATTAAACTGCATTAAAGACAACCGAGATCACCTTGGAGGCGATCAAGAGAGGAGTGTTTATCACCAATAATCTATCGCAGCTTATTTGATTTCCACACGTAATTATTCAAAAAAAAACCTGAGAAGAGATTATAATGAGAGAAATGAGCTAGCAAAAATGTAAATTTTAATAGTAAAATAAATAATAGTGTAATAGACATATGGATGTGAAGTTGCTGGAGGGGTGGATCAGGAAGGTGGAGATGAATATAGAACTTTATAATTAGAATAAAATTTAATTGTAGCTTTAATCACAGTGAATGGGGAATGTGCTGAGAATAACCTGGAATTCTTAAAGATATTAATATTGTCAATTTTAATGCGTTCTCAGTGTTCTCTAAATCGATTATGTATTAACCCATTCATGAAATATTATTACTAAGAGTATTGAATTGAGATTTAACCTTTATATTTTATGAAAGTTGCAATTTGGCACCCTGGCAATTAAAATTATAGATGTTCTGTACCATCATCATCATCCTAGTAGGCTTAAGAAATAGTGTTAGCTGGGAATGATGAAGCATCCATCGATCCCTCCTTAAAATGGTATAATTGGCATGCAATTTAGCTGCAAGTGCTGAAAGGCCATATAGATTTGAATATAGTACAATCAATCCATAACGTGGATGTGCGACCATTTGAATAAAAAAAAATTTTCATTGGTTAGAATAAAGTGATAATTAGCTTAAACTGTCCAATAATACATGTGATATTTGTTAGCTCTCCCAATCGTTTTAGTTCTATTTAAAACACAATGTGGATGACCGACCGAGAGATTGCAAAAGGCGTCTCATGTTAATTTAATAAGTTTTTATAAGGTTAATAAAATAAGAATAACCTTTCATTTGTCAGAATTGATTTTATTTAGTTACAATTGGCTTGTAACGCAGTCGCACGAAATACATTATATTTAATCTATACATTGTACTTGAGAAATTATTATATATAGATCTATACTTAGAAAATATTTAATTTATACAGTGATAATTCCGATAGTTAAGATATTCTCAGTCATTAGAATATATATATATATATTAAAAACATAAAGCTAAACTATTCAATAAGTAATCAAAATTTTTCGGTAATTTTGGTGATATATATATAATAAATAAATGTTAAAATTTTACTTACACATCTGCAATGATTTATATCAATTTTTTCACCAGGACCACACACTAAATCACATGCAGAAGGACGTGCTAGTAAACAAAATATATTATATTAAAGTTATGCAATAGAAAAAATTTCTATAGTTGTTCTGAGAAGTAAAATTTTATCTATTTTAAAAATAAGAGATCAAATTCCCAAGAAAGTAATTTTAAAATCTTGCTTGAATATATAATTTTATATGCAATAGATTCACTGTAAGAATTTAAAATGAAGACTATTTTGAATGGAAAGTTGGTTTTAAATTGAATTCCAAAATATTGTAAAAGTTTTAGAAATAAATTACATGTGAGAAGGATAAATGAAATAAAAAAGTTTATTGATGTGATGTAAAGAAAGAGACTATAAATCAGGGAAATTCGATTAAATGTGGAGAGACCTTCATCCGGCAGTATACTTCAAGTTGAATCTCATTTCTCATCTCGCACTCAGTCACATTACTGTTTGAGATCTAACGATTTTCCTTTCAAAAGTTCACTTTGACAATGGCAGATGCTAGTTCATTGAAGTATCAGTATATAATGGAAAATAACACATGGTTTAGCCCAAAAAGTAATAATTTATCAATATCATACAACCATGAAAACATTATATATATATATATATTAAAAGCATACAACCATGAAAACATTATATATATATATATATTAAAAGCATAAAACTAAACTAATCAATAAATAAACAAAATTACCCCAAATTAACAATTCAAACAGATTAGCCAAGAAAATAAACTCTAAGCCAGTGGCCTTCAACCCTTGTTCCATGGATGGGCACTGGGCCACAAAAGTTTTCTGCAGGTCCATGTGCTAGACTGGCAGGAAAGTTTGTAATAACAAAATAATAATTGTTTAAACTTTTAATTAATATAAACAAATTTTATTTATTTTTTCACCTCGTTTTTACCCAATTAAAAAAAAAAACAATGAAAACAAAATCTAATCAATCATACATAAATTAATTTGTTTTTTTTTAGTTGTCACAGTTGTTTATGGGGGGAGGGGATAGAATTAAATTTTTATTATTTTTCTAAAAAAAATAAAAAATTAAAAAAAAGTTTTTTTATTATACAAACTCCATATATACACAAGATGAAGTTATATATATATATAAATATATATATAACTAGATGAAGTTATATATATATATATATATATAAAACTTCATCTTGTATATTTAAAATTGTTGTTTTTATCAGTTATAACAATTATGCTCATCTAAGGCTAAGCAGTTTACATCTTTAAGAAAATTTATCTATGGACTTCTGCTGGTCCACAAAATCTTATCCTTATTTTTTCCAGTTTATAAAACCTTATTCTTATTTTTACTGGTCTGCAGGTGTGAAAAGGTTGAAGACCACTGCTCTAAAACACTAACTGTGGTTTCACTTCTACAAGCAGACTTCTCAGGTTTAAAGAACTACAAAATAACAACATATTTAAACTAAACATTACCAATAATTCCATTTACTTTCCATACACTCTTAATGTTAAAAGAACTTGTAAATAAATTAATTGCTTCAGTATCATAAATGTTTAATAAATATACTTTAATCCTTCTTTTTATTTTATTTCTCTCAAAGAAGATAACCTTAGAATCATCAAAATTATTAATGTGACCTGTATCTTTTTCCTGGATATATAAAACAGACCTAAGATATTTATTTTTAACCCTATTTTTATGTACTTTTATTCCTTTATTTAATCTCAAACTACTCTGACTTATATATATAAAATGAAAATACTACAACCGAGACTAAATATGTTGAATGAAATTAAGTAGATCAAGTATACATTCAATGCATGTGTGTTATAAGCATGATTGTGTGTCTGTACAAACTATTAAAAATGCAGCTAGGAATTTTTTTGTATTTATCAATATATATGTTATCTAAAATATAATCAGACAAACAATCAATTAAAATTTTTGGTGTTGCAAGCTAAAAATCATTTTATTTAGTAATAATATTTCTGTCTGGCTGTGACCTTTATTAAAATATAGTGAATAGCTTGACTAAAGAAACTTGATTGGTTTATTCAACAAATTAGGCTCAGTTTGCCTTTCAATATGGAGTTAGTGAATTATAGAAACAAATATTGTGCAAATAAATTACTAATTGTAGTAGTGTTATTATTACTCCAAATTCATTCTATGAAACATTATTACAATATATCAGAATTAGGTTTTTCCTGAAAGAATTCACTTTGCTCAGCCAGTTGTAAAGTTAATAATATAATGAAAAATGCTATTAATCACCATATGATTTAGTACAGTCAATGCATATTGTAACAGTATGTATATACACACATTGTGCAAGTGTATGTATATATACAAGTTACATAATTCACTTGTTGTTTTTTTATTAAAAAAATATAAAAATTAAAAAATATCAAGAATTAAATGTTTGAAAGGGTAGAAGTTAAAAGAAAATAGAGAGAAAATTAAGACATAAGTTAGGAATTAATAATAATTATAACTTGTATTTCTTTTATATACTTTTATTTCATAACCCTGTCAAAAATACTATTTAAGAAAGAAAAAAAGTGTTTTTAATAAAAAAATAAAAAGTTTCTTATGATTAATTAAAATAGTTTGTACAAAACTAATCAGGCTCTGGAGATTAAAATTCCAGACTGATTAGTTGGACAATTTCTAATCTCTGTAATTAAAATTAAAAAACAAAAAATAAAGAAATGTAAATTGTAATTAAATTTTTTTAGAGATAAAATATATTGATAACACAGTTGAAACTCTAGCAAATGTGGGGTCAGAGTAATATAAAAGACCCACATTCTCTATTGTATTCAGTTTGAGTTTGAGTTCTAGAGTTAAGTTGATGAGTTAAGTTCAGAGAGTTCCGTTCAAGTTATTAAAGAGAATGATTGGCTAAAATCGAATCCTGTTTTCGGTCATTTCCTCTGTTCTTCTCCTGTGTGTCATTTAGGAAAATGTCATAATAAATTACTCTAGCTCGTTTTCTACTGAAGTTTCAACCCGCCTTACCAAATTAAGTAAACGGACACACCAAGAACAAAAAACCAAGAATCTGCCTTCATGTTGCCAATAGCTGGACCAAGAAAATAACCGGATCAGAGGACAATGGGGAAATCACCCACATACAAAGAATAACCAAGAACTGTGCATACCTACCATGAAAACTAAAGACTAATTGAACCACTACAAAGAGAATGTTGAAAACACAAATAAGTTCAAAAAGCTGTGCTATAAATCCTAGGTAATTACTTTTGATGTCAGTATTAAAACTTTTAAATTTTATTCCAAATAGAATTCATAAATAAGCATCCAAAATTTGTAAAGTGTATACTAACTAATGTGTTTATATTTTATTATTTCTTATTATATTACATTTACTTATTATCTTTTAAACAAGCATCTATTTTTATAGCGCGATGTTTATAATTGTAATTCACTAAATATCAGCCTTTTACAGCTACTGTACATGCGCTTTAATGAGTGTTAAATAATAAATGAATACTTTTCAGTGCCCATACAAGATATAGCATTTAAGAAAGAATAAAATGAATCCACTTATTCTTTCCGAACCCAAATGTTTATATATGGGCAAATCTTAAGTACTGGCAAATAAAGCGTGAAGATAGATCATTCACTTTAAATTACGGTTCGCGTTGTCTGACTTAATGACATCGATGAAATTACTTAGAATTTACTTAAATGTCACTTTGAAAGTGACGTTTAAGTAAATTCTAAGTAATTTCATCGATGTCATTAAATTACTTAGAATTTACTTAAACGTCACTTTCACTTTAAATTACGGTTCGCGTTGTCTGACTTAATGACATCGACGAAATTACTTAGAATTTACTTAAACAGTATGGTTCGCATTGTCTGACTTAATGACATCGATGAAATTACTTAGAATTTACTTAAACGTCACTTAAGTAAATTCTAAGTAATTTCGTCGATGTCATTAAGTCAGACAACGCGAACCGTAATTTAAAGTGAAAGTGACGTTTAAGTAAATTCTAAGTAATTTCGTCGATGTCATTAAGTCAGACAATGCGAACCGTAATTTAAAGTGAATGATCTATCTTCACGCTTTATTTGCCAGTACTTAAGATTTGCCCATATATAAACATTTGGGTTCGGAAAGAATAAGTGGATTCATTTTATTCTTTCTTAAATGCTATATCTTGTATGGGCACTGAAAAGTATTCATTTATTATTTAACACTCATTAAAGCGCATGTACAGTAGCTGTAAAAGGCTGATATTTAGTGAATTATTATCTTTTAATAAATTTGTTTAAATTGTTAATGTCATTTTTCCATCTCTCTCTCTTTCTCTCTCTCTCTCCATTCATATAATAAATGTGTAGCCAGCGTCATGTTCAGAACATGTTAATGACATTTCATGGGTTCCAATCTAAGTATTGGATGGCACCCTGGGTTTAGACCCATTATAAATATCCCCATGGGATGTTTCACATTTCATGCAGCCGGGGAGTTACTTAGGTCCAGAAAGGTGGCCGTCGGTTTAATATTTTATTAAATCTCGGTCTGACTGGGGGTATGATTGATTTGTAAGTATTAATCATATTCACTCTCCTGCTTGAGTAATGTGTTTTTAAAAAGTCTTTTTGCAAAAATAATATGATTCATATAAAAATAGAACAAATAATTAGAAAGTTAATAAAATTAAAAAAAATAAGTTTAAGTAAAAGTTCAGAAGACATGAAATTCCCATTACAATATGTAGCAATATAAATGTGCATGTGGTAAAGGGAAATCACATTCAAGTAGCAATAGTATCTATAAAGACATGAAACTTTGTGTTATAAGGAAGATCACTATTAGGATTTTCTCTGATATAAATGAGTTTGACTCACATTATTGAATTTTATGAAATATGCTTAAATATAACAAAAAAATTCTATTATTAGACAACAATAAACTCACTTTTAAATTGGTCTCTAGATTATACAAAATATATAAATATCTATTACTATAAGATGATTTTTTAACTTGCAATAACAGTTTTCAATGAATATGTTTGATTATATTATAGGTGAAATATATCTAGATCCAAGATTTACAGTTATAAATTGTATAAAAATTAGACATATATATTCTAACCTCCAAAATATATTACCTTCTAACTTAGTAAAAATATATCCATTTTTATTTTTATTTTGGCCATTTTCTAACCTTCAAAATATATCCAACGAGCTAAGTAAATCGACTGATGCAATTGAATGATTCGTTCTAATTCTAACCTACTTTAACTTAGTGGCAAGAGTCCATTTTTTTAACTTCATATATAAATAGCTATTACTTTGAGACTCTGGTTAAATTAATATAGATTTATAAATAAAAACGAGGACTATGCTCAGTGGTCGGTTAGTTATAAAAAATTCAGCTGCTGAGACATGCAATTAAGACAAAGAAAAAAATTAAAATCATAAAATAAATTATCATCATTAAAATAAATAACTTGGGGAAGAGAAAGAAAACTGCAATCATTCCCTAATTAATAATTTAGAATAAAATAACATCCTCTCTTTATCAAAAACACATTCTCTGAGCTATAAGTATTTGCACCTTTAAACAATAATTATAACTTATGTTTTTGTTAATGTTTTTAACAAATATCTATTACGTAAATTATTTGCCAATAGGATTTGAAAATACCTTTCTTATAGCACAATTGAAAAATTAAACTCATTTATGCCATCACATAACTGTAATATCAGTAATAATCGATCACTTCTTAAATAAGAAATAATGATAATGATAATAGTCTCAGGGTTCCTTTGTTTACTTTAAGAAAATACTCTACAGTGCTGTGCTATCACACATGACTGGCATTCTGGTAGCTATAGGAAACATTCACTTCACTTAAAAGCTAATGTGTCCTCACATATCATAACAACTATTATAACTATTTAGAGGGGTGATAAATATGATCAATAATGACATAAATAATTACATAAAATTTTGAATAATGCAGCCTTTTTATTCAGAATCTCAGCCAGAATAATAGAAAGACACGGGTGCCTTTTGTATTCTTCCATCATCCATGACAACACAATAAATTAACTAAAACTAATTAAATCAATAATTTAACTAAAATGTAACTGGAATAATGTGCAGTCAGGATTAATAACTTGGAAATAAATTCATTTTTACAATTAAATAATGTTTAGTCTGAAGTTTGAAATTCCATAAAATAATTATCATCAAAATAAAATGAAATGTTCAGATCGGCATAAATTTGTCTATATGGCATATTAAGATTTCTAAAGTTTGAAATGATTTAGGACTCAAGAAAATGTTTTGCACATATTTTGAAAACACCCTTATACTTGGCATATAAAAAAAAATAATAAAAATGACAACGAATTTTAAATAAGACTACAATTTATTATCAACACCGAACGCAATAAAATACACAAATTTATTAAATAATACAGCATTGATACTACACATAAATTATTACATTAAGCTGTCCTCTATCAGGGTATAAATTAAAATAATAAATTCGTACATGTTTGAAATCCCACTATTACACTAGATTAACTAGCTGAAATATACAGCTGATTTACTACTACACTAATTTATAGTTTTAGTAAATTTTCTATAAGTCTCTTACCTTAAGTTATTGACTATTTTTTTTTTCTTATTTATTACTATTATGATATGAAATCTATTAAAATATCAACTTTATTACTAATAACGTTAACCAAGTTATGGTTTATAATTAAATAAATTATGACTAATTATGGGTCATTTATCAGAAGTCCCACTCACCATTTCATGCTTAACTTAATGTCCACATAAACTATAATAAATATTTTAATTATGAATGACTTAATTCAAGTGAATAATATTTCTTATATTGATAACATTAAATATTGTGTTTGAATATTTCTTTAATAAATAAGCATTTTAAATTAAGCAATTTTTAATTATTTTTTTTCATTGGTTTACTTGTGAGCTACTAGGAAAGCTCAGTAGCACAATACAGATATTGATCTCAATTACTAAGGCACCACAGATAATAAAGTGCACCTTGAGGAACTAACACCTCAAATCTAACATTTATTCTTGCCATAACTTTTAAACAAAGAACGATAATCTACACCTTCTATGGTGGAAAGCTATATTTAATTTCACATGAGGAATGCAAAAATACTAACTAATGTTTGCAGAGTAAAATACTACACTAAAGCATTTGGTGGTTTCTAGCCTATTGCTCAGGCATAAAAATATAGGTGTGAAGTCTGTCTTACCTAAAGAAAAGAACATGCACCAAATATAATCCTCTCTTGGGATTAACACATTAATTATACTAAATATTCTATATGCTCTGGATCGTCCCCTTCATGGGACTTGGTCGTTGTCTACTCATGGAAAATAAAGTGTTTTGGGGAAAGCATCTCCATCTCACAAAACAAAATACATTATAAATATTAAAATACGCTGATATTAAGCATATACCAACACTACACTTAGGCAAGATAGCAAAACACACTAATAATAATAAACCTATATTAAAATGTATACTTCAATCAATATCTGAAACCAATGAATTAAAAAACACATGTCTCTGCCATGCATAAAAGTATAATAAATTTAATTCTACTTAAGGAATATTCGACAGCAATGTATAGCATACAAGCTTAAACTAAAATAAAGTGGATGTACTATTGAAGAATAACTGTTACTAAATTACTTAATTAATACAATATAAATTCTGTTGAAACTTTAAACAAGAAATATATTGTTATAGCATTTTTTTATAGTTACTTCTGATAAATTTAAAGTACTGTTTTACCCTTTAAAAAATATAAAACGTTTTTTATAAATACCTAACATGCAAAGTTCATATCTCCAGTTCCATGTAATAAATAAGATATATTTCATAGGTATCACTTCATATCCAATACAAACTTAACCCAAAGTAATAATAGTAAGACCTACACTTGTCATTACAAGATCCTTAAAATATTACATGACAGATATAAACCTTAACATACATTAATATTATAAAACAAAATAAAATGTTACCAATTAGTTTTTTTTAATAAAAAAAAAACATTAAATAAATAAATGCACATTATCTCAATAGCATAACTATTTCTCTGCTGAACTGTCTATCCAGTTGAAGAGTTTCCATCTGATCATATTTTATAAAGCACTGAAAGAAATAAACGCATTTTTTCCCTTTAGCAATTATAATAATAAACATGTAAAAAATGTAGTAGAAATGAAGTTTAATTCCCAATTGGATTATAATGATAAAGATCTGGATCCTAAAAAAAACAAATATTATAACATCGACGATAAACATACACATTATTGGAAGACTATATGTATAGTTAGCTAGCTAAAACATTGAAGAAGATGTGCACTTTTTTCTGGAGATCAGTACTATAATAACGGCAGTTGAATTAGGGAATGAATGAAGCTACAAGAATTCCATTATGTATACAATAAAACATATAATTTAATTTTATTCTTAGGTCACTAAAGATATTATTAAAGTGTCTTTCATAATTTTAGTACTTTACTTTCAAATAGTATTTTTTTTTTCAAAGAATGCACATGTATTTAATTTTCACATTTATTTCAAATAAATTTTTTTCCTTTAAAAAAATGCATGTATATAATTTTTTATTTTTTATTTTTATTTTTTTTTCAAAATTTTTCTTCCTAGACAAAACATATTCCAATGTACAAAACTCTTTAATAAATACATTCAAACCAACAATAATTATCTATGATTATAATAACCCATGAAATTATTTTTTTCAAAAATAAATCCATCTTAAGTTGGCCTTCCAGCATTCCATCATCAGATTTTCAATTGGATGGACGGTTGAAGAGTTGGAGTGTGTAGTAGATTGGAGCCTGTCCATTAAAGTATGAAGATTGTCTATCTTAATATATATATGAGCATTTATAGTATATATGTTTGGGAGATGATAATCTGGACCAACTGATGATTGCTGGTTTAGCATGAAATACGTATATTGGTGATTATTTATCTTTTAGCATATATGTGCTTGAGTGTATCAGTGTTATTAGATAGAGTGGAGAGTGGTGGGTCAAGTGAAAGTCTGTGCTCATATACCCTATATTACATATATAGACACAGGTATATAATAAGTCTGTGTTTCAGTTATTACATTATAGAGATGTCTGCCCATCCTTGCATATGTATTTAATGGATTATGTCCTGTACATGTGGGGTTCAGATTGACTTTAGGTCAACATGGGTGTGACAAGAATCTCGGCCTCAGGGTGGCCTTTGAGCATTCCATCATCAGATTTTTAATTGGATGGACGGTTGAAGAGTTGGAGTGTGTAGTAGATTGGAGCCTGTCCATTAAAGTATGAAGATTGTCTTAATATATATCTGAGCACTTATAGTATATATGTGTGGGAGATGATAATCTGGACCAACTGATGATTGCTGGTTTAGCATGAAATACGTATATTGGTGATTATTTATCTTTTCAGCATGAGTGTATCAGTGTTATTAGATAAAGTGGAAAGTGGTGGGTCAAGTAAAAGTCTGTGCTCATATACCCTATATTAATTGACATTTATGAGTTTTTTTCTTTATATAACCATTTTAGAACTAAATACAATTTATTACATTTGTTTTAAATTATATTAACTTGCTCTTATACCAATATCTTACTTAGATTAATCTGTTATTTTAAAAATATGATATTGCATTGAAAACATATTGTTTATTCACACAAAACATGTCTAGGTAAAAGGGATAGCACACTTTATTACCAAATATTATTTCTTATATTTTATTTTTCTAATGAATAACATTAATTTTATGCATAAATAATGCTAAATGAACCAAGTGCCAAAAACACTGGGTTACAATATATAAGTTCCAAATAATTTTATATCTTGATTAATGAATAGGCTTTCGATTGCTAGTAATCCTTATCAGCTGTAAAGTAATTTATAACGGATATTTATAGTTTATATATATATATTGTACCGATGTAGGTTATTACATAATATTTCTAGTATTTATCAAGAGTGAATTTTATTGAAAGAAATTTTTAAGAAAATATTATTTTTAAAGTTTAAAAAAAAAATTTTCATGAAAAGTTCTGAGAAAAAGAACAAAAGAAAGGGGGGGGGGATTTCGATAATGAATAATAATTAAAGAAAAAATCAATAACATTGTTATTTCTAAATTAATGTATAACATAAATATCTCATTTTGTTTTATAATATGAATAGTGTGCATCTATAAATAAAATTTAAAAGAAAGGAATTTTCTTAAAATAATAATATTGAAAGCTAATCAATGCAAATAAAAGAACTGAAAACTTAAAATCAAAACAAAGAAAATATAATTAACAAACAAAGGGACTAAGTATTACTGTTTAATTAAAATAAAAAGCAAACGGAAAGACTATAATGAACCATAAACTCTTAAATAAAAGGAATAAAAACCCAATGGGATTGCAGCAGACTGCTCGATTGATCCTCAGATAAGGAACACTGTCTATATAAGGGAGATTTATAGGCATTCATTAAAAAATCATTAATTAATAATTAATCATAATTCATCAAAATTTGATCCCAAAATATTGAAATAACTAAGAATAAACATCCTATCATATAGAATTCGTGGCTGAACCCATTGGATCATGCAGCCAGCCTTAAACTTCTCTGCAGTAACATCAGCAGTTAGTTTGACTGGGAATCATCGAAGTGCCCAAGCCAAAATCCACAAGTAATTCTTATGCACAGCATAAAATAAATTTAAACACTTCTGCTTTTGGCAGCCATCTTAGCAACTGGTCTTAAAAAAGTATCCCTTAGCGATTCAGTTAAAAGAAAATTATACGTATATAATAATTAATGTTTTATTAAAATAAGTTTTATTAAAAGAAATAGACAGGAATTTTGTAATTAAATTTGGTACGCTATTAAAGATAAGCACTTCAGATCAGAAACTAATTAAGCAGCTAGATTAAAAGTGCTGATTACTAAAAGTAGACAATAACTGAAAATTAATTGGTTTCTGAAACAGTCCTTAACAAGAAAAAAGAAGGAACAAAAAATAACTAAGCAGCACTTGTAGCGGAGAACTCATTGAATGCACACGAAGGTCAAGAGTTTTAACTTAGCAATGGAACAAACCCAGTGAATTCCACCACTGAAGGTTAAAAAGTGGACCTAGGAACTTTGCAGGCCACACCGGTCTAGATTATGTTTTTTGTATACCTTCATGGCCAGCGTTCGTAAGTTAAACTTAATTGTCTTATAACTATATATATATATATGTACTATTATTTATCCGACTGTTAATTCTATTAAACTATTTGTATAATCATTGGTTTCTGCTGTCTATTTACCTGATGGTTAAGCCGAGTGAGTGGCTGTACACAGCAGAAAATTGGCACAGTCGACAGGATATGTTCCAGTAGAAAAATCTGGTGCAATTTAGAAACAGTAGTGGATTCAAATTGAATTGTATAACATAGAGAAAGCTACAAGGAAATTGAGAATCGAAGTCCGGGTGAATATAGAATTGGTAGTCGGAAAAATTGTTTTAGTAAGTGTATTAACAGTAATTTGTTTTAGTAAGCGTATTAATAGAAATTTGTCTCAGTAAGCGTGTTTAATAGTTATCTCGTAGCGAAATAGAAATTTTTTTTTTTCAAAAAAAAAAAAAGCAAAATAGAAAATGATGACATCAGTGCCTCAGGTAACAATTAACGAGTTCAACATTAATAACCCTTTTGATTGGTCAATTTATCTTAAGAAAATCGAGAAACTATTTTTGATTAATGGTACGACAAGCGACCCCATTAAAGTTGCCATGTTATTGTGTTATGCCGGGCAACAAGTAATCGAAATAGCAAATAGACTCTGTGATCACGAAGAGCCAGAGAATTTGCCATATAATGTAGTTACGGGGAAATTAAATAATTTTTTCAGTCCCCAGCCTTCAAAGCATGTCGCAAGACTACACTTCAGAAACCGAAGGCAAAACAAGGGAGAGCATATACGAGATTATGATCAAGCTCTAAGAGAACTTGCTAAAAGTTGCAGTTATGGCGATGTCTTAGAGGATAATCTGCTTGAGCAATTACTTTGGGGCATGTCAGATGATAGGCTTAGGCAGCAGTTACTGGCCTCAAGAGAGTTGACATACAATGAAGCAACCAAAATGGGAGTAGCCCACGAAATAGTACTCAACCAATCGGAAGAATTTAAAAATTTTACCCACAAAAATGATGGTAATGCGTATATTCGGAAAACTGAAAATAAGTCCCAACCTATTAAGAGCAAAACATATGAGATAGTGTGTTATTGCTGTGGAAAAAAAGGCCACATGGCTCGTAAGTGTAAATATAATAAGGAGCATTGTAGGACTTGTGGTAAAGTTGGGCATTTGCAGAAAGTATGTCGAAATAAAGGAGAAAAGGATCTCACCAACTTGTAAAGTCGAAAAGAAAAAAAAATGTGATATTTACAATACACAGATTGGATACGGAAGTCAGTTTATGCTGACAGTTAATTTATTAAAGACACCAGTAAAAATGGAAATTGACAGCGGAGCAGGCATGTCAAAGATGACACTTGAAGACTGGGAGAAAGTAGCAAAAAATCGAAAAAATCCTCCTTTATTAATGAAGACAAGTTTAAGGGCAAAAGACGCTAGCGGAAATAGTATGAAAATATTAGGGAAGGTGATGGCTCAGATTGAATTAAATAGTAAGGTTCGAACACTACCGTTATATATAGTATAAGGCAGTCTAAATCCTATTATAGGTAGGGAATGGTTCGATGCTTTGGGAATAGAGATATGTGTAATAAATAAAGTTGCTATTGAGCAAGAAATGAGAAATAAATATTGTGAATTATTTAAAAGTGATGAGGGAAAAATTATTACGATGCCTATAAACATAGAGCTATAAGGTTGCGCAACCCCCGTTATCTGCAGACCCAGAAAAGTTCCTGTTGCACTGCAAACTAAGGTAGAACAAGAGTTGATAAATCTGGTTAGTAAGGGTGTATTAATGCCAGTCAAGAAAACGGAATGGGTGACTCCAATCGTGGTTATAACTAAACCAAATGGGCAGATTCGCATTTGTGGAGATTATAGGACCACAATAAATAAAAACCTCACTAAAAGTCAGTATCCTGTACCTAATGTCAGAGAAATACTGCCAAATATGCAAAAGGCAACTCACTATGCTAAAATTGATTTAAAGGCCGCATTTCACCAGATACCAGTTTCTGAACGCACATCAGAATTGCTAACTATTACAACACATAAGGGATTGTTTAAGTATAATAGATTGTCTTATGGAATTACGGTTGCACCAAACATTTTCCAGGCCAAAATGGACATGCTGTTCCAGCAATTGGATGGTGCAACACCGTATTTTGATGACATTTTGGTCGTGGCCAATTCAGAAGAGGAATTATATGAATGAGTTTTAAAAGTTTACGACAAGTTATGTAGTTTTGGAGCTAAAATAAACACAGACAAATGTATCTGGATGGCAACTGAATTAAAATTCCTGGGACACATAATCTCAAAAAAGGGAAAAAGACCCGACTCTCAAAAAATTGCAACCATAAAGGAAGCACGAAGACCCAAAAATGTTAAAGAACTTCAAGCTTTCTTAGGACTTCTTAATTATTTTGAAGTTTTTCTTAAGGGGAAAGTTCACATAGCAAAACCGCTATACAATTTATTAAAAAAGAACCAAAAATGGATTTGGGATCAAACCCAAGAAAAAGCTTTTTGTGACACTAAAGAATTATTAATGTCAAACAGCTTATTAGTACATTATGACAGTAGCCTCGAATTGATATTGACAACAGATGCATCCGAAGTTGGAGTAGGGGCAGTCTTAAGCCATACAATAGCTGACGGCGAGCGACCAATCGTCTACGCTTCAAGAACATTAACAAAAGCTGAGCAAAATTATAGTCAACTAGATAAAGAGGCACTGGCTATCATATTTGCAATAAAAAGTTTTACCAATATTTGTATGGTCGACAATTTAAAATCTTTACCGATCATAAACCGCTGTTGGGATTATTAGCAAAAAATAAAACTGCACCTGATCATCTAAGCCCTAGAATGTTACGTTGGGTTAATCTGTTGTCAGGCTATGATTTTGATCTAAATTTCAAAAAAGGAAAGATCATTAAACACGCAGATGCACTATCAAGAATGCCCATTAAAGCTGAACTACAAAAAAACGACCAAACTATTAACTATATCGATAATTGGAACAACGAATTAATAACCAGTGAAAAGGTAGCAAATTGGACTAAAGCTGACAATGGATATAAACATTTAAGTAAATGGATCAGCAAAGGCTGGCCACAAAGTTGGCCTGAGAGACTACATAAAACTTTATGGGAAGAAAGACAAAGATTGTCCATAAACAAGGGATGTATTTTAATGGATGATAGAGTGTTGATACTGAGCAGTGGGTGAATAAGATTCTTCACTTAATTCATCAAGGTCATCCTGGGATAGTGTGGGCCAAAGCTCTGGCTCGTGATTTGTACATGGTGGCCCATGTAAATATTGATATAGAGAAATATGTGAAATCATGTGAAAGTTGCTAAGTAAATGCAGATATGCATGAGAAAAAATATGCTGCTTGGCCAGCAGCTGAAAGAGCATGGAGCCGTATTCACATTGACCATGCTGGACCATTTCACAGCTTTATATTTTTGGTAGTGATCGATGTTTATTCAAAGTGGACGGAATATAGAGTAGTAAAAAACACCAGTACCGAAAACAATAGCAAAACTGAAGAGAGATTTGCTTTTCATGGGATTCCTGAAACAATTGTGTCTGACAATGGTACCAGTTTCACATCCACTAAATTTGAGAATTTCTCACAGAATGGGGAATTAACACTTAGCCACACCCCATACTGCCAGTCAATGGTATTGCAGAAAAGTGCAGTATAAACTTTGAAGCAAATGTTACAGAAGAAGGACTGCAAAGATACAAGACACCTCATTCTGCCTTATTATATCAACATAGTACTCCGTGTGCTACAGGCAAATCTACTGCAGAATTAATTATCGGACTGAAATTACGCTGAAACTATCGTTAATCCACCCAGAACAAAACTTTACACATTACGAAAGCAACACTGGAGATATATTTACTCCAAAGGAGAAAAAAGTGTGGGTTAGAGACGTTATCAGGAAACACTGGGTGAAGGCCTGTAAAAGAAATTCTGTCAAAACATATAATACTTGCAGCAGAATTGGAAAAACAACGCACAAGCATATAGAATCATGTGACACGTTGAGAAGAATTAGTGCAAACGGGAGGTACTGCAGCACCACGCATTCCCAAATGCGTAGAGAAATCAATGATCAAGAAACTGAAGGACTAACGAAACACCAGTGGAAGAGAAATCTGGCGATCAAGAGACTAACGAAGCAGTTAGAAGAGAAAACATCTACATGCGGATCTTCAAAAACAAGAAGAAACGCTTATTTAAAAGACTATGTAAGACTTCAGAAACCATAATTTCTGAAGTGGTGGAGGTGCTATATACGTGTATAATAATGTTTTGTTAAAAGAAAATTATACGTATATAATAATTAATGTTTTATTAAAAGAAATAGACAGGAATTTTGTAATTAAATTTGGTACGCTATTAAAGATAAGCTTCAGATCAGAAACTAATTAAGCAGCTAGATTAAAAGTGCTGATTACTAAAAGTAGACAATAGCTGAAAATTAATTGGTTTCTGAAACATTCCTTAACAAGAAAAAAGGAACAAAAAATAACTAAGCAGCACTTGTAGTGGAGAACTCATTGAATGCACACGAAGGTCAAGAGTTTTAACTTAGCAACGGAACAAACCCAGTGAATTCCACCACTGAAGGTTAAAAAGTGGACCTAGGAACTTTGCAGGCCACACTGGTCTAGATTATGTTTTTTGTATGCCTTCATGGCCAGCGTTCGTAAGTTAAACTTAATTGTCTTATAACTATATATATATGTACTATTATATATCCGACTGTTAATTCTATTAAACTATTTGTATAATCATTGGTTTCTGCTGTCTATTTACCTGATGGTTAAGCCAAGTGAGTGGCTGTACACAGCAGAAACCAAATGATTATACAAATAGTTTAATAGAATTAACAGTCGGATAAATAATAGTACATATGTATGTAGTTATAAGACAATTAAGTTAACTTACGAACGCTGGCCATGAAGGCATAGAAAAAAGCATAATATAGACCGATGTGGCCTGCAAAGTTCTTAGGTCCACTTTTTAACCTTCAGTGGTGGAATTCACTGGGTTTGTTCCGTTGCTAAGTTGAAACTCTTGACCTTCGTGTGCATTCAATGAGTTCTCCACTACAAGTGCTGCTTAGTTATTTTTTGTTCCTTCTTTTTTCTTGTTAAGGAATGTTTCAGAAACCAATTAATTTTCAGCTATTGTCTACTTTTAGTAATCAGCACTTTTAATCTAGCTGCTTAATTAGTTTCTGATCTGAAGCTTATCTTTAATAGCGTACCAAATTTAATTACAAAATTCCTGTCTATTTCTTTTAATAAAACTTATTTTAATAAAACATTAATTATTATATACGTATAATTTTCTTTTAACAAAACATTATTATACACATATATAGCACCTCCACCACGTCAGAAATTATGGTTTCTGAAGTCTTACATAGTCTTTTAAGTAAGCGGGTTCTTTTCTTGTTCTTGAAGATCTGTGTGGAGATGTTTTCTCTTCTAATGGCATTTTGTTAGTCTCTTGATCATTGTATTTCTCTTCTACTGGTGTTTCGTTGGCTCCTTCAGTTTCTTGATCATCAGAATTCTCTTCACATTTGGGCATGCGCGGTGCTGCAGTACTTCCGGTTTGCACTAATTCTTCTCGACATCTCACATGATTTATATGCTTGCGCGTTGTTTTTCCAGTTTCTGTCTCTACAAGTATTATTTGTTTTGACAGTATTTCTTTTACGAAGGCCTTCACCCAGTGTTTCCTGATAATGTCTCTAACCCAGACTTTTTCTCCTTTGGAGTAAATAGTATCTCCAGTGTTGCTTTCGTAATGTGTAAAGTTTTGTTCTGGGTGGATTAACGATAGTTTCGTGCGTAGTTTCCATCCGAAAATTAATTCTGCAGGAGATTTGCCTGTAGCACACGGAGTACTATGTTGATATAATAAGGCAGAATGTAAGGTGTCTTGTATATTTGCAGTGCCTTCCTAACGTTTGCTTCAAAGTTTGTACTGCCTTTTCTGCAATACCATTGGACTCTGGGTGATATGGGGGCGTGGCTAAGTGTATTATTCCCCATTCTGTGAGAAATTCTTCAAATTTAGAGGATGTGAAACTGGTACCATTGTCAGACACAATTGTTTCAGGAATCCCATGAAAAGCAAAAATCTCCTTCAGTTTTGCGATTGTTTCTTCGGTACTGGTGTTTTTCACTTACTCTATATTCATCCACTTTGAATAAGAGTCGATCACTACCAA